>CACRXE010000075.1:107500-285000 GCA_902685375.1 Neostethus bicornis
ATCCAGCTCCTGTAATACATCCACATGTTCCACAGAAGCACACTGAGGCTCATCGCTGGGCTAACAGTCCCTTCTCCCTGTGTTTTTGCAGGTATGGCTTTCCCAACCAAAGGCTAAGCGATAGCTTGCTAGCATACACATGGACTGGCTTGCAGAGACCCTCCACACACCCTCCCACTTTCAGAGCAGACAGTGTGATTAAATTGTAGACATTCCTCTCCGTGTGTAACAGCAGACTAGCATTGTGGTGTATTTTAATAATTCAGCTTCTGCTTGTAATTTTTTAACCTGTTAGTGAAGCCGTAGATGTTTTAGAGCTGCTGTTTAACACGTGGTGACGCTTCTTTGATCTCGGACTGATTTAGCTTCTAGCTGATTTTGAATCTTCTAGTTAAACGTAGTTTGGATGAATTTTATCTGTAAAGAGCAGAAGGTCACACAGCGAGATGTCTCTGTGAAATGCTTTTATACTCCCTCCCCCACGCTGATGTAAGTGCCATGGGTGGACAGTCCCATGTCTGTCTGATGAGTAACCTTCTGTGTTCTGTTTTGGGAACGTCAATATTAGCAGGTGCCATGACCACTAAGGTACGACGCCACGACAAGAGAATCCATCCTTACCAAAGGGTAGTGACCACAGACAGAGGTTAGTTAGCTCACCCGACACTTTCTGTGTGTGTGTGTGTGTGTGTGTGTGTGTGTGTGTGTGTGTGTGTGAATGTTTCAGACCAGTTTCAGTTTACATGTGTTTGCCTCATAAAGTGAGTTAACAGGCGGGGAGAGGAATGGTGTGCAGAGGGGGGGCAGCATGCAGGGTGTGGGGGGGGGGGGGGGGGTGCGCCCCGCCTGTCACTGGACTCATGTGACCTGGTCCTCGTGACTCCAGTTTGATTTCTATTCATTCCACTAAATTCCCACATTTTATAGAAAGAAAGCAGCATCCTGATGATCAGGTCTTACTAAACACAGCGTGTGATAACTACTGAAGTCTGTGTTACGTCTCTTTTCTGTGTCGCCCCGTCTCGTTGGGGTTGTTTACATCTTTCCGTTTCCCGGCCAGAGTGGTGCTGCCGCCGTCTTAGCTGCAAAATACATTTGTATATAGAGATTTGAAGAATTTAAATGCTTTTATGAAGCTTCTGGAACAAGAGCGCTCGGAAATATTTGTAGTTTGTTTTGTTATTTAGTTTGTAAATTGTTATTTTGTTTTTATGAAATGCTTTTGTAGATGATGTGTGTCCTCGTAGCAAAGCTGTGTTTTGGCTCTGTGTATTTAAGGGTGTGCTCACACTAGACACGGTTACCGTGAACCCGGACGGAGTACGATTGTCTCTCCTTCTGATTTCACCATTTAAGCCGGAGTGTGTTTTCATCGGTGTCGTGTGGAGCGAAGCGCTCACTGAAGTAAATCGCCATGGTTACTTTGTTGGGAATCATTTTTAGTTGTTTGATTTGTTGCTTTTATGGCAAAAAAAAAAAATGAGCGTCGCAAAAAGGTGACTCCATGCATCTCGTTTTGTCAGAGCGAGGAGGCCGTCTCTAGCCTCTTCCAATCCGGCCAGAGATGGCGCACACTCACTTGTCAAACAAACCGCGCTTTGGTGGTCAAACGGGCACGGTTCAAACCGTGTAGTGTGAGTACACCCTAAGATGAGGTGCCCTCTCCACTGCCAGGCCTCATCACTGTTATATGCAATAAAAACGGACCAGCTACGAGCAGCTTCTGTTGTACACGATGGACAAAAACCCTCAAAGGCAATAAAGATGAATATTGAAAAAAAATCTGTAAAGAAAAGAAAGGCCTCAAAGTTTTTGTAGTTAGTTTGTCTTTGTTTTTGTTTTCTCTAAAATCACCTTTAACCTTTCATTACTGTCGCTTCCGTTAGCAGCTATGCTAATCTTTCACAGAGTTAATCCTCCTGTTTAAAGGGACACACATGTAGCCACGCTGTCTCTGCGCTAGACCTAGCTATATGTGCTGCAGCCTCACAGTGGGGGGGTCGCCCTCCCGCCGTCTGGCCGCCATGTTGTCATCCCAACACCACTAGCTGACACTAATCTCTCTTCTATCTTTTTTTCTTTTTATGTCCTTTTTGTTTCCTTTCCTCGTCTGTCCGTCTAACTCTAGCTGCCACGGCAACTAACCCATGACCCTTGATCTTTCCGCCCATTGATGACCTGCTCATCTCCGCCTGCTGGCATGTTCATTGGCCAAAGGCCCCGCCTCTCTCCCAGCTCAGCCAACCAGAGACCCAACCGGACACCTGGACCTGCCCACCACCAAGTTTGCCTAAACGTTACTGAACGTGCCTCTAACGCCAAGCGGACATGATGGTTCTGTCTGTACCCTCGGATTTCTGTTCTGATCCAGAAGCCTGGGAGCACACATACTGGTTTAACTGGTACTACCCGCTGTGTTACTGATATCAGTGCCTGTTCTTACTGGTCATATTACCGTCATTACTAATGATGATGATCTGTTTGTTTACTTATGGGATGCCCCTGGAGATGCCCCTGGAGATGCCCCCAATAACACTAATAATGGTACTTTATTAATCCTTCATGGGAAAATTTCTGTCCCGCTCGGCACCGCAGCAGGTCGCCATGACGACGCCAATGGTTGAAATAACTGGGGTTAGGTGTCCCCCACTTAGGCATGAGCTCACCGGGAATCAAACCGTCAACTCTTTGGTTCAAAAGACGGTGGTTCCGCCACCGAGCGACGCCTCCCCAAATATTATAATACCAGCAATATTACTGGTATTACTGCTACTATTACTGGTTATATTACTGGTATTACTGATACTATTACTGGTTATATTACTGGTATTACTGATACTATTACTGGTTATATTACTGGTATTACTGGCGATACTAGTAATATCACAAAATACGTTTTATCACTGTTTTTTTTTCGTATATTTAGCAGCTTGGTTTAGTTTTTTGGGAACTCGTCTCCATGACGTCCAGTTAAAGTCGTCGTGGAGACGAACCTTCCCCGCGTGAAGCCACCAGAGAAGATCTCCAGACGTACGGTTGCTCTTCTCTTCTGACTCTGGAGGAGTTTCACAATGCCGCCTTTGCCGGGTTCACACTACAGTATTGTAGGAACTGGAACAACAGTGCCTTTCTTCACTGGGAACAATGGTGGAGGTGAATGTCTCTGCTTTGCACCATCGTTCTGCCACCGAGCCGCTCCACAGAATCAAACCAAGAGATGCCTTTGTTTAGAAGAAACATGTTTTTATATTCTATTTTGTACTTGAAAATGAAACGAGCTTTTTAGATCAAAGTGTTTACTCAGAGAGAAACGGTGCCTTCTGTAAATGCTGCTGGTTTTTAATCCCTGTGACGGGTTCATGTGTTGAATCTTTAATCTGAGTAAAAAACTCAAGTTACCATTAAACTCATAGTTGTGAAACTAACCAACTTTGTTGCATTTTCTCTAAAGCAGCTAATTATGCAAAACAGCTTCCTTTCTGCATACTAATGACCCCGTCCTTAGATACGGAACCAGGGGAAAACACACTCTTCGGCCAAACTGCGGGGAAAAGGGCCACAGTGTTTTCCCACTTCTTCTTTTCATCTTCCTCCTTTCCTCTTCTGTATTCACCCTGATGTGTGTGTGTGTGTGTGTGTGTGTGTGTGTGTGTGTGTGTGTGTGTGTGTGTGTGTGTGTGTGTGTGTGTGTGTGTGTAAGAGGAGAGAAGAAAACACCCAGCTCACCATGGTTTCTCAAAGGCATGCACATGGATAACAGACAAAGACGGGGTGTTTGGAGGGGGTGCGAGAGATGACCGGGGAATAGATTGCGCAAGCTCGCCCTCAAACATCTGCAGAGTAAACATGATCGCCCGTCCTGATGTTTGCTTTGTTTACACTTTTATTTGTAAAACATTCAATCAGTTAAAAGTAGAAAGAAAAGTTTTCTGTAAGAAGAAAGAGACGTGGTGAATGCAGCAGTGGGTGGTTTATTCGTCCTCTCCCTGCCCTTCCTGCTTTCATTGTGGAACTGAGGGGGGCGCTGGGGAGGTGGGGGTGTTATTGAACTTCAGGCTTGGAGTTGAGCCTGCCCCGTAGCCCCCACCCCCGATCACAGACAGAGAGGACATAATGTGACCGCTGCTGACAATCCTCTGGACAGGAAGAAGCACTGTGTGTGTGTGTGTGTGTGTGTGTGTGTGTGTGTGTGTGTGTGTGTGTATTTACGGGGGGTAAGCGGGTGTGTGTGAGGATTAGAAATGGCTCCAGAGGAAAGGGGAACTTTACCAGTGAAATGGGTGTAAATACTTGTTTTTATTTTTCTGTTTTTCTTCGTGTTCTTCTGGAATAAAAAGATCCGAAGCAGCTGGATGTGTGTTTTTAAATGCAGAGTGTAAAAGAGGTGAAGAAGCATGTGCAGCAGAAAAGTATCAGATGTGATAATGAGAGCAGTCCTCTCGTGTAGGGACAGTTCGGTGGGTGTGGAGGTATTAGAGGTTCTCTTTGGGAGGAACCAGAATGGACAGGGTCAGAAGCATCATGTCACAGGTTAGCGGTCAGAGAGGTCAGACTGAGAGGACTCGGAGGGAAGGACTCTGAGTTTGGAACTCTCAAACATCGAGAGCAGGGGTGTCTAAACTTTTGGAAAGGGGGGAAGATTAGTTTTTTTTTTTTAAACGTGAGGGGGTCAAACCTGGTGGACGTTCTTTATTCAAAAACAAAGTTCAAAAAGCAAAGAATTTAAACATATTTCAGCAGCCATTTTGTGTTTGACTGTTTTTTTTCAGGGATTTTAAGAACGTTTTTTGGTTCATTTGAAACAGAAAAATGCAAATGATTCTTAACTCGACTATTTTAACATTTAAAAAGAAATAATTGTACCTTTGAGTGAAAATTACATTTAAAACATTAAAAAAAACACATCTAAAACAAGTTTTTATTACAAAAAAAGTTTACAAATGTCAAAAAACTAATCGGAACTTTTATACTTTGCTTAAAAACGCTCTAAATCTAAAATCTAAGGTGCTTTTTTTAGTGAGAATATTTGTCTCTGATCGCTTTCCGTAGTAACACTACGTCATTCTACGAGCGGGCCAGACTTAATTACAGACGCTACGGGCCGGATTAAATTTGATCACGGGCCACATTTGGTCCCCGGGCCGGACTTTGGACAAGTCTAACCCAGACCAAGACCAAAGAAGGAGTGAAAAAGGAAACTATAGCGCCCCCTACAGGGAAACGCTGAAAGAAGAAGCAGTACTTATGTCTGTATTAACATGTGTATGAATGTGTGTTTATGTATTTAAATGTATGTGTGTGTGTGTGTGTGTGTGTGTGTGTGTGTGTGTGTGTGTGTGTGTGTGTGTGTGTGTGTGTAAACATGTTTGTGTGTGTGTGAGAGAGATTTTCTTCTCCAGGGAAACAGCTCTAAGTTGTATTTCATTCTTTTTTTCTCTCCTTCTGTCTTTCTTTCTCTTTTTTTTTCTCTCTCTCTTCTCACGGAAATAAGCCAGCTCCCCTTAGCCCCTCACCCCCCTTTTCCATCCCTCCGGGGCACTTTAAAGACCCAACACTGTCTCCCCATCTCCGTGGCAACTAGCTTACACTGGGATCCTGTGGAGGCCTCTCTGTCTTTTGTGTTTGGGAGAGACAGCGAGGAAGAAAGGAATGAAGAGAGGGACAGAAAAACACACATGACATCACTGCTGTACCCCAAAACATCAAGAGGGGTGTGATGATGATGAAAGCAGAAATACACAAAAAATCTTCCTTCAGTAACTTTATCTGAAGCTATAACCGATTAAAAGTCATAAAACCTGAAAAAAACCCACTGAAAATCAGCTTCACAGAAATAAAAATTAATTATAAAGTTTTTTCTCATTAAAAAAACCAGCAGAGAAAAGTCTCCTCGTTCCCTGGAACTGTTCACTGTGTGTGAACAGAATGTGGGGAAGGCACGGGGGCTGACCGTGCATATATCTTCCAAACCAGTGCATGGATTTTAATGAAACCACCACAGTTACTCAGTACCAACTATAGAGAAGCTCAATAGGTTTTCAGGATGACCTTAATCATCACATGGACCTCTGACTTCTTCCCCTTTCATCCTTCCCCTTCAGGGGGCGCCACAGCAAGTCAGTTTCGTCCAGCTAATCCTATCTCCTGCATCCTCTTCGGTTCATGACCTCCTTCACTGCATCCATAAACCTCCTCTTTGGTCTTCCTCTAGACCTCCTGCCTGGCAGGTCCTCTCTCTCCTCTGCACATGTCCAAACCATCTCAGTCTGACCTCTCTGACTTTAAAACCGCTAACATGTGCTGTTCCTCTGATCCTGTCCATCCTGGTCACTCCCAGAGAGATCCTCAGCATCTTCATCTCTGCTACAAACATCTCTGTTTCCTGTCTTTTCCTCAGTGACACTGTCTCTAGACCAATCAGCATGGCCGCTCTCACCACACTGTCTCTAGACCAATCAGCATGGCCGCTCTCACCACACTGTCTCTAGACCAATCAGCATGGCTGCTCTCACCACACTGTCTCTAGACCAATCAGCATGGCCGCTCTCACCACGCTGTCTCTATACCAATCAGCATGGCCGCTCTCACCACGCTGTCTCTAGACCAATCAGCATGGCCGCTCTCACCACACTGTCTCTATACCAATCAGCATGGCCGCTCTCACCACACTGTCTCTAGACCAATCAGCATGGCCACTCTCACCACGCTGTCTCTAGACCAATTAGCATGGCTGCTCTCACCACACTGTCTCTAGACCAATCAGCATGGCCACTCTCACCACGCTGTCTCTAGACCAATTAGCATGGCCGCTCTCACCACGCTGTCTCTATACCAATCAGCATGGCCGCTCTCACCACGCTGTCTCTAGACCAATCAGCATGGCCGCTCTCACCACACTGTCTCTATACCAATCAGCATGGCCGCTCTCACCACACTGTCTCTAGACCAATCAGCATGGCCACTCTCACCACGCTGTCTCTAGACCAATCAGCATGGCCGCTCTCACCACACTGTCTCTAGACCAATCAGCATGGCCGCTCTCACCACACTGTCTCTAGACCAATCAGCATGGCCGCTCTCACCACGCTGTCTCTAGACCAATCAGCATGGCCACTCTCACCTCGCTGTCTCTAGACCAATCAGCATGGCCGCTCTCACCACACTGTCTCTAGACCAATCAGCATGGCCACTCTCACCACGCTGTCTCCAGACCAATCAGCATGGCCGCTCTCACCACACTGTCTCTAGACCAATCAGCATGGCCGCTCTCACCACGCTGTCTCTAGACCAATCAGCATGGCCACTCTCACCTCGCTGTCTCTAGACCAATCAGCATGGCCGCTCTCACCACACTGTCTCTAGACCAATCAGCATGGCCGCTCTCACCACGCTGTCTCTAGACCAATCAGCATGGCCGCTCTCACCACTTTTCATTTCTAGAAGAGTTTGTCTTGAAAATGGCTCTGAAAGTAAATCTGCTGCCATAAAGTTTTACTATTAATAGACTAATAAACGAGCTTCACAACAACATGACATCATTCTGTTTACTGGTTGTAGGCGGAGCAATGTCTGACCTCACAATCCACAGGATGGAACATGGTCACGTCACCTCAGAAACCAGCGCAAAATCTGCTGGTTGTTTGATTTCTGATAAAAACGGTGCGGCGAATGGATTCTGAAAGCTTTCAGAGAACCTGCTGGTTTTACACAAAAACTCAGACAAATGTTTTCAAGCCTTCAAAGAAGGCTTCGAAGGCCCTGATGACCCACCACTGGATGGAGGTGATGGACGGCACGGAAGGAAATGATGATTGTGATGAGCTCAGTGATGATTGAGACGATCTCAGTGATGATTGAGGTGATCTCAGTGATGATTGAGGTGATCTCAGTGATGATTGTGATGATCTCAGTGATGATTGAGATGATCTCAGTGATGATTGAGATGATCTCAGTGATGAATGAGATGATCTCAGTGATGATTGAGATGATCTCAGTGATGAATGAGATGATCTCAGTGATGATTGAGATGATCTCAGTGATGATTGTGATGATCTCAGTGATGATTGAGGTGATCTCAGTGATAATGAGATGATCTCAGTGATGATTGTGATGATCTCAGTGATGATTGTGATGATCTCAGTGATGATTGAGGTGATCTCAGTGATAATTAGATGATCTCAGTGATGATTGAGATGATCTCAGTGATGATTGTGATGATCTCAGTGATGATTGAGGTGATCTCAGTGATAATGAGATGATCTCAGTGATGATTGAGATGATCTCAGTGATGATTGTGATGATCTCAGTGCTGATTGAGATGATCTCAGTGATGATTGGGATGATCTCAGTGATGATTGAGATGATCTCAGTGATGATTGAGATGATCTCAGTGATGATTGAGATGATCTCAGTGATGATTGTGATGATCTCAGTGATGATTGTGATGATCTCAGTGATGATTGTGATCATATTAATGATCATTTTGAGGATGATAGAGGTAATTAGTCAGAAAAACAAAATGTCCACCAGCCGCGCCTTACAGGATGGGGGTGGGGAGGCTGAATGGTGCATTGTGGACAGACAGTGGGCAGTAAGACAGAGAACACTGTCTCACACAGAGCTAACACCCACACTGGGCCACAATGGAAAACTTCATTGCTCCACTCGACCCCTCACACACAAACACACACACACACACACACACACACACACACACACACAATGACAGCATCCAAATAAGACGTTCTGTTATTTGTGAAAACCAACACAATAAATTCCTTCAGTGGCTCTCTGACTGATAGCAGCTGGCTGGACTCAGCTGTGGGCCGAGGCCAGGCTGGAGGCCCTGGTTGGGGGGCCAGGCTGGGGGCCATGCCTGTGCCTGGCCAGCCAGGGCAGGGTGGGATCTAAGCTCAGCCTTCCTGACCCTAAAGTTCAGAAACAGTTAGGGTTGTCAGGTGGAAGCTATTTAGGTCAGACTGAATCTGGAGAATATTGGAAGCAGTTTGTTGATTAGATGAATCTGATTGGAGGAAAGATTAAAGTCAGAAAGATTCTTCTTCCTCTGATCCTAAGGATTGAACATGTGTGCCGCCCTGTGGGAACAAGAAGAACTACAAGAGACTGTAAGAAAATACAGTTAATAAAGAAATACTGAGGAAGAGCTGGAGAGGTGGAGAAAGAGCTGGAGAGGTGGAGGAAGAGCTGGAGAGGTGGAGGAAGAGCTGGAGAGGTGGAGGTTTGCACTAGAAAGAAGAGGAATGATGATTAGTCAGAGTAAAACAGAGTACATGTGTGTGAATGAGAGGCATCCAAATGGAAAAGTGAGGTTACAGGGAGAAGAGATAAAGAAGGTGGAGGGTGAAGAAGGCAGACTAGAACGGCGGGATGTGTGATAAAAGAGTTTCAGCTCTGTGTACAAAACCGTGGTGAGAGCAGGGTTGTCCAAATCCGTTCCTCGAGGCCCGGTGACCTGAAGGTTTTCCATGTGTTCACACAAAAGTACACATGGAAAACCTTCAGGACGCCCTCCAGGACCTGATTTGGACCCCTCTGGTCTAGAGAAAGTGTGGTGAGAGCGGCCATGCTGATTGGTCTAGAGACAGTGTGGTGAGAGCGGCCATGCTGATTGGTCTAGAGACTGTGGTGAGAGTGGCCATGCTGATTGGTCTAGAGACAGTGTGGTGAGAGCGGCCATGCTGATTGGTCTAGAGACAGTGTGGTGAGAGCGGCCATGCTGATTGGTCTAGAGACAGAGTGGTGAGAGCGGCCATGCTGATTGGTCTAGAGACAGTGTGGTGAGAGCGGCCATGCTGATTGGTCTAGAGACAGTGTCACTGAGGAAAAGACAGGAAGCAGAGATGTTTGTATCGGAGATGAAGATGCTGAGGATGTCTCTGGGATTGACCAGGATGGACAGGATCAGAGGAACAGCACATGTTAGAGGTTTTAAAGTCAGAGAGGTCAGACTGAGATGGTTTGGACATGTACAGAGGAGAGAGAGAGAGCACATCAGAAGAAGGATGCTGGGTTTGGAACCACCAGGAAAGAGGACTAGAGGAAGACCAAAGAGGAGGTTCATGGATACAGGGAAGGAAGACATGAAGGTAGTTGGTGTGACTGAAGAGGATGCAGCAGATAGGGTTAGACGGAAGACACTGACTTGCTGTGGCGCCCCCTGGAGGGAAATAATGGAATAGAGAAGTAACTGAAGGAAATACTTTGATAGAAATTGAAAAAAAAAACCTTAATTATTTTGATAGAAACTAAAATAGTTTAATTAAAAACTTAAGTAATTTATTTAAAAATAAAATAATTTGATATAATCTGAAATTATTTGAAATAAATATTTTTAGATAAACTGAAATACTTTGATATAAAATGTAGGAAATACTTAAAAAGATAACAGGCTGCCTTTTGTCCTCCACTCCGCACGGTGGCGGTAATGAGGCAGTTTGGCTGCAAACCATGACGTAAACTAAAGAAGAAGAAGACCGTGTTTTCTGACGTAACATTTGCGCGACAGCGGTGTGGAGTTTTTATCTAAACGTGGAGGTCAGTGTGATCGTTACCATGGAGAACAGTCCACAGGGACCAGGAGGTCTGAAGACAGGTCTGGGGAACCTGTTTGGGGGGTCCGCTCCAGAATACTCACACAACGAACTGGCGGGGGTTCCATGTAAGTAACACACACACACACACTCATATACACACACACAGACACACACATACACACTCACTCATACACACACACACACACATACACTCATACACACACACAAACACAGAGACACACACACATACAGACACACACAC
This sequence comes from Neostethus bicornis, assembly GCA_902685375.1. NCBI lineage: Eukaryota > Metazoa > Chordata > Actinopteri > Atheriniformes > Phallostethidae > Neostethus > Neostethus bicornis. The sequence continues at coordinate 118,316 of CACRXE010000075.1, forward strand.
ACATACAGAGATACACACACACAGACACACACACACACATACACACACACATACAGAGACACACACACAAACACAGAGACACTCACACACACATACACACACAGAGGCACACACACACACAGACACACACACACAAACACAGAGACACACACACACACACTCACACACACACACACACACACACACACACACACACACACACACACACACACTCACACACACAGACACACACACACAAACACAGAGACACTCACACACACACACACACACACACACACACACACACACACACACACACACACACACACACACACTGTGTTTACAGTATGTTTTTGTTGTGCAGTGACTGGAATGAGCCCCCTCTCTCCTTACCTGAATGTTGACCCCCGCTTCCTGGTTCAGGTACATTAACTTGTTTATTTGTTTGTTTATTTGTTGTCTAACAGTTTTTGTTTTTTGTTTCAGGACACAGATGAGTTTATTTTACCAACAGGAGCCAATAAGACCAGAGGGAGATTTGAACTGGCTTTCTTTACTATTGGAGGTTCATGTATGACAGGTACTGGTTCAGTGTGGTTAGTTTGGTTCTTCTACGTCACAGCGGCCAAAAACACACAAAGAAAAACATCTGGTGGTCCCACTGATCACATTTTTGGGGATTTTTTTTTTAAAATAATCTAACAGTAAAACAGACGTGTCATCTTGAAGGAATATTAAACTAAACTTTGACCAAAGTGTGAATAAGTGTGAGGTATAGTGACGTTAGGAACTGAGGATGTGTTGGCTGGCACTAGGACTGCCACAGCGGTCAATTTGACCACACATCACTATAATATACTAATTAGAATAATTAAAACACAGCCTAGGAGGCTGACCTTTTAGAAGTGAGGTTACAGGAAGAAGAGAGAAAGAAGGTGGAAGATTTTAAGTATCTAGGATCAACAGTCCAGAGCAATGGACAGTGTGGAAAAGAGGTGAAGAAGCGTGTGCAGGCAGACTGGAACGGGTGGAGGAAAGTATCAGGTGTGATGTGTGACAGAAGAGTTTCAGCTAAAATGAAAGAGAAAGTGTACAAAACCGTGGTGAGAGCGGCCATGCTGATTGGTCTAGAGACAGTGTGGTGAGAGCGGCCATGCTGATTGGTCTAGAGACAGTGTGGTGAGAGCGGCCATGCTGATTGGTCTAGAGACAGTGTGGTGAGAGCGGCCATGCTGATTGGTCTAGAGACAGTGTGGTGAGAGCGGCCATGCTGATTGGTCTAGAGACAGTGTCACTGAGGAAAAGACAGGAAACAGAGATGTTTGTAGCAGAGATGAAGATGCTGAGGATCTCTCTGGGAGTGACCAGGATGGACAGGATCAGAGGAACAGCACATGTTAGAGGTTTTAAAGTCAGAGAGGCCAGACTGAGATGGTTTGGACATGTGCAGAGGAGAGAGAGAGAGTACATCAGAAGAAGGATGCTGGGTTTGGAACCACCAGGAAAGAGGACTAGAGGAAGACCAAAGAGGAGGTTCATGGATACAGTGAAGGAATATGGTGTGTCTCTTGCAGTGGAATGCCAGGAGCTTAATTGCAAATGGGCAGGAAATGAAGAAGTTTATCAGGGATTCCAACCCCAAGCCAGATTTTATATGTGTTCAGGAAACCTGGTTGAAACCAAATCTTGATTTTGTTCTTCCAGGTTTTGAGTGTCTGCGTGCAGACCGACCAGATAGGAGTGGAGGAGGATGCGCAACATTTATAAGAGCAGGTATTCAGTACAGGTCTGTAAAGTGGGAAGGTTCATTTGAGTGTGTGATAATTGAAGTTTTCGGCCATGAGAGTAAGTTTCATTTAATTAATTGTTACAATCCATGTCAACCTTTAGTGTTGGCAGAATTTGAAGATATGTTGAGCTCTGTGGGGACCCCTATGATATGGGTTGGAGATTTTAATGCCCATAATCCACTTTGGGGAAGTCCTGAAAAAGATTCTAATGGTGGTGTTATTGAGCAGTTTCTAGATATTGCAAATTTAGTTGTTTTGAACACAGGCACACCAACTCGAGTGGATCCAATTTCATATAAAGGATCATGTCTGGATGTAACTTTTGTTTCACCAGGTTTGGCACGAGTAGCAGAGTGGAGAGTGGAAACGGACCCACTGGGTAGTGATCATTTCCCGGTGTTTAGTAATTTTGGGAGGTCACTTGTTGCAGAAAATGAAGAAAGAAGCAGCAGATTTAATTATGCCTTAGCTGACTGGGGCAAGTTTAGTGAACTAGCTTCTGTAGGATTGGAAGAGGTTAATAGCGAGGGATCAATAGATGAGTACTGTAGTTCATTGACAGAGATGATTATGAGGGCCGCTTCGGACTCAATTCCACGTACGAAGCCTCCTGTAGAACGTTGTAGTGTTCCCTGGTGGAATAAGGAGTGTGATGCTGCTGTAAGTAAAAGAAAACTGGCTTTTCGAAAAGTGCGTCGTTTCCCTACCCTGGAAAATGCTATGGAGTTTAAGAAGTGTAGAGCGGCAGCAAGGAAAGTTATTAAAGCTGAAAGGAAAAAGAGTTGGAGGGACTTCTGTGGAACTCTAGGACCAGATACTCCCTCAGTTCAGCTATGGAAGAGGATCCGTCGTATGGCTGGAAAGACGACTCACTCCACAATGCCTGTGTTATCTGATGGGCAAAGAGAGGCTGTGAATAATAAAGAAAAGGCTGATATGTTCGTTCGAGTTTTTAAGAATGTTCATGACTCAAAGCACTTGGGTCAGGAAATTCTCATGATGAGAAACGAAACCCTAAAACAGAATAAATCTAAACTAAGAGGAGGGGTTGACTCACCCACTCAGTATAACTTATTTTTTTCTTTGAGAGAACTAGTGGACGCAATACAAGCTGGTGCGAACACTACTCCAGGGCAAGATGGGGTCAGCTATAAGCTGCTGCAACATCTAGGTGAGGACACCTTGTATGAAATCTTGGCGTTATTCAATTATATCTGGGAGTCTGGATTCCTACCTACATCGTGGAAGCATGCTGTTGTGGTTCCAATTTTGAAACCAGGAAAGGACCCGTCGTCCCCATCTTCATATAGGCCAATAGCTCTTACATCTGTCCTCTGTAAAGTGATGGAGAGGATGGTCACAAGGAGGCTTGAGTTCTTTCTTGAGACTAGTGATTTCTTTGTGAATTACCAAAATGGTTTTCGAAAAGGTAGAAGTACGATGGACTCAGCAGCAGTATTAGATAGAGATGTCAAAAGGGCTATGGTAAATAAACAAGCAGTTTTAGCAGTGTTTCTAGACATTGAAAGGGCTTACGATAGTCTATGGAGGGAGGGATTGCTCTTCAAATTGCATGATGCAGGTGTTCATGGAAGGATGTTCTGTTGGATAAAGAGTTTTTTGTGTGGAAGAACAATTCAGGTAAGGGTAGGTAAAACAGTGTCTGAAATTGCAGGAATAGAAAACGGTACTCCCCAAGGAGCTGTAATCAGCCCGCTGTTATTTAATATTATGATTAATGGTATCTTTCAGTGTGTTGATACTAGATTTGGCAAGTCATTGTTTGCTGATGATGGAGCAATCTGGAGGAGTGGAAAAAACATTTCGTTTTTATTCACGGAAACACAAAAGGCACTCAATAAAGTTATTGAGTGGGGAACTAAATGGGGATTTAAGTTGTCAAGTGAGAAAAGCAAAGTTATGATATTTGGATTGAAAAAGAAGATACCCTCTGTTTCTCTTAGTATTTATAATTCACCCATTGAGAGGGTAAAGGTTTTTAAATTTTTGGGGCTTTGGTTTGATGAGAGATTGATTTGGAAAATACATGTTGATAATATCATCAAAAAGTGTGAGAAAGTGACCAATATCATGAGAAGTCTCTGTGGTAGTGACTGGGGAGCGGAGAGATATACTCTTCAACTGATATACAGAGCAATGATTAGATCCATTTTTGACTATGGTTGTGTGGTGTTTGGAGCTGCATCTTCTTCTGTGTTGAAAAAACTAGATATTGTACAATCAAAGGCCCTGAGGATCTGCTGTGGTGCCTTTCGGACAACGTCGATACCTGCCTTACTGGTTGAAATGGGGGAGTTTCCTCTGAAACTTAGACGGAACAAACTGGGGGTCCATTTTTGGGCTAGAGTGGCGGGGTCGCATGGCCATTTGGCGTCTAAGTGTCTCCTGGATGACTGTTGGGAGTTTGCGAAAAGGCCAGAAAAAGCATGTTTTTTCACCCATAGTGTGAAGGTGGCACAGACTATGGGGTTGCGGAAAGACTCGGTGGTGGGCCTGGTGTGGCCCCCTATGCCCTCCTGGAGCCTACCTGAGCCAGAAGTCAGCACAGACCTGCTTAGTTTAAGCAAAAGGGCAGCTTGTGAGTGTATTGACAACTACTTAGGCGAGCAGAGTGAGGCCATTCATATCTTCACTGATGGGTCGAAAGAGGGTAGAAGAGCAGGTTTTGGAATGTATGTTGCTAATCCGCTAGTTATGAATAGTGTCCGTCTGTCAGATGATGTCTCTGTGTTTTCAGCAGAGTTGGTGGCAATTTTATGGGCTTTGTATTGGCTCCGTGATCTCCCTCCATCACGGTGTATAGTATGTTCAGACTCTTTATCAGCTTTATCAGCTCTCCGGTATAGGACACCTGGAGCTCGGCCAGATTTGGTTTTTGATATTCTGTGCTGCCTTAAACGACTGGAAGATATAGGTTCGGAGGTTCTGTTTGTCTGGGTCCCTGGACATGCTGGAGTTGTGGGAAATGAAAGGGCCGATGCTCTAGCCAAGGCATCCCTTGGTAGAGACACGGTAGATGTGTCCTTGGCGTTGGGGATGCAGGAATGTTTTAACATCTGTAAGGAGAAAATTACTGAGGAGTGGCAAACACAATGGGAGAATGAGCGGCGGGGCAGACACTATTTTGCGGGTCAGCCTTCGGTTGCTGGCGCTGGGTGCCCTGCAACCTATTGTCGCAGAACTGAAGTTGTTCTAACTAGGCTTAGACTTGGACACTGCGCCCTGGCGGAGGGTTTGAAATTGGTCGGCAAACACCCTAGTGGGCTGTGTGAGTGTGGAAACGCTGAATCGGTTGCTCATGTGATGTTGACATGCAGCAAATACAGTCGTGAAAGAAGACATCTTTTTGTTCAATTGGCAGACACAGGGTTAACCGTTTTTTCGCTCAGGTCGATGTTGTTTTCGTTGGAAGGGCAAGTTGGAGAAGCCGTGCTTTTTTATCTGCGCCGCACTGGCCTTTTTTCAAGAATCTAACACAGTTGGATTCTTGAAAATCTAACTGTGGATTTTCTGGAGGCTGGATGTGGATTGGTCTACCGGTGGAGGGCAGCATTGCGCACTCGAGCGTATAGCCTGCCGGAAACGATTTGAAGAAGAAGAAGAAGACAGTGAAGGAAGACATGAAGATAGTTGGTGTGACCGAAGAGGATGCAGCAGATAGGGTTAGATGGAAGAAGCTGACTTCCTTTGCGCCCCCTGCAGGGAGATGATGAAAGGAGGAGGCTGACCTTTAATGACTTTTAATATAACATGTTTTTTATTTTTTTCATTTAGTTTTTTTGTGTTCTTAAAAAAGGAAAATTCAAAATTTATAAGCATTTTATTTCTGATCGGGGCACAGCAGCTGGAAGGAAGTGCGCATTGGAAGTTGTTGCTATGGTAACGAGCACATTTTTATGGCCTCACATTTTAGGAGAGAGACAGAGTCCTCCTTGTCTCTCTCCACAAAGAGATTTCATTAGAGATACATTTTTAGAAAGGTTTCTGTTATATTGAAGAGACACCATGAAGAGAGTCTGAATAAACTCAGCCATGTTTTATAGATAAATCTTGAAAGTTCAGGTTAACATATTGGAATATAGACAATTTATAACGAGGACATTTTATAAGCAGCAGCACAAAATGTGGATGAAATTAGGCTATTGATGAATTAGATAATTTTACTTTGATTTTTGCTTTTTTATTCTAGGTTTTAAAAATATTAAACATTTATCATTATTATTACTTTAAAAATTGAGTGGTTTAAATATTTATTTATGCAATAAAGCAGCACAAAACATGAATAATTACATAAGTGGTCACATCGACAGTCAGGACGCTTGCAGGTAGATTTAGAACGCGGCGGTCGTAGTGTTCATGTAACATATTAAGGGTTCTTCAGATAACCAGAGAATAAAGAACATGAATACAAGTTTATCAAACCACCAGTCTCACTACAACTCACTAAAAACAATCACATCACTTTTAAACAACTCTCCAACTCCAGAGGAAGACGATGCACCGCTTCCTCTTCTACGTCTCTACATCACCATGCTTCCTCTTCTACGTCTCTACATCACCATGCTTCCTCTTCTACGTCTCTACATCACCATGCTTCCTCTTCTACGTCTCTACATCACCATGCTTCCTCTTCTACGTCTCTACATCACCATGCTTCCTCTTCTACGTCTCTACATCACCATGCTTCCTCTTCTACGTCTCTACATCACCATGCTTCCTCTTCTACGTCTCTACATCACCATGCTTCCTCTTCTACGTCTCTACATCACCATGCTTCCTCTTCTACGTCTCTACATCACCATGCTTCCTCTTCTACGTCTCTACATCACCATGCTTCCTCTTCTACGTCTCTACATCACCATGCTTCCTCTTCTACGTCTCTACATCACCATGCTTCCTCTTCTACGTCTCTGCATCACCATGCTTCCTCTTCTACGTCTCTACATCACCATGCTTCCTCTTCTACGTCTCTACATCACCATGCTTCCTCTTCTACGTCTTTACGTCAGACTCATCGTCAGTCTCTTATAAGTTTCTCTCTAAAAGTTCTTTATGCTCTCTTTCAGACCTCCGTTTTCAGATCCATGTCTCTCTACATGCAGCTTGTAATCTGTAGAAAATCATTTTCTTCTCAGTTGTCAGTCAGCCATCTTCTAATCCGTCTGTCCCTGTCGGGGTTGCGGGGGTGCCGGAGCCCATCCCGACTGATTTAAGGTGAAGGGCAGGGTACACCCCGAACAGGTTGCCAGTCTGTCGTGGGGCCACACACATACAACCATCCACACACACACACACACACACACACACACACACACACACACACTCGTTCCTAGGGGCAATTTGGCACCAATCAACCTAGCATGCATGTCTTTGGAGGGTGGGAGGAAACCAGAGTACCCGGAGGAAACCCACGCAGACACAGGGAGCACATGCAAACTACACACAGAAAGGACAGTGTTCCAAACCATGTCCTCTTCTCAGTTGGTTTTATAAGAAATTATCGTCACAGACCCAGAGCGCCCTCTTGCGGTTTAGTGTGAAAATAACATGTAAAATGATGTGTTACTACTGTAATTTCACACATAAGTCACTCTGGAATATTAGTCGCACTGTGACCAAACTATGAAAAAAACTGCGAATTGTAATCCGAAAACTACGGTAGTATAAATCAGAGCAGAGCATGAACCAATGAATGAGCTGGATTCTGTTTTGGGTCCTGACCTGCAGGAGCTGCACTGGGAGCCGTTAACGGTCTGAGGATGGGTCTGAAGGAGACTAGGGACATGGCCTGGTCCAAACCACGCAACGTTCAGTAAGTTAACACACACTTTAATATTTGTTCGTCTTCCAACTGTTTTATTTTCTCATCAGAATTCTCAACATGGTGACCCGACAGGGGGCTTCGTGGGCAAACTCTCTGGGTTCTGTAGGTAAGATGTGATTTGGAGGATTGTGTGTAGGAATCAGAGCAGGATGTGATCGGGTCTCCATGTGGTTGCAGCTCTGCTGTACAGTGCGTTCGGTGTGGCGATAGAGAAGGCCAGAGGGGCCGAGGATGACATCAACACCGTGGCTGCTGGGACGCTGACAGGGATGCTCTTCAAATCAGCCAGTAGGTTTCATCCTCTAAACCGTTCAACCAAACCAGGGGTCCAAAGCCTGGCAGCTGGAAGTGGGGCACACACACTTGTCACATACAGAATGCAACCCCCTTCCACACTCACACAAAATTTATAACGATAGTGAATGTGTTTAACAAACGCTGGTCCTGAAAGGAAACAAGGTCCAGGACACTGAGACCTGAAGACAGACTTAAATCTGAACAAACCGTGAACAACAGAAGTCTAGCTGCAGGTTCTACGTGTCATGTTTTCTACGTCCAGTTCTTAAAGACAAGCAGTTTTAAATTTGACTCGACACCATCTGTAAAACCGTCTTCAGCCAATTTGACCTCAGAAATACCGACACTGACTTTATAAATTTAGATAAATATGCAGACATTGGAAATCTTGCTCAAAGCAGCCTTCGTTAAACCGTTAAGAAGAAATGAATCCTCCAGATGTCGTTTACTTTTTGGCCTGTTTAAAGCGAGTTGAAAAAATACAAACTTCGATCTTTCCAATCCGCGTGGGTCCAACACACCCCGAGGTTCTGGTTACAGGACTGAGCGTTCCTGTAACCAGTGGAAAGCTCATATAGAGATGATCCTGAAGAAAACCGTCATATAGAGATCTTTCATAACAAAAAGATGAATCTTATCACCCGACGGTGGAGGATCGTGTGTGATCCTCTAGAAATAACAGACGTTGCTCTGACTCCCAATGAGCAGCCATTTTACTCCAATATTAAACTGTACACGAGGTTGGGGTAAAGTCTGACACCGGTGCCACGTCAGCATTTTTTACTGGACTAAAAACTTTTAGCCTTAACGTATCAGTGGAGAGGAGGAGGGGGGACGAGGGGACAAGAGAGTAAACGTACACTTCTGTAAAAGTGAACTATTTTTTTTAAAGATTTTATCCCATTATTTTTGATAAATTACTGACATTTACTGTAAAACAAATTAAAACAGAAGACTGTAGAAAAATTCAAAGTCTTTTGTTGAATAAATTTGAACCTAATGTAAACACTTTTATTTCTCAATCTTTTTAAAGAAGCAGAATATGTTGATTTTTTTTTTTAAGATGGCGCTCTCTTCAGATTACCAGTGAGTGAGATTATGTTTGTGTTGCAGGTGGCTTGAAGGGTACAGCACGTGGAGGCCTGGTTGGTTTGGCTCTGTCTGGAGCCTACGCCGTCTACAACAACTGGGAGCATCTGACCGGCTCGCCCTCCTCCAGGCTCTACTGAACCCATCACCCTTCACCTCTACCACCTCCGTGAGCAGGACCGGGTCCTGTGGAGGTTTTCATGATGATGTTGAACTGAAAGACTCTTTCTGTATTTATTGAATCTAAATGGATGTCATTCCTGTTTCATTTAACTAAAACCTTCTTTAACATCTTCCTTTTGGTCATGTTGTTTGATAAAACCCAGACTTGGATCCCCGAGGGAAGCACACCGCCATGCACTGGCGAAAGTACTTGTTGACCTGCCTACGTTTGTAGGCAGGTCAACACACACACACTGCGTTCTGCTTTGCTCATCGATATCTGAGTCCATTGTGACTCGATGTCCCCCCCACCTCCTCGAGGAGCTCTGCAGGAGGTGTGAGTTCTTTCTAGTGGAAGGAAGATTGTTTGGACCTGCAGGGTCTGACCCTTCCCACCATCTAGGCCAATCAGGCTCCGCCCCTTTCTTCAGCCAGATGTTCAGGAGATGCAGCTGCAAGTTTTATAAAATTACTTCAAAGTGGAAGAAAATGAACATTTATGAAGGATTTAAACCATGAAGTCTAGCAGACATGAGAGGGTGGGTCTGTGTCCCTGGAGGAGACCCCAAACCCCCACTCACTCCCACTAAGAGCTGCCTGCTGCGCTGCAATGCAGCAAAAGTCATTTCCCCATGAAGGGTTAATAAAAGAGGATTATTATGATATTCATTGTTGGGGTACAGTATGCTGCGTGTCGGGGTGCATCAATGATGGGGCGACAAGGTTCCAGATTATAACGTTTATTAAAACTTAGTGCAGGAAGAAGTCCCGAATGCGTGTCGCCTCAATCCAGGGGATGTAGGCGGCGGTGCGTGTGAAGACGCTGGGTTTGTTCTCCACGGTGCAGCCGATCGGACCGAAGCTCACCACGCCGTGCACCTCCCAGCGGTCCTGGCTGAGCTGGCACAGCAAAGGGCCTCCGGAGTCGCCCTGGAGACAGAGCAGGGTGGTGTAAAGACAGAGGAAGGCTGGTCAATGGGGCGTGGTTTGTCCTACCTGGCAGGCTGCGGGCGGGTCCTCCGTGTCTCTGAAACCTGCACAAATCATTGAGTCCCGGACGCGGTCGCCCCAGAATTTCTTCTGTCGGCAGGTTTTGAAGTCAATGATTGGCAGACGGGCTTGATTCAGAGCTTCTGCCAGAGAGACGTTCTCTTTCCCACCTGCAGGACATTCACAACCACATGGTTTACCACTTTAAATCCTGGGGTGCATTCTAAGGGGAATCGTGGGGGCTTTCAGGTTCAGGGAGGTTACCGTACAGGGGTTACTTCTCTACTCACCACGGGTGTCGCCCCATCCTGTGACCCAGCAGTAGTGACCCGGTTTGAGGCTGGTCTTGCGCGGCAGGCAGGCATAACGGATGAACTTTGAGGGCAGTATGTCTATGCCAGCCTTCACCAGGGCGATGTCGTAGTCCAGCTCACTGTGAGTGGGATAACGGAAGTTTTCGTGTCGGTAGATCCTCTTGACCGGAAAAATCCTCTCGGCCATCTCGGAGCGTCTCAGCTGGTGCTTCCCCAGGACGATCCTCCAGCTGCCGGCGTCTTCAGCCTTACCCCTGAAAAGGAAGTTTGTTTTTTACACCTTTTCAGATGGCACGTGATTCTCCTCAGGACGTGATCTTACTTCTGGAAGCAGTGGGCTGCAGTCAGGATCCAGTTCTGATGGATCAGAGTTCCTCCGCATACGTGAATGTACATTTTACTTCCTCGAGGCCGGACCTGTCGGCAGGTTGATCATTTAATGTCTGGAATGACTCAAGTTTAATCCCAGAGAGTTCCCAGTGCCCACTAGAGGGCCCACAGTACCCACGATCCCCACAAATACTATTCTATTCGTTTTATTTGACTTCAGCTTCTTTACCTGCTCAGAAAATTAAAACATTCTAATCATCATTAAAACAATCAATCCTCACTTTTAAAATAACTCTTTTTGGGTCTCCTCCCGGTGGGACAAGGTGTTCTGGAGGCATTCTGACCAGATTCCAGTTGAGTTTGATTCACAACAAATCAGGAAAATCAGGATGATGGGGTTCCAGCCTATCACCTGTCTGTCAGGAAAGCTACCATCCCCCCTCCTTCCCTCCCCCTCCCTTCAGGCCAGCGATCCATTAAAGAAATCCATAGGAAATCATTTGTTTCACTGACAGACGTAAACAATAAGCTTCCCTTTGAGGTCAGAATGGTTTTTAGTCTGTTTGTTTTCTGTAAAACCTGTTCAAGTCAAATTCCTCCATCATTGTTTCAGACAGAGTTTCTCTTCTCCAGTACGGACCTGTGACGGTTTAGATCCTGACTGAGTGTAAAAACATCAGAATAAAGTTCTGTTTTTATCCTCGTGTCTCTGGAGGGTCTTCTTTTCCACCTTTTTCACTCTCTCAAAGCTGGTTGTGATAATAAACCACAACAACGGAAACCAGGTTAACTTTAAAACTTAGTGAAACAAAAGCTTAAATATCTTCATCGTGGAAAAGTCTTCAGTGTGTTCCGGACTGTGTGTCTGATGATCGAGACGTTTCAATTTCATCCGAACTCAGATCAAAATCATCTGATTGAAAATCATTTCTAGATGGAAGTTGAAACGTCTCGATCATCAAACACACGGTCCTCAAGACACTGAAGACTTTTCTACGATGGATCTGTGTGTGTGTGTGTGTGTGTGTGTGTGTGTGTGTGTGTGTGTGTGTGTGTGTGTGTGTGTGTGTGTGTGTGTGTGTGTGTGTGTGTGTGTGTGTACCTGCAGGGAGACCTGCCAGGGCCAAGAGTGGGGTCTAGCTTCGTTACCGGATACAATCCTCTCAACCATGTTTGGTTTGAAGTGGGCCATGCCGCAGTCCTTTGGCCAGTCTGTGGAACAGATGCACGGTCAGACACCATCGCTACCTGATCAAGGCTCAGGAATTCAGTTAAAGTTTCAAATAAGAGTGAAACTCCTACCCTCACCATGGTAACCAGGATCTATGTTCCTACCCTCACCATGGTAACCAGGATCTACGTTCCTACCCTCACCATGGTAACCAGGATCTACGTTCCTATCCTCACCATGGTAACCAGGATCTACGTTCCTACCCTCACCATGGTAACCAGGATCTATGTTCCTACCCTCACCATGGTAACCAGTGTCGGTGGTGACCAAAAGAACAAGATCGCAGATACAAGCGGCATAAATGAGTTTCCTCTGCACGGTGGGCGGGGTCTCTCTCAGAGATAGAGTAAGGATTTCTGCCACCCAGGAGGAGCTCAGAGTAGAGCCGTTGCTCCTCTGGGGAGAAGACAGATCGGGTGTTTTGGGCATCTGGTTAGGATGCCACCAGAACACCTCGTCCCACCGGAAGGAGACCCAGAGGCAGAACCTGGACCTGCTGGAGAGACTATGTCTCACAGCTGGACAGGGAACACCTCAGGATCCTCCTGGGTGAGATGGAGGATGCAACCGGGGAGAGAGAAGCCTGGGTTTCGTCGGAGGCTGTTGCCCCGCGACCCGGCCTAGGATAAACGGAAGATGCCGAAAAGATCTTCAGATCAACAGAAGAAACATCAGTGGTGCCCAAATGTCTGAACCCTTTTTTTGTGTAAATGTTGCACTTTTTAAAACTTCTAACCAAGTTTTTTTTTTTTTTTTCTAAATTGAAAGTTTGTGATTTTCATAGATTTGAGTTTAATCAGGATAAACAAACTTTTACATTCCACTGTGACTGAATGTGTGCAGGTGTGAGTGCTCCTCACCCAGATGAAGGATTTTATGCTCTTGCTGTCGTCCTGGGCTAAGTGTGTATGCATGTGCAGGTGGGCGGGCCTTGCTCAGCAGCAGCGTCAGCACCAGCAGCAACAGGGGTCCGGGCATAGCCATAATTTTCCACAGAGTCACCGACCCCGCAAACACCATGCTTTTTATAGTGAGCAGCAGCAAAGCCGCGGGTACGTGTACAGTTTGGGACAAAGCTGCAGCAACAAAGCCTGAGAGCTGGAGAGTTCCTGCATGCCCGCTTCCCATCAGCACTTTCACACAAACACCTCAGAGGATTTATTTAAAATAAATCCAGTTTGTTTATTTAGAACGTACAGGAACAGGACCACACACCAGAACCCACTGGTCTTAAAAACACTTGGTTTAGTTCTGTTTTCTTTCTTCGTTCTCTTTGTTTTTATAGAAAAGTTAAAGTCCTTCCACAGCTTTAGTCCTCGGTGGAAGGCACTGGTCAGCTCTGGCAGTCAATGGGAACGTGCTGAGACATCAGAATGGTCTGCTGAACCCCATAGTTCACCGAGGTCACTGTAAATTTGAGATGCCCTGATACACCAGATGAAACCCCTGTGTTTCTGAAACACACGTAGAAACATTTTGTTACGGCTGCACAACAATCACAATTCAGAAAGGATCTGTTTCCATATTAAATCTGGGGTTCGTGTTCACGGCGCCTCCAAAACTAAAGCTTTAGATACTTTATTATCTTAAAGGAATGGAAGACACGGGGGTACAGATGGGTGCCAGAGTCTACTCCAGAGGATGGATACACCCCAAACAGGTGTGCTGCGGGGCCACACACACAGACACAGACACACACACACGCACACACACACACACACACACACACACACACACACACACACACACACTCACACACACACACAGACACAGACACGCACACGCACACACACACACACACACACACACACTCACACACACACACTCACACACTCACACACACACACACACACACACACACACACACACACACACACACACACTCAGTCATAGGGGTAATTTTATAGCAGCCAATCAACTTAACATGCATGTTTTTGGGGAGTGGGAGAAAACCCACAAATAAATGGGGAGAATATACAAACTCCACACAGGAAGACCAGTGAAGTCCTGACCTTCTTGCTGTGAGGTCACCGTGGTAACCATTGTTTTTGAGTTAATGAATTCAAACAAGATTTTTCCACAAGCCTCGTGCCTTGTTTATGTTTACAGATCATTATTCAGACATCAGGAACCTCTGATGGAGCAGACGGGCACCGTGCACAGGTGGTGGCAGGAGCACAGTAAAAGGAGATTAGCTCTGGGGGGATTAGTATTGAGGGGGCAGGAGGGCGGGGCTCTTTCTAAGCTCCTCGGACAGATTGTCGGACCTCCTTCCAGGTGGAGGAGAAGCTTTCAACGTGAAATAAAAAAAATGAAACCTAAAATCAGTGATTTTTATGTGTTAATTTGTCCTCGCTGGTGAGAAGGATTGGTTTGGAGTCAAAGTGGACGTAGAAACACTGGATGACCGAACAGGACAAGAAAGACTTCTGTCTGGTTTTTATGTTTGAACATTTTTTAATATCGGTTCGTAGAGACTAATTGTCATAAACATACATACGAAAAAAAAAAAAAAAAAAACGTGACAGCAGTGTGAGCTCGTTAAAGGGGTACAATCTGATGAATGCAGTTTTTAGTGAGTCCATGAGGCCTGAAGTTCATCAAAAAAAATCTCAATTTATTCCATAAAGTAACAGTAAAGATATCTTTATTTAAATTTTTGTTACTTTTCTGTTTCTGATCAGACGCCTCGTTTTGGATCAGGTTACGTTTTTTCACTCTGTCACGTTTTCAGAGGAAATCACCACATAAGGAGAAACAATGTCTGACTTGGGCGTGGCACACATGGACAGAAAGAGCAGACCCCTCATTGGCTGCTGCAGCCTCCATCTTGGATCAGTAGTCCTACGTAGAGTCAAACTAAACCTGTGGTAGCGGATACGATGTGTGAGCGCTGTGTGATTCACAGGAGAAGTGTTTACAGAGTCCAGTGTCTTTATGTCTATGGTTGCTCAGGTTAGACAGACAGGAGTGGGGGAGGGGTGTGAAGTATCTCATTTACATTTAAAGGGAGAAACGAAAAACAAGACGTGGTTTTTCAGTAATTGTTGCAAAAATTACAGAAAGTAAGAAGATCACGTAAATATGAGACGTTCCGACCAGAAGACCTGATGTTAGAACGATTAAAAACAAACATGTTAGAAAGTAAACATCACCAGATTCTTTTAGTGATAAAAAATATAGAAAAACATTTTTTTGGTGTGTCATAAATAATTTAAGGAGAACTTTGGCAGCTCTAAAAATGTTGCAGACTCGTTTTGCTAATTTACAAAAGTAAAAAAGAAGAAAGTTTTTATTGATTGGCTTCAGTCGGTCTTTGAGGAGCCCCCACACCATCCGGGTCTCCTCAGTGACCCCATCACAGTCTTCTTCTTCACATGCGTCTGACCCTGCAGTTTGACATCCTCCTGCCCTCCGGGGTCACTCCCCAGCCTGTCCTGACTCTCCCCTTCCACCATGCACTTCATGCTCATAGCAGGAGGGGTTTTATCGGGCACCATGGTCGTCACCAGGTTGGACATGACGGGGGGCTTTGGGGCTCTTTTCTTCTTTTTCTGAGGATTGTGTTTCGGTTCCTGATCTTCCAGCCGTTTCTGTTCCTGGTGTTCCAGCTGTTTTTGTTCCTGATGTTCCAGCTGTTTTTGTTCCTGATGTTCCAGCTGCTTCTGTTCCTGATGTTTCAGGTGTTTCTCTATGACCGTGTTCAGCTCATCGGGGTCCACCGACGCCCCGTGGATCTCCCACGTCAGTCCATCTTCATCCCACTGCACCTGCTTCATGCTGCTCCGCCGACGCAGCGTGTTCTCAGCCTTCAAGCAGGATCTTCTCCTGCCTGAATGTGGGGGAACAAGAGTGATGTCATCCTGGTGAGCCCCCTCCTCACTGCTGCTGCTGCTGTTTGGGAACATGCTGGATGATGGCGACACTAGATTAGAGTGTGACCCCAGGGGAGACCTCAGATTCAGCCTGGATCCTGGGGGAGAACCTAAGATGGAGTGAGACCCCGCCGTCTGCACGGCAACGTCCACCATGTCCACCTTCACCGGGTCGAAGCGCCCACCCAGGTGGGAGTCACTTAGAGAGGAAACCAAAGGGATTCTCCATTTACCCCCTCCCTGCAACATCCTGCAGGATCCTTCCACAGGAGGGCGGGCCCTGCCCTCCTCTTCCATGTGGGGGGGACTGCTGGCATCTGGGGAGGGGAACTGAAAGTAACTCCTGCCAGCTGAAGGGGGGCTCATCGGGGACAGAGAAAGCAGGTTAATGGGTGGGAGGGTGGGGGTCTGGAAAGGCGAGGGATCAGGTGTAGGGGTGTGCGTCCCCAACCACACCACCGTGTCTGGCGTGCTGCTGCGACTCCAGCGTTGCACATTGGATATCCAGCGCTCGCTGAGGAGACCTTCCTCCTGGGGGGTGGAGGACCACTGCTGGCGCCGGAGATACTGCAGCGACGCCGCTCTTCGTGTGGACACTTTCAGGTCCGGCCTGCTCCAAGCCGTTGCCACGACAACGTCCATGGAGCTCTTTGAGAGAGAGAAAATGGGATTTTTCTCATCTTCGTCCAGCATAATCCCATCCTGACTGGACGGAGCGACGGAGCAGCAGACCGGCTGGAAGCCCTCCGAGGCCGGCCGGCTGGACCTTGCCATGGCAACCGGTCCAACCTGATAAAATTACAAAAACAAAATGGTGAGGCCAAAACAAGCAGGAATCAGGAAGAGATTCAAGTTTTCTTTGTTCTCATTTAGAAGATTATCTGATCATGTTTGAAGTTAAGCACACACACACTCAGATTAAAGAGTGTATCATCTTAATATGACCTTCATGTTTGATGTTAAACACACACACACACTCATAAAAGATGATAAACTCTTTAATCTGACCTTCCTTCAGCAGTCTTCAAAGTTTAAAATATGAATGTTCAGCTGTGCTTTTTAATGTTTTTAATCCAACACTGAACTCAGTTTATTGATTATTAAATAAAGCAGGAACATGTGTAAAACCTCCAGGAGCGGGTCTCAAAGACAGACTCTAGACACCTCTGGATTAAAAATGGATGAACAGACGATCGATAGCTGAGATCGTTCGGTTGTATCATAACGAGGTGACTGTAGAGGAAGTTCTAAACCGTTCTCACCTTCAGCTCTTCAGTTTGCATCCAGTCCCTGCCGTCCTCTCATTATTTCCCAGAAGGCTCGTTTCTGTCTCCATTAAACTTCAAACTGCAGCCATGTTTTATAATTTGATTGTTTGGCTTTGAGCTGGAAGGACCGTCTGTGTGCGTGTGTGAGAGGGCCGGTACTCCCAACCTGAGCTCTGAGGATTAGCCTTCATCTCATTAGCTTCTGTCCAATCCAGACTTTGCAAGATGTTTGAAGGATGAGAGAAACGTTTTGATTTAAGATCCGCTCACCCGTCAGGTCGGATCACACCGGTTCATCTAAGGAGTGACTGAGTAACGATGCATGTTAACTCTTCTTTAATGAGATTTAAGGATGTTTTTATTTAATGACACACCAAATAAAACCAAAGCTGATCTTTGATTAAAAAGATAAACTAAGCTTCTAAAAAACAGACATTCTCAGCATTTATTTATGTTCATATTTTACTGGTTTGTGTTGGTTAAGTTTCTTTAAAACTGTGAAGCTTCTTAAATGAGTTTCATTAGGATTTAAATATTTTAAATATTAATGTTTAAAACTTGTAACAGATTCTGTTACATTAGGATTTGGTTTAAAACCAATCCTTTTATATTTAAACTTCATCACAGTTTAATTCTGGTAAAATAATATTTTCTTTATAATATTAATCTTTTGAATTCAGTAATAAGCATGTTAACGTTTTCCTGTTTGACTCCATCCGTCCGCTGCAGCTTAAACTAGGTGTCATTAAAACTTTACAACACAGGTCTGAAGCGGTCACCACAACCACTGAGGGAAAGGAGACACAGCATGTCCAGAAACCCCTCTCAGTCTGTGGATACCCCGGGTGGGTAGCAGCAGCCTAACTCCTTCTGAATCATAACTGGTGACTTCAACCACATCAACATGAACAGATCACTTGTTGACTTCACCCAGTACGTGGACTGCCCCACAAGGGAGACTAAAACTCTGGACCTCCTGTATGCAAACATACTGAATGCATACAGAGCCACAGCCCTTCCTCCCCCTGGCAGGTCTGATCACAACCTGGTCCATCTAAGACCGTGTTATGTCCCCGTCACCTTGCGGAAGTCTGTGTCTAACAAGACTGTCAGGAAGTGGACTCCGGAAACAGTGAGGGACCTGCAGGACTGTCTCGGATCCACGGACTGGGATGCACTCTGCACACCTCATGGGGAAGACATTGATGGCATGACAGACTGCATTACAGAATACATTAAGTTCTGTGTGGAGTCTGTCTGTCCCACCCGGATTGTTCGATGCTTCCCCAACAACAAACCCTGGATCACCTGTGACCTAAAGACTCTCCTTAACAGGAAGAAAGCAGCCTTCAGGTCTGGAGACCGGGAGGAGCTGAAGATGGTGCAGCATCAACTCCGAGACCAGCTGAGGAAGGGAAAAGATGCATATAGGAAGAAGCTGGAATCCAAACTACAGCAAGACAACATGAGGGAGGTGTGGTCCGGAATGAAAAAGATCACTGGATTTGGGGGAAGAAGCAGACCCACTAGTGGTGGCAAAGATAGAGCTAATGACTTTAATACCTTCTTCAACAGGTTTAGCTCTCTGAACGCCTCTGCCTCCCCTTCCCTACCTCCATCACACCTGCTACCAGCGTCTGCTCCTTCTCAGCTATTCAATGGACTAGTGCCTGAACCCCCCCACCCAACCGTTTGACTGTGACCACCTTTCAGGTGAAGAAACAGTTGGAGAAGCTAAACCAGCAGAAAGCAGCCGGCCCAGATGGCATCAACCCACATACCCTGAGGACCTGTGCGCTCCAGCTGTGTGGGGTTCTCCAGCACCACTTCAACCTGAGCCTCAGGCTGGAGAGGGTTCCGCTTCTCTGGAAGACATCGTGCCTGGTCCCTGTACCCAAGAAACCATCTTCATCTCACCTCAAGGATTTCCGGCCAGTTGCCCTCACATCTCATGTGATGAAGGTGCTGGAGAGGCTGGTGTTAGCTCACATGAGACCGCTGGTGAATTCCTCTCTGGACCCCCTGCAGTTTGCCTTCCGGCCGCGCCTGGGAGTCGAGGATGCCGTCATCCATCTGCTGCAGCGAGCTCATTCACATCTGGATGGCGGTGGAGGCATGGTGAGAATCACCTTCTTTGATTTCTCTAGTGCCTTTAACACCATCCAGCCCTCCATACTGGGTGATAAGCTGCGGCTGATGGGTGCTGGTACGTCCATCATCTCCTGGATCACTGATTACCTGATGGACAGGCCGCAGTTCGTCTGGCTGGGCAAAGTCCGGTCTGATGTGGTTCTGAGTGGTGTACGAGCCCCACAGGGCACGGTGCTCTCTCCATTCCTCTTCACATTGTACACCTCAGACTTCCAGCACAACTCCGATTCATGCCACCTACAGAAATTCTCTGATGACTCTGCAGTTGTAGGGTGTATAAGTGGTGGGCAGGAGGAGGAGTATAGGAGAGTGGTGGACGGATTTGTGGTGTGGGCGGGAGAGAATCACCTACTGCTCAATGTAGACAAGACCAGGGAGATGGTGATTGACTTCCAGAAGAACAGATCTGCCTTGCGGCCCCTCACCATTCTGGGTAGGGATGTGGAGGTGGTTGAGGAGTACAAATACCTGGGAGTGACCATCGACAGCAGACTGAACTGGAGGAGCAACAGTACTGCTGTGTACAAGAAGACCTGCAGCCGACTTTACTTCCTAAGGAAGCTGAGGTCCTTCAATGTGTGCTGCAAGATCCTGGAGACCTTCTACCAGTCTGTGGTGGCCAGCACCTTGTTCTTCTCCGTCATCTGCTGGGGGAGCAGCATCGCAGCCAGTGACACCAACAGACTGAATAAACTAATCAGACTGGCTGGCTCTGTCATTGGCAGCAAACAGGACTCACTTGAGGCAGTGGTAGAGAGGAGGTCACTGAACAAACTTTTATCCATCATGGACAATCATGACCATCCTCTCTACCCACTCCTGGACGAACAGCGGAGCTCCTTCTCCAAGAGGCTCAGACAGCTCCGCTCGAGAACATCTCGTTACCGGAGGTCTTTCTTTCCGTACGTGATCGGGCTCTACAACGACTCACTTAGCAGATAGGAAGTTTTCCATGTGTGGGATCATTAAAGTAGATTCTGATTTTCTCAGATTGCTTTGCCGTCAGGGTCATCACCAGGATGACCTCTGCACCATCACGTCGGGTTGTCATGGTGATTCTGGAACGCTGATGGAGACCTGTCCAGCCAATCATCTTCCATCGTATTGAAACCTATGACTAAGTTTTAGGTCAAATATTTCTGATTAAGACATTTAATTGTAACGATTAAGATCATTAATTAATCTGTTTAAAATGAAAACTTTTACATTTCCCAAAAACAGAAAACTCATCAAGAAAAAACACTAATTATTGAATTGGATGAATTGAATGAAATATTAATTGAATATTAAGTTCCTATTCTCTGATATTTTTCACTGACATGGCAATAAAAGCATTCTGATTCTGATTAGATTTCTTGTTAATAATTTTTCTGAAATGTTATTCTGTCATATAGCGACACGTGCTGACTGGTTACTGTAATGATTAAAATAATTAAGAATTAGAATAATTAAGAAGAAATTTACAATTAAAAGATAAAAAAAACATGAGGAAGATATAAAGACATTAAAAATACACGCGCGCGCAGGGGGGGCGACCAGGACGGGGGGCGAGCGGGAGGAGGGACATCCGGGAGGGACGTCCTGGGCAATAAACTAAAACACACATTTTAAAGAAATTTTCTGTTTTTTTTTAAACTGTTCTCCTCCTGTCCAGCAGAGGGCGCTGTGGCAGCAGCGCATGGCTTAGAGCGGAAGTTCCTTTAAAAAAAAAAAAAATCAAGGAAATGAAGATAAATGAAAACACGCTGCTGCAGGGAGAGCATGTTGTCCTGGTTCCCTACACCCCCCTGCATGTTCCCAGGTAAGCCCTACACCCCCCTGCATGTAAGCCCTACACCCCCCTGCATGAGCCCTACACCCCCCTGCATGTTCCCAGGTAAGCCCTACACCCCCCTGCATGTTCCCAGGTAAGCCCTACACCCCCCTGCATGAGCCCTACACCCCCCTGCATGTAAGCCCTACACCCCCCTGCATGAGCCCTACACCCCCCTGCATGTTCCCAGGTGAGCCCTACACCCCCTGCTTTCCCCCCCTCCCCCCTCCTTTGAAGTCTGATGTGCATGTGAGTGAGGTGTACGTTTTGCAGGTACCATCTATGGATGCAGAGTAAAGAACTGCAGGAGCTGACGGCTTCAGAGCCGCTGAGTCTGGAGGAGGAGTATGCGATGCAGAGGAGCTGGAGGGACGACCTGGACAGTGAGTACGCCCCCCCCCCCCACGCACACACACATATACACACACACACACACACACACACACTGTAAGACAGACAGAGGAGGGTTTTTTTCCTTCTGATTTTTTCATATGAACCCATTCTTCTTCTTCCATCATTTCCCTTCAGGTGGCGCCACATCAAGTCAGTTTCTTCCATCTAACCCTATTTCCTGCATCCTCTTCAGTCACACCAACTATCTTCATGTCTTCCTTCACTGTATCCATGAACCTCCTCTTTGGTCTTCCTCTAGTCCTCTTTCCTGGTGGTTCCAAACCCAGCATCCTTCTTCTGATGTACTCTCTCTCTCTCCTCTGCACATGTCCAAACCATCTCAGTCTGACCTCTCTGACTTTAAAACCTCTAACATGTGCTGTTCCTCTGATCCTGTCCATCCTGGTCACTCCCAGAGAGATCCTCAGCATCTTCATCTCTGATACAAACATCTCTGTTTCCTGTCTTTTCCTCAGTGACACTGTCTCTAGACCAATCAGCATGGCCGCTCTCACCACACTGTCTCTAGACCAATCAGCATGGCCGCTCTCACCACACTGTCTCTAGACCAATCAGCATGGCCGCTCTCACCACACTGTCTCTAGACCAATCAGCATGGCCGCTCTCACCACACTGTCTCTAGACCAATCAGCATGGCCTCTCTCACCACACTGTCTCTAGACCAATCAGCATGGCCGCTCTCACCACACTGTCTCTAGACCAATCAGCATGACCGCTCTCACCACACTGTCTCTAGACCAAACAGCATGGCCGCTCTCACCACACTGTCTCTAGACCAATCAGCATGGCCGCTCTCACCACACTGTCTCTAGACCAATCAGCATGGCGGGTCTCACCACGGTTTTGTACACTTTTCCTTTCATTTTATCTGAAACTCTTCAGTCACACATCACACCTGATACTTTCCTCCACCCTTTTCAGCCTGCTTGAACACGCTTCTTCACCTCTTTTCCACACTCTCCATTGCTCTGGACTGTTGATCCAAGATACTTAAAATCTTCCACCTTGTTTATCTCTTCTCCCTGTAACCTCACTTTTCCATTTGGATCCCTCTCATTCACACACATGTGCTCTGTTTTACTCTGACTAATCTTCATTCCTCTTCTTTCTAGTGCAAACCTCCACCTCTCCAGCTTTTCCTCCACCTCTTCCCTCCTCTCACTACAGATCACAATGTCATCTGCAAACATCATTGTCCATGGAGATTCCTGTCTGACCTCGTCTGTCAGCCTGTCCATCACCATAGCAAACAGCAAAGGGCTCAGAGCAGATCCCTGGTGCAGTCCCACCCCCACACTGAACTCCTCTGTCTGACCTACAGCACACCTCACCACTGTCTTACAGCCCTCATACATGTCCTGGACCACTCTAACATACTTCTCTGTCACACCAGACTTCCTCATACAATACCATAGTTCTTCTCTAGGTACCCTGTCATACGCTTTCTCTAGATCTACGAAGACACAGTGCAGCTCCCTCTGGCCTTCTCTGTACTTCTCTATCAGCATCCTCAAGGCAAATACTGCATCTGTAGTGCTGTTTTTAGGCATAAAACCATACTGCTGCTCACAAATTCTTACTTCAGACCTTAGCCTAGCTTTGATAACTTTTCCCCATAACTTAATCCTTTGACTGATCAGTTTTATTCTTCTGTAGTTACCACAACTCTGCACATCTCCCTTGTTCTTAAAAATAGGAACCAGCACACTTCTCCTCCATTCATCAGGCATCTTCTCACTTTCTAATATCCTGTTAAACAGCCCAGTCAGAAACTCTACTGCCACATCACCTAAACACTTCTACAGGCATGTGAAAAAATTAGGACACCTTATGAAATCCTGTGTATTTTAAAATATATTTGGACATATGGGTAGTTAATGTCAATTTTAATTAAACTCAGGGATCTAAGTAATATAACTAAACAATAAAAAAATAAGAAAAGCCTTTTTAAAACTTTCTGTAAAATTTAATTAAAACATAATGCAATTTCTGGTGAGGAATAAATTAGGACACCCCCTATATTATCCCTCCTAAAATGTTGAAAATCCCAAACAGGTGCATCACGTCAGGTGCACATGATTAGTACATCGTTACCCAGCATTTGAATGGAGCCTTGCTCTATTTAAACCTCAGATTTAGTTTGGTGTGGCCCTGACAGTTGAGATGTTGAGGTGAGCGCCATGGTGAGGTCTAAAGAGCTTCCTGATGCCCTCAGAAAGAAGATTGTGGCCGCTTACGAGTCTGGTAAAAGATTTAAAAAGATTTCAAAAGAATTTAACATCAGCCATTCCACCATCTGCAAAATTATTTACAAGTGGAGGACATTTAAAACAACTGCCACCATGCCAAGATCTGGCCGTCCGGGCAAGTTTACCCCCAAAGCAGAACGCAAGATGCTCAAAGAGGTCCTGAAAAATCCTAAAGTGTCATCAAGGGAATTACAGCAGGTTCTGGCAACTGTCAATGTGAAAGTGCATGACTATAGTGCATGATCTACGATCAGAAAGAGACTGCACAAGTGTAACTTGCATGGGAGGTGTGCAAGGAAGAAACCTTTGCTCTCTAAAAAAACATCAAGGCCAGACTGAAGTTTGCCAGAGAGAACATAGACAAAGACCACGACTTCTGGAATAAGGTTCTTTGGACAGATGAGTCTAAAATTGAATTATTTGGACACCAGAACAGAAGACATGTTTGGCGTAAACCAAATACAGCCTTCCAAGAAAAGAACCTCATACCAACTGTAAAGTATGGAGGGGGCAGTGTCATGGTTTGGGGTTGCTTTGCTGCAGCAGGACCTGGCCAGCTCACCATCATAGAATCTACCATGAATTCCACTGTGTATCAGAGGGTGCTTGAAGAAAATGTAAAACCATCTGTCAAAAAAATTAAAGCTAAAGCGTAACTGGATACTGCAACAAGACAATGACCCAAAGCATACCAGCAAATCCACCAAGGACTGGCTAAAAAAGAAGAAGTGGAGAGTCCTGGAATGGCCAAGTCAAAGCCCTGATCTTAATCCCATCGAAATGCTGTGGGGTGACTTGAAACGGGCTGTACATGCAAGACACCCCTCAAACATCTCACAGCTAAAAGAATTCTGCATTGAGGAGTGGGCCAAACTTTCTCCTGATCGATGTCAGAGACTGGTAAAAGGCTACAAAAAGCATCTCGTTGAAGTTATATCAGCCAAAGGGGGCAACACTAGCTATTAGGTGGTAGGGTGTCCTAACTTTTTCCTCCATTAAAATACATACTTTATTTTTTTTTCTTTTTTTGGATTCGTCAAACAATGTTCATTTTTGTTGTTAAATTGCAATCAAATCACTTTCTTTTTGAAAAATACATAGAAACATGGCTGGATATTGGTATGTGAACCATTTCTAAATAAAGAGCTGATTATTTAATGGGGTGTCCTAATTTTCTCACATGCCTGTATACGTCTACAGGGATATCATCAGGACCCAGAGCCTTTCCACTCTTCATCCTCTTCAGTGCCCTCTTTATTTCTACCTTACTGATCCTAGCCACTTTCCGGTCCACTATGGTAACGTCTTCTACTCTTTGTTCTCTTTCATTTTCTTCATTCATCAACTCTTCAAAGTACTCTTTCCATCTTCCCATCACATTACTGGTATCTGTCATATGAACCCATTGAGACAGAAATCCTGTGATTTTGGGCCATAAAAATAAATTTTTTTCTTTTCAGAATGCACCTTCATCGTTCTGGACCGGCAGCAGTGGGACAGTCCTGCGGTGCAGGAGGAGCAGTGCATGCTGGGAGACGTTAACCTCTTCCTGACCGACCCCGCTGACCCCTCCCTGGCCGAGCTGGAGGTCATGGTGGCAGGTACGACCCCAGGCTGGTTCTGGACTGGTTCATCAGACTGGTTTTATACTTCTGTGCCCACAGAGGCGGCGTACCGGGGTAAAGGTATCGGTACGGAGGTGGTCCGCATGATGATGAACTACGGTGAGGAACACACACACACACACACACACACACACACACACACACACACACACACACACACACACACACACACACACACACACACACACACACACACACACACACACACACACACACACACACACACACACACACACACACACACACACACAGGTCCGCATGATGATGAACTATGGTGAGGAACACACACATATACATACACACACATATATACACACACGGGGGTGGTCCGCATGATGATGAGCTATGGTGAGGACCACTGTGCACACACACACACTGTCTCGTTTCTCTGACCCTGGCTCCCTCAGTCTGTGAGGTCCTCTCTGTGGGGGTCCGAGGTGGTGCAGGTGGCTTATGTGTGTGTGTGTGTGTGGCTCCTTGGGGGTGGTAGGATGGGGGCACTGTGGGTTGTGTGAATGTTTTGTGTCTGATTTTGAATTCTGTTTTTAATTAATTAATTTAATTAGTTTGATTTTAACGTCCCACCCCCCACCAGGCGTCACCAGGCTGGGCGTTCAGAAGTTCCAGGTAAAGATCGGCCTGAAGAACCTGAAAAGTATCCAGATGTTCAAGAAACTGCAATTCCAGCAGGTCACGCACGCACACACACACACACTCATATACACACACACACACACACACTCTCACTCATACACACACACATACAAACACACACACATACACACAAACCCCCTTCCAAAGTGCTGCGTGTGCAGAGAAAATGTGTGTGTGTGTGTGCGTGTGAGAGAGAAAAAGAAAGCAAGCAAGAGAGAGGAAGATGTCAGTGTGTGTTGGAGAGACAGGGATTTGTCTGTCTGTGTTTGGGTGAGTGTTTTAGAACACTGGGTGTGTGTGTGTGTGTGTTTCTGACTTTCTCACTCACACACACACACACACACACACACACTCATACACTCACACACATACTCTTACACACACACATACACACACTCTCACCCACACACACACACTCTCACTCATACAGACACTCACACACACACACACACTCTCACTCATACACACACTCTCTCACACACACACACACACACACACACACACACACTCACACTCATACACACACTCACACACACACACACACTCATACACTCACACACATACTCTTACACACACACATACACACACTCTCACCCACACACACACACTCTCACTCATACAGACACTCACACACACACACACACACACACACACACACACACACACACTCTCACTCATACACACACTCTCTCACACACACACACTCATCAGAATGCTTTTATTGTCAATGAAAAATATCAGAGACTAGGAACTTGCTTTGATACAGGTGTGTGAAAATATAAAATAAAAATACTAAAAAATAAATAATAATTTTAACAAAACTAAGAGACTCATACACACACACACACACACACACTCACACACTGTCATGTTAACTGCAGGTCTCGGTGTGTAACGTCTTTAAAGAAGTGACGCTGGAGCTGCCGGTGGACGACGTGCTACGAGCGAAGCTGCAAGGAGTACGCGCAGAGGAGAGAGACTACACACACACCTGCAGAGAGAGAGCGCTGCAGGGTGCACACTGACACACACCTGCAGAGAGAGAGCGCTGCAGGATGCACACTGACACACACCTGCAGAGAGAGAGCGCTGCAGGGTGCACACTGACACACACCTGCAGAGAGAGAGCACTGCAGGGTGCACACTGACACACACCTGCAGAGAGAGAGCGCTGCAGGGTGCACACTGACACACACCTGCAGAGAGAGAGCACTGCAGGGTGCACACTGACACACACCTGCAGAGAGAGCGCGCTGCAGGGTACACACTGACACACACCTGCAGAGAGAGAGCGCTGCAGGGTGCACACTGACACACACCTGCAGAGAGAGAGAGAGAGCGCTGCAGGGTGCACACTGCCGGTGTGTGACCTGCAGCTGCAGCCCTTTAGGAATGATAGATCGAGATGCTCCGGTATCGACCGGGACGTGCTGCTCTAACGCCCCGATATTTGCTCTCAAGTAACCAGACGAGGGCTGAAACAACTAATCAATTTAATCGATTAAAATCGATTATTGAAATAGTTGTTAACTAATTTCGTCATTGATTAGTCGTCTAAAAAGTTTTTACTGTCAACTGCACTTAAATAATTCTCCAAGTGTGGCAGTATAGATCAAATTGACGATGCGAGCTACCACAACAGGAGGAGAAGAATAAAGCAGCCAATCATTGGCCTTCATTTCACCCCGCCTCACGTGATCAGGCAGATTCAACAAGATGAAAGAAAAACAAACAAAATCATCCAATGTTTGGGATCATTTTCCGCTAAATTTGAAAAAGACCCCTGCGAGTAAGGACAGCTGTGACGAATGTACCGCCCACATCCCCGACATCCATTCTCACGTTTAGCCGCACCAACATTCGTTTGTGGATCAACAGACTCCAATGCAGGGGGAGTCTGTAGAGGCAGGTCTACTGGGGGCATCACCCCGACCTCCTGTGTGGAGAGATTTGACCTCATCTCTGTTAAAGGTCCTATATCATGCCTTTTTTCCCTTATTTTATCCTGTTCTATGTATCATTATATGCATAATTTTACATTCCGCCACAATGTCAACACAAAAGGTTATAAATAATACCCTGTTTGGGACCGCAGTTTCATACCCGGAAGTCAAAACAGCTTGTTTCAGTTTTTTTTTCTTTTTTTTTTTCCCGGGACCCGCCCCGTTGGTTGCGATTGGTTGTCATTCAGCGATTGGTGTTCAGCGATTGGTGTTTGAGCTGCAGGGGGCTGAACAAAAAACAGATGTACGTCACTATGTTCCACCAGTCGTTAGAGGTTTGGAGAACACGCCCCTTACTTTGAATTTAAATATCTCAAAATAGCATGAATCACAATAAAACACACTTTGGGGGATTGTTTGGGGTAGTACTAAGTAAAATAAAAGGTTAAAACCTCATAAAAGTCCGTTTTGCATGATATAGGACCTTTAAATTCTCAACCAGAGCATTTAGACGGTCCTCGCCAGCACCCCCTTCTGCAACTCCACGTACGAATTTTCAAGATCTAAAGAGTTCTAGCTCTGCAGCCAAATTAATCGCGTCCCCTAGTGTAGCAGCTTTAGTACTACACCGTTACGCGCGGTCCCCGTTTCACACATCAGTAATAAAATGAGCCACGAGCTCATGAGTGTTTGGATCTACAGACGGGTCCAAACCAGGAGGCTGGCTTTAGTAACCAGCCTCCGGAGGGCTTCACCAAACACCCTGACAGTCCTCTGCTCCAATCGTCACTCTGACAGGGGCTCAAACACTGACCCATCGCAGCTTTAAGGAGGTTATCGTTTGCTCTAGCTGTTACAGATTGGGATGGGCGAAATGAGATCTTCAGATCTGTACCGAACAAAAGTGGTCGTTCCCACTGGAGACTCACACAGAAGCATGCATCATGAACAAGCCGATCACATGATGAGATCTCATCTAGAGAGTATGACGTCAGAGTGGTTCACACTGAATTTTCACTCTGAATGATCACCTGCTAGTCTGAGTACTAATTAATGTGCTGAGAAATCAAATCCATTTAGAGTCATCAAGAAGGAAATCCTCCACAAAGTGGGAACATTTCATAGTGTCTGGTCATAATAAGGGTGGAATTAATTAAATTAATGACTTTCTTAAGTTTAACAATCTGACAAATCAGAAAAAGACTGAGGCACTCAAAAATTTCATATTTATTGTAAAACTTGATGATAAAATCAAAGCTGTTTTACCCAAACCCCGTACAAGAGTTTTCTCTGCTCCCCAGCATCCTCTGTCCTTATGAGAGTTTTCTCTAAAGCTGGAAACATTCTTTTAAAAAAAAATCATCTGAGTCCAAAAACCCTTGAAAAGTTGTATTTTTAAATAAAAATCAAACAGAATTGTGTGACGTGTTTATTATTATTTATATTATATACAGTGGTGCTGTCGTTGGCAGAGCGTGCTCTCTCAGTGTTAAAGTTAATAAAGATATTTTTGTTTTAAATTGATTCATTTTTTCTTTTTTTTATTCTCTTTTATGTTATTAAAGATGCAGTTTTATGACGAGGTGACCTTAGAACTATTTTATAGACGAATGATACTAACTATAGCAGCGTGGGGGGAGATGTTTTCTCTGTTTTAGGGGGGTCCGACAGAACTAAATAAGAAACAATGGGCTGAGCAAACGTGACCAATCAAAACTAGGGATGGGAAATCCGACGCCTCGCGACTCATCGAGCAACTTCGAGCAACTGTGAAAAGTCGACACGAGGAGTCGGCACATCTGCAGGCTGCGCATGCGTAGATGAAAAACGAACCCCAAGAAATAAAGAAAATCTACGCCTTAAATTCTGTCTTACTAGAAGATGAAATGTGGGTTATTGTTGGGCAATCACTCTAGGTTTTTTAATCATGAAATGAGATTATTGCGTTAATCCGTTGCCATAGTAACAGTTACCTAAACAATCAAATTTCACTCTGTTACTAACAATGTAATTAAATGTTCAAAACACACTGACCCACTGTTTTTTGTCATTTGAATAACCAGAGGACCTGCTGATAGAATCTTACGGAAAGGAAAATGAACACACCGATGCAGATGTTTTTGTGCGAGCGGGAAGTGGAAGATTTAATAAAAATAGTTTGGTTTTGGGAGAGTGTGATATTTTCACTTTTGTCTAGTCGGATGTTCTCCAAATCAAAGTATAAATAAAGTCCGTTTTGATCTTGTTCTTTTAATCCAAAGCGCTCTGTAATGTTTTGACAAGAGAAATACTGTATAAATGAAATAAATTTGAATCAACAATCTGTGACACAAGCAGCAACATTTAGAGAAGACGTAAGTAAGACTCTGCGGCTCTAAAACAGCGCAAAAAACTCAAACAGGACAATTGAAAGTGTTTTTGTTATAGATTTTTATTTTGAATAAAATCTTTTCTACGGTGGTTGGCTTTAGTCTGCTCCTCTTCAGACTGACTACCTCTCCCGCTTTGGATAAGACCCGCTCCACAATGCACCGGGGTCTCTGGCATGTGGAGATAATGCTTCACCAGTTTGGGCAGGTTTGGGTAAACAGTTGTCCTCGATGCCCAGAATGGTAGCGGGTCTTCCTCCCTGGAGAGGTAGACCTCTGATAGGCATCTCGGAATGTCCACCGTGGCGTTCGTCATCGCGCACCGACTTCTCTGGGTTTCACCTAGAAAATAGAAGTTAGTAAAACCATGTAACATGAGGACATCGTTGATCAGATGAAAATACTTACCAACCCGGCTGTCCAGCAGGTCCCACAAATGGTCCTTCTCCGCTGAAGATGACGCTCCCGGTTGTGACGAATAAAACATAATTGGTTCTCCCTCCATTTACCCTTCCTCTCGATACACCTTGTTCACAGAAACACACACTCACTAGGGGTGGGCGGATCGATCCTGATATCGATAATATCGATACCAACGCTAGTATCGATATCGATCGATACTCCAACTACAATATCGATACTGGGATTGAAGTTTTACCCCTCGCACTTTGCTTCTGTTTTTTCTCTTTTTTTTTAATTAACCTAACTGATTTGTCTGCAAAATATACGTAAATGCTGTGTGTCACGCCTGTATGTTAAAGCGAGGTGGCCCCGCCCCCTCCCTCCTCTCTTTCGCTTTGACTTGTCGCATGACTCAGCGACTCGGGTCCAAGAAGCAAAAAAAAAAACGCAAGTCGGTAAAAGTAGAGAGAGATGGTAAAAAGAGAAGTAGAGTGTGGCTGTACTTTGAGGCTACCTGCACCATGTGCAGAAAGGCTGTTAAATGTAGGGGTAACACTACAAATTAAAGAATCACCCCAAAGAAAAACTTCAGAAACGGAGGAGAAAACCCTGACCCCTTCTGTTTCCCAGAGGCAGCGCTCATTAACAGAGACGCTCCAATTTTAATTATGAAAGTACAACATAATCATTTTTAACATTAGTTAACATTTGTTTGTTTGCAACTGGTCACTTCTATGGATCTACCTACCAACCTGTGTTTATACATATACTTGGTCATACTATATATATGATCCTAACCCTTGATGCAAAAATAGTCGTTTAAAAAATTTAAATATCGGTATCGATATCGGTATCGGCGATATTGGGTGGTGTTTACTTGGTATCGGATCGATACCAAAACTTGCGGTATCGCACACCCCTAACACTCACCTTTCACTCTCATACAATTCACGCAAAAACTCTTTCAATCTCTAAATTCCAAACAGTATATTTGTGTTGGTGAATCCTAAAAACTAATCTGAGTGTGCGCGTGTGTGACTATGTGTGTGTGTTTTGAGTGACACATACCAAAGGTCTAACAAGATCAAGGTGATCTTATTGTGTACAATACCTGCTGTGATAAAAATCCCAGTAGAATCCAAAGCTGGAATGTCGTAAAATCGCTTGAAAATCTCCTCCTCACAAAACCCCACGTCTCCCTGAATGAATGAAACCCTTTTATATCTTCTGACTGATTGATCGACCCGCCCCTTCAAACTTTCCGAGCTCTTCGACACCTGGCTCCACCTGACAGTAGCTCGGATTTTGAGTCGCGCGATGTTTGGCATTCCGACACATGGAATCGGAGCAATTCTCGCGATACTTTTGTGTCACTATGTTCGGCTCAGCTCGAGCAGAAAGGCTCGAGCTGGCCATCCCTAATCAAAACGTAATTTTGAATAGGAAGGAAGTGGATCAACTGAAGAAATCAAGAAGGGTTTTTAAAGAATAAACACTGACACACACCTGTATGCAAATTTAACAACGTCACCTGAGGGCGTGGACCTCAAGACACAGACCCTTAGACTCACTCCTGTTAGAAGGAAAAAGAACACACTGCCTGAGCAGGTGCCTTATACACACCTGCTCTGATTAGGGGGAGGAGCCAGTCCGTAGGGTGTGTTCAGGAGCAAATACTCCCAACTACAGAGACCGTATTTGCACATGTGTGTGAACGGGTTTCTGCAGGTGATGGGGTTACCACCTTCTTATCCGTCTCTACCTCATGGACACCAATATGTCAGCCTTCTAAAAGTCCCCCTTCTCAATCCTAGACTCCTGGTGTTCCTCCTCACATAAACACGCCTTATTAACACGCTTCTTATTAAACATGTTCAGAAAAGTTTAGGGAGATTAAAGTAAAAAAGAGCCAAACTTTTTTTTTATCTTTGCTTTTATTCGGGCTGCTGATAAAAAACCTCCACAGACAAGCTGCACAAACAGGAAATGGCAACAATTCCACAGGAATTTAAATGATCCTCTTCCAGAGGCGACGAGGGCCGAGCCGTGGGCGACGAGGGCCGAGCCGTGGGCGACGAGGGCCGAGCCGTGGGCGATGGGCTCTGAAATGTTTTTAGTTCTTGGATCTTTGTGTCGTTTCCAGTAGTTGTGATGTTACAGATGTTAGGTGGCCCAGCAGCTGCCTGATCACTTCCTGCTGCTCTTTGGCCCACCCCAGGGTGTCATGGAGGACGCTGTTCAGCGCCACGCACACCGTCTCCCTGCCCAGGTCGGTCAGCCTGCAGGCAGCAGAGATACCGGCTACCGCCATCACTAAGAGGAGGAAGAATCTCAGTGCCAGGCTGAGGAAGGACCGCCGGGCTTTAGAGGCCACGCCCATTTCTGTATCTGAAACAGGAAGTGACTAAACTTTACAAAAACAGACAGGAAGTGGAACCCGACAGGAAGTGGAACCCACCTGCTGAAGTTCCATTCTTTTTTTTTTTCTCCTCCTTCTTCTTTTTCTTCAGCTGTTGTTGTTGTTGTTGTTCCTGTGCAGCTGCGTACTCCTTCCTTCTCTTCTCCTTCTCCTCGGCTTTCTCCCGCCTGCGTGCCTCTTTTTCTCGGGCCTCTCGCTCGCGCTGCCGCACCTCCCGTTTCCTTTCCAGCTCTGATTGGAGGACACGGACAGGTCAGGTGGTTCTGATCGTCAGATTGTGTAAGATCAGGAAAGTCACCTTTTGCTCTGAGGAGGCGTTTCTGCTGCGTGCGCTCAGCTTCCTCCTGCATCGCTTGCATGTGCTGCAGGACCTGGACACACGTCGAGTTTAGATCAGGGCGCCATTTTTATCCTAAGATCTACTTTTCAAGAATTAACCTCCTGAGTTCTACCAGTCCAGTCCCAGCGGGCATCGGAACGTCAAATCAAGGTCAAAATCATGACATCACACTGACATTAAAATAACAGGTACTTTAATATTATTTTGCCCTCATTTCAACGTTGTTTTCTGGACTAAAAGTTTGGTAAAATCAGCACAAAAACACATAAACTGATGATTTGAACAGTTCATTAAAGGTTGAACTCGTTCTCTTTTTGTCCCGTGAAGAAATAAAAGCTTCAAGTATCGCGCCGCATCAAACGTAAACATTCACAGTATCTCCTGTCCTCGCCGGTCTTTCTTTCTGGCTCTAGATGCTGCCTCTGTGTTTCCTTTTGGATGGATTTCTTATTTTATTT
Source organism: Neostethus bicornis (assembly GCA_902685375.1). NCBI lineage: Eukaryota > Metazoa > Chordata > Actinopteri > Atheriniformes > Phallostethidae > Neostethus > Neostethus bicornis. The sequence continues at coordinate 152,323 of CACRXE010000075.1, forward strand.
CCTCATATTTTTGTAGATTAATCAGCTCCTACTTCAGGACATCGGCATGAGTTTACTCCGCCCCTTTAATGAGAACGCGCACAGCTTCATTTATTAACAGAGCGAGACGTGAACGCGCTTCGTAGTACAGGTTATCCAGAGAGACGGATGTCTGGTTTAGTTAATCCAGACATGCGCACTAATCCAGAATAAGTTTAGTTTTATTTCCTGAAACTAAAATCTCTCTAATTCTTTAAAACTTCATCTAATTAGTTTCAAACTTTACAGATTTAATGTTAACATGGTTTTTTTTTTTCATTTTTAGGAAGTAAAATGCTTAAGTTTGTAACGTTTCAAAGAGTTATTTTATTTTTTTCTTGAACATTTCTCGGTCTGAGCCGCAGCCGAGAAGTTTCTAGACAGATGTCGTGATTTTGATGTAGATTTGATTTTAAAATCCAACTAGTGGGAGTGGCCACGTTAGCAGGAGGCGCTGCTCGTTAAGAACAGGCTTAACGTGTTTTTACGTCAAAGACCTCAAAAATCTAACACTAAAAAAAAAAAAAAAAAAAATAGAAAAAAAATCTACAATAACACTAAAAAAAATAGAAAAAAAATCTACAATAACACTAAAAAAAATTGAAAAAAATAGAAAACCTCACTGGATTCACTTTAAAAAAAAAGAATCTCTAGAGATTCTGATTTTTTACTAAAAATAGCCGAAATGGAAACACTGACTTCTGTGTGTGTGTGTGTTCCTGAAGGTTGTGTGTGTGTTTGTTCCTGCAGGTTGTGTGTGTGTGTTCCTGCAGGTTGTGTGTGTGTGTGTTCCTGCAGGTTGTGTGTGTGTGTGTTCCTGCAGGTTGTGTGTGTGTTCCTTCAGGTTGTGTGTGTGTTCCTGCAGGTTGTGTGTGTGTTTCTGCAGGTTGTGTGTGTGTGTTCGTGCAGGTTGTGTGTGTGTGTTCCTGCAGGTTGTGTGTGTGTGTGTTCCTGCAGGTTGTGTGTGTGTGTTCCTGCAGGTTGTGTGTGTGTGTGTTCCTGCAGGTTGTGTGTGTGTTTCTGCAGGTTGTGTGTGTGTTTCTGCAGGTTGTGTGTGTGTGTGTTTCTGCAGGTTGTGTGTGTGTGTTCCCGCAGGTTGTGTGTGTGTGTGTTACCTTAACTGCACACAGTTTGCACTGTTTCTCATCCAGACAGTCTCCTGCTGCTTTGGCCAGACTGGCTTCAAGAGGGTTATCCTTTAGATCCAACCACCTGAGGGTCTACACACACACGCACACACACACACGCACACACACACACGCACACACCACACCACACACGCACGCACGCACGCACGCACGCACGCACGCACGCACGCACGCACGCACACACACACACACACACACACACACACACACACACACACACACACACACACACACACACACACACACACACACAGTGAGGACCCTGTGAACACACTTAGCCTGATGTTTTCTGGATCTCTACCTTAAGCTGTGAGAAACTTAGCGGCAGATCGACCAGCCTGTTCTGGTACAGGTCCAGAGTCTGCAGGTGAACCAGGTTCCCCAGGTCATCTGGTAGACAGGTCAGCTGGTTCTTACTCAGGTCCAGCTTCACTAAGTGGGTCAAGCTGCAGAACTCTGGCTGCAGACGGGACAAATCAGATTACAGTATTTTTTAAAGTGGTAATTTTGTAACAGTTTGGCCGGGGTGCGACTTATATTCTGAAGCGACTTGTGTGTGAAATTATTGAGACATCATCACCACCATTTTACATGTTAGTTTTACTCTGAACTACAAGAGGGTGCTCTAGGTCTGAGTTAAAACAACAAAGAAGGGCGGAAAAAAAATGGCACAGACAAGAAGGAAGCGGTGCATCGTGATGTAGAGACGTAGAAGAGGAAGCATGGTGATGTAGAGACGTAGAAGAGGAAGCATGGTGATGTAGAGACATAGAAGAGGAAGCATGGTGATGTAGAGACGTAGAAGAGGAAGCATGGTGATGTAGAAGAGGAAGCATGGTGATGTAGAGACGTAGAAGAGGAAGCATGGTGATGTAGAAGAGGAAGCATGGTGATGTAGAGACGTAGAAGAGGAAGCATGGTGATGTAGAAGAGGAAGCATGGTGATGTAGAAGAGGAAGCATGGTGATGTAGAGACGTAGAAGAGGAAGCATGGTGATGTAGAGACGTAGAAGAGGAAGCATGGTGATGTAGAAGAGGAAGCATGGTGATGTAGAGACGTAGAAGAGGAAGCATGGTGATGTAGAGACGTAGAAGAGGAAGCATGGTGATGTAGAAGAGGAAGCATGGTGATGTAGAGACGTAGAAGAGGAAGCATGGTGATGTAGAGACGTAGAAGAGGAAGCATGGTGATGTAGAGACGTAGAAGAGGAAGCATGGTGATGTAGAGACGTAGAAAAGGAAGCATGGTGATGTAGAGACATAGAAGAGGAAGCATGGTGATGACGTTAATAAACCAGACGAGACGTCCTCAGGTCATAACGTACAGTTTAGTTTAAAATTCTTTGACACATCTGTTTTTTCTTCGTTCCTCTATCCTTCCCCCACTCGTGAAGAGTGGGGGAAGGATGGAGCGGGAGATCGACAGGCGGATCGGTGCGGCATCAGCAATAACTAGGACGCTGCATCGGTCCGTCGTGGTAAAGAGAGAGCTGAGCCGAAAAGCAAAGCTCTCGATTTACAAGTCGATCTACGTTCCTACTCTCACCATGGTAACCAGGATCTACGTTCCTTCCCTCACCATGGTAACCAGGATCTATGTTCCTACCCTCACCATGGTAACCAGGATCTACGTTCCTTCCCTCACCATGGTAACCAGGATCTATGTTCCTACCCTCACCATGGTAACCAGGATCTATGTTCCTACCCTCACCATGGTAACCAGGATCTACGTTCCTTCCCTCACCATGGTAACCAGGATCTATGTTCCTACCCTCACCATGGTAACCAGGATCTATGTTCCTACCCTCACCATGGTAACCAGGATCTACGTTCCTACCCTCACCATGGTAACCAGGATCTACGTTCCTACCCTCACCATGGTAACCAGGATCTACGTTCCTACCCTCACCATGGTAACCAGGATCTACGTTCCTACCCTCACCATGGTAACCAGGATCTACATTCCTACCCTCACCATGGTAACCAGGATCTACATTCCTACCCTCACCATGGTAACCAGGATCTACATTCCTTCCCTCACCATGGTAACAAGCTGTGGGTGGTGACCGAAAGAATGAGATTGCAGGTACAAGCGGCCGAAATGAGCTTCCTCCGCAGGGTGGCTGGGCTCTTACTCAGAGATCGGGTGAGGAGCTCTGCCATCCGGGAGGAGCTCAGTGTTGAGCCGCTCCTCCTCCAGGTCGAGAGAAGCCAGATGGGGTGGTTCGGGCGTCTGGTGTTTCGGGCACGTCCCACCGGGAGGAGATCAAGGGGCAGACCCCGGACCTGCTGGAGAGACATCCGGGGACCCAAGTCGGATCCCAAGTGTCCGACTTGGGATCCTTCCAGGTGAGCTGGAGGATGCAGCCGGGGAGAGAGACCTGGGCTGCCCGTTTAAGGCTGTTGCCCCCGCGACCCGACCACGGAACAAGCGGAAGATGACGGAACGGAACGTTTTTTATTTGTGACTTTTACATGTTTTATTTTTTTGTGTGTGTTTTTTGGCCGGTGTGACGTCAGCAGTGTGTGTGATACGTACAGACAGGGAGGAGATGCTGTTACAGGACAGATCCACCGCCGTAGCTTTAGGAAATAAACCCTGAAAAACACAAGAAGTAGGTGAGAGGTGAGTGTGTGTGTGTGTGATGAGTGTGTGTGTGTAGAACATGCAGACCTCACCAGTTCTCTAACAGGGACATCAGAGATGTTACTCAGACTGAGATCAACTTCATTCCCACTAATTTTATCCTTTAGATTCAGGGCTTTGCTGCTTTTACTCATCCTGTAAAAAAAAACACACACACACACACACACACACACACACACACACACACACACACACACACACACACACACACACACACACACACACAGAGTTAGATATAAAACGGTTTTACACACACACACACACACACACACACACACACACACACACACACACACACACACACACACACACACACACACACACACACACACACACACACACACAGAGTTAGATATAAAACGGTTTTACACACACACACACACACACACACACACACACACACACACACACACACACACACACACACACACACACACACGGTGAATTTTTCTCACCTTTTTATCTGCAGTTCTTTTAAAAACTGGAAAAACTTTGTAGAAAAAAATCTCACAAAAAATCCACGTCACGAAAAAAAAAATCACAGACCGAGCGGCTCCTGCTGGTCAGGAGGAGGAACAGCAGAGAGAGACAGCACTACCTCCTGCTGGTCAGGAGGAGGAACAGCAATACCTCCTGCTGGTCAGGAGGAGGAACAGCAGAGAGTGACAGCACCACCTCCTGCTGGTCAGGAGGAGGAACAGCAGAGAGAGAAAGCACTACCTCCTGCTGGCCAGGAGGAGGAACAGCAGAGAGAGACAGCACTACCTCCTGCTGGTCAGGAGGAGGAACAGCAGAGAGAGAGACACCACCACCTCCTGCTGGTCAGGAGGAGGAACAGCAGAGAGAGAGGAAAAAGAGAGAGAGAGATTGAGACACCACCTCCTGCTGGTCAGGAGGAGGAACAGCAGGGAGAGAGACAGCACCACCTCCTACTGGCCGCAAACACACACATGCACATAAGCACGCGCACAGATGTCAAAATGCTGCCAGGTGATGTAGTGTAGTCACAAAGCAGTGTTTTCTTCCTGTGGTCAAGAGTGTCTTTAAGGAAGGGGTTCTAGGTAGAGAGGATGGTCAGGGTTATCCATGATGGTAGAGAGGATGGTCAGGGTTATCCATGATGGTAGAGAGGATGGTCAGGGTTATCCATGATGGTAGAGAGGATGGTCAGGGTTATCAATGATGGTAGAGAGGATGGTCAGGGTTATCCATGATGGTAGAGAGGATGGTCAGGGTTATCCATGATGGTAGAGAGGATGGTCAGGGTTATCCATGATGGTAGAGAGGATGGTCAGGGTTATCAATGATGGTAGAGAGGATGGTCAGGGTTATCCATGATGGTAGAGAGGATGGTCAGGGTTATCCATGATGGTAGAGAGGATGGTCAGGGTTATCCATGATGGTAGAGAGGATGGTCAGGGTTATCCATGACGGTAGAGAGGATGGTCAGGGTTATCCATGACGGTAGAGAGGATGGTCAGGGTTATCCATGACGGTAGAGAGGATGGTCAGGGTTATCCATGACGGTAGAGAGGATGGTCAGGGTTATCCATGATGGTGGAGAAGATGGTCATGGTTGTCCATGGTGAATAAAAGTTTGTTTAGTGACCTCCTTTCCACCTCTGCTTCAAGTGGTTGTTGCTTGCAGACAACAACCATTTGTAAGAACAACCCTTCCCATTCTGGATCAGTAGCAGACCAAGGTCAACAACCACCACCAAGGAGACCTACAGGATTGAAAATAGAGTTGTGTCGGTGGAAACAGAGTGTGTGTCTGTCAGAAGTGGACTTTAAACTGGTGAAGGTAGAATTCCAGAAGGCAGACATACAGGAGAGCAGATGGAAATGGTAAGAAGGCTAGAATTCTTGCATCAGGGCTCATGGTGGAGATAGGAAGAGGAATGCTTGCAGGACAGAGTGTCAAACTCAGGTCCTGAAGGTTTTCTGTGTGTTCTTGCATCTTCACGCCTGAGATCCAACTTATTGAGTCATTGTGCCAAATTGTTTTGACAGGCGACTTTACTTTATACGCTTGATTGAACCAGGAACACAATGAAAACCATGAGGACACCAGCACGCTAGTACTTGATCGTGACACCCCTGCTGTAGGACGAGTTTGTTAGAAATGTTCTGGAGGTAAAAGGAATGTCAGATACGCTGATGAGCCTGAAAGAAGAAAGTGAAGGTGTGATGTTGAACCTTGGTGGTGGGAATGCTCCTCACGGATGAGGTGATGCAGCCAGAGAGGAAAAGGAGGTGATGCAGGTTTGGTACGCAGGAGGAGAGACAGACTCTGGGTGATCAGGAGGAGGAGAGACAGACTCTGTGTGATCAGGAGGAGAGATAGACTCTGGGTGATCAGGAGGAGAGACAGACTCTGGGTGATCAGGAGGAGAGACAGACTCTGTGTGATCAGGAGGAGGAGACACAGACTCTGGGTGATCAGGAGGAGGAGAGACAGACTCTGGGTGATCAGGAGGAGAGACAGACTCTGGGTGATCAGGAGGAGGAGAGACAGACTCTGGGTGATCAGGAGGAGAGACAGACTCTGGGTGATCAGGAGGAGAGACAGACTCTGGGTGATCAGGAGGAGAGACAGACTCTGGGTGATCAGGAGGAGGAGAGACAGACTCTGGGTGATCAGGAGGAGGAGAGACAGACTCTGTGTGATCAGGAGGAGAGACAGACTCTGGGTGATCAGGAGGAGAGATAGACTCTGGGTGATCAGGAGGAGAGACAGACTCTGGGTGATCAGGAGGAGAGACAGACTCTGGGTGATCAGGAGGAGAGACAGACTCTGGGTGATCAGGAGGAGAGAGAGACTCTGGGTGATCAGGAGGAGAGACAGACTCTGGGTGATCAGGAGGAGAGACAGACTCTGGGTGATCAGGAGGAGAGACAGACTCTGGGTGATCAGGAGGAGGAGAGACAGACTCTGGGTGATCAGGAGGAGAGACAGACTCTGGGTGATCAGGAGGAGAGACAGACTCTGGGTGATCAGGAGGAGGAGAGACAGACTCTGGGTGATCAGGAGGAGGAGAGACAGACTCTGTGTGATCAGGAGGAGAGACAGACTCTGGGTGATCAGGAGGAGAGATAGACTCTGGGTGATCAGGAGGAGAGACAGACTCTGGGTGATCAGGAGGAGAGACAGACTCTGGGTGATCAGGAGGAGAGACAGACTCTGGGTGATCAGGAGGAGAGACAGACTCTGGGTGATCAGGAGGAGAGACAGACTCTGGGTGATCAGGAGGAGAGACAGACTCTGGGTGATCAGGAGGAGGAGAGACAGACTCTGGGTGATCAGGAGGAGAGACAGACTCTGGGTGATCAGGAGGAGAGACAGACTCTGGGTGATCAGGAGGAGGAGAGACAGACTCTGGGTGATCAGGAGGAGGAGAGACAGACTCTGTGTGATCAGGAGGAGAGACAGACTCTGGGTGATCAGGAGGAGAGATAGACTCTGGGTGATCAGGAGGAGAGACAGACTCTGGGTGATCAGGAGGAGAGACAGACTCTGGGTGATCAGGAGGAGAGACAGACTCTGGGTGATCAGGAGGAGAGACAGACTCTGGGTGATCAGGAGGAGGAGAGACAGACTCTGAGTGATCAGGAGGAGAGACAGACTCTGGGTGATCAGGAGAAGGTAAGACAGGCTCTAGGAGACCAAGAGGAGGTGAGGCAGATCTTTCCAGATTGTGAATCTCCATGGTAACCGATCTCCACTAATAAACCTCCATCACAACGAAAGAAACCTGGAAATGATGATGTCACTTTTTTGAGCGTGAGATGGTTCAGAAAGATCTGAATTTTTTCTTCTTTCGTGTTTTCTGCAGCATTTCTATCTTAAACTTAAAAAACAAGTTGGCATGAGTCTGTTCCAGGGTGTAATGAATAAATCTTTCATGTCTTCTTCATCAGAAAGAATAAAAACGACATAATGAGGCGTCTCGTTAAGCTACTGTGAGTCAGTCACCACAGTTCCCATTGTGAGGTCAGAAAGTCAGAGCCTGCAGGTGCTTCATAGCTGAGGGAGAAGCACAATCACGCAACATGTGTGTGGTTTTCAGCTTCCAGCCAAGACCTCTCACTCTCTGCATCCCAGACTTCCTCCCTGATCCAGCCCTCCTGTCATCTCCACCGCACACAAATGGTTTGAATAAGAGCTCTGCATGACTGGGCTCTGGCCAGACGAAATCCTGAAGAGTGATAGTTTACTTAGCCTAAATACCCCCGATTAGACAAATTGAAACATTGTTGTTATGTGGTGGAAAGTGAAGGGCCGATTGGCCGAGTCTGCTCAGCCTGTTTCGGAAAAGACTTCACCGTGCGGACTTTCGTCATGCGAAAACCACAAGATCTGGCACGAGCAGGAGAAACCAAACAAAACAGGGAGAGCGCGGTCTGAAAAACTGTTAAAGAGAAAATGAGTGGAGGATTCAGGAAGCAGGTCGACACACGCGACCCCTGAAAAACATGTCCGACCACAAACTGAGTTACGGCCTGCCTCATGAGGTCACATTTTCCTCTAATTTTCAGCGTCTCTGGGATCACAAACATGAACCGAGCGGATCAAAAACACATCACTGGAAAATAAAGAAATCCTTCACTGTGCCACACTTTATGAAGAAATCATCCAAATGAGATGAAAATGACTTCATGTCCGAACCCTGCAGTGTGGAAAGTCAGCCAGATGTCATCCAGGGAGCAGGGCTGGGATGTTCAGCTGTTAGCGGCTAACTGCTACCATAACACTAACTATCTTTGGCTACATGGTGGCAGTGTCTCATTTCCAATCCAGGGCCTCATTTACTAAGAATCACATCACGTTTTGAATGAGGAACTCTTTGTTCCTTCAGCACTACGACGGCGCTAACACCGAGCAAACTGTAGGATGTGACGTAAGTTTCATAACGATCCATATCCCAACCACGCCTTTAAAACTCCAGATATGGAACATGCAAACCCCATGGTGCAAATAAAACGATATTTAAATGAGCCGGTGGTCCCTGAACTTCCGGTTAACTTCTGGTCCGCAGGCGAACACTCTACCACTGAGCCACCGCCTTTATGTCACGTTTACCACATTTCTCCTTTATATTTCAAATTTATTAAAATGTATTTTATTTGTTGATGATACCACAATGTTTTATTAAAAAAAAAATCTAAAGTAATTTTTACAAACTGTGGAAAATAAATTTTAAAATAAAATAATTTAAAAAATATTGCATTGGTTTTAGTTGCTGCAGAGCTCACAAAAATCCAATTTTATATGACTGGAAACACTAAAATTGAAGGATTTGGTTAAATATAACCTCCTCAAATGCATGTATAAAACCACCAGAAATTATTACCAGAAAATCTACGAAACAGATTTAAAAAGAGTAAAAATAATTTATGAGGAGCTGAACTTTTCAGTAAACCAAAGTTTAGACCCAAACCAAAAAAAAAAAAAAAAAGAGTTTAAACTGTCCAGGATGTTCATCTATGAAACAGACATGAGTGTGAAATGAAAACTTTATAGATTGTTTTAAATGATCTTTAATAGATACACAGCCATCGTGTAGGAGACGATCCAAATCTGTTCTCTATTAACGGACGAAGGGATTAATTTAGCTCTGTTTTAACAAAAATGAAAAAAGTGATGTAACTTAAAGTTGTTTGACTTTGGATCTGTGTATGCACGCACGCACGCACGCACACACACACACACAGACACACACAAACACACACGTGCATGCATTAGTGTGTCTATGTGTGGACATTTGTCTCTGTGTGTACAGGTGTTTGTATATTCTTTTGTACATGGATATGAATTTATTCTGTAAAGAAAAAAAGGAATAATATTTTTTTTAAATGTAAAAATATAAACACTGTTAGTTCTATCAACTTCTTGAAGAGAAAAAGTAATATTATAATTATATTATTATTTTGTGATATAATCATTCAATTCAATTCAATTTTATTTGTTCAGCCCAAAATCACAGAATTTCTGTCTCAAAGGGCTTCACATGAAAGATTCCGTTCCGTTCCGTCATCTTCCGCTTGTTCCGGGGTCGGGTCGCAGGGGCAACAGTCACAAACGGGCAGCCCAGGCCTTTCTCACCCCGGCTGCATCCTCCAGCTCACCCGGAAGGATCGCAAGTCGTTCCCCGGCCAGCTGTGAGACATAGTCTCTCCAGCAGGTCTGGGGTCTGCCCCTTGGTTTCCTCCTGGTGGAACGTGCCCAAAACACCTCGCCCGCGAGGCGCTCGGGGGGCATCCTGACCAGATGCCCGAACCACCCCATCTGGCTCTTCTCGACCTGGAGGAGGAGCAGCTCCACACCGAGCACCTCCTGGATGTCAGAGCTCCTCACCCGATCTCTGAGTGAGAGCCGAGGCACCCTGCGAGGAAGCTCATTTCGGCCGCTTGTACCCGCGAGAAAAAAAGAAGAAAAAAAAAATGTATAAACACAAATACATAGCAAAAAACAAATAATAACTAAACAATATTAGTACATTTCTGCCCTTAGACTCTCCTTCTCTGTGAGGAAAAACTCCTAAAAAAACCTATCAATGGGGAAAAAATGAGAAACCTCGTGGGGATCCACACGAAAGAGAAATCCTTCCCCCGGGACGAGCATCAAATGTGTCTAAAACTATCATTTAAATATTAGCTTATTCTAATCTACAGCTAAAAATCTAAAGAAGTCAATAAATGTTCTTCATCCTGATGGAAACACGGGGGACTCCTCAGCCTGGAGATGTCCAGAACGGGGATGAGTAGATGTTCTTCATCCTGATGGAAACACGGGGGACTCCTCAGCCCGGAGATGTCCAGTACGGGGATGAGTAGATGTTCTTCATCCTGATGGAAACACGGGGGCTCCTCAGCCCGGAGATGTCCAGAACGGGGATGAGTAGATGGATTTCATCCTGATGGAGCGGGGATGATAGCTGAAGCGCGGAGGTCTCCTCGGTGTGGCCATGCCCAGGACAGGAACGCAGAGGATCCATCAGGAATACCTCTGACTGTCTCTGTCTGGCGTCGTTACCACCCGCATGGATCACGACTCGATGGAATCTAGTCTTGCTCTGGGCTAACATCCTACGGTTTTCCTCGATGTTATTAATAACATCAGTTTATTGATCGGTACAGGATGTGTAGGTTTTGTAGAAAAAGCAATCCTTTAGAATGAAGTTCCGGGAAATCCAACCAGACTGGAAACTCCAGCAGCAATGAGAGTTTAAACGATAGATTTAGGAGGGCTGAAGCGGAATGAGCTCAGCTGTGGTAAAAATATGTCCAGCAGGGTTAGTTGTTAATGAGCCGGAGGGAAAACGACCTCAGCAGGTCAACTTAAACCAGAAACATATTATGTTGAAGTAAAACCCCGGATTTATTTTCAATCAACTCAATATGGGATAGATATCTTCCAATCAAACATTCACTGCTCGTGTTGCTAGGCAGATCACATCTGTTCCATATGGTGTAGAAACCGCGTAGACAAAGGAACAGTAGTCCTTCACACACTCTGGTCTAGAAGTGGTCCAGTTCCTCTGTACCGAACTGGGGTTTTGGTTTCCCAGACGACATATAAGCCGGGCATCACAGACCGGCCGTGCACGTCTGTCTCAGTTTCTCTTTCAACAGGTGTCCCTGATGATTTTGTTTGATTCCTTGCAAACGTCTCACACAAAGCAGCTGAATGTCGGACTTCCACAAAAAAAACAACCAAACAAAGATAAAAAAAAAAAATAGAAAGGTGTTTTTAAACAAAGGGAATTGATAAGTTTTCAGAGATAAGAAGGAGGATCTTGTTGCTAAAGCAACAACTTTGTTCTCGTCCCCACACCAGGCCTCCTGAGGAGGGCTGCTCTTTGTCCAGGTGACCCAGGATCTCCTCAGAAATGTGGGAAAGTGGAGCGTGAGGCTTTTGGTCGGGTGAACTGAGACATGAGCTCGCCGTTGAAAAGAAAAACGTATGACATCATAACATTTTCAGGCAGGTCTCACCAGAAACTCAGTTTTTCTGGAACTTCATTGTTACTTTTAAGTGTGGGAACTTTTATTTCCTGAGCTGATCCCGGGTTTCCGCTGAGGCCAGAATATTTACACTAATGTGGAACCTACAGGAAGCATTTGAAACAAAGCTGGAACCATCCAGCCCCTAACCTCACTGAGAACATTTTCTGTGTAATGGAGACTGTTTCTTCTCCAAATCCCCCATTAGAGGATGTAAAGCTCGATTTGCCAGATAATTAAACCGTTATTTAAACTTTTTATGAGTGTTCTTGGCCACCAAAATTTCTGAACCACACATATTGGTTCAATTCAGCACAAGATGGTGTCATAAAATATGTGAAAGAAGAAGAAGACAGGTCAGTTTCCTCCATCCAACCCTGTTTCCTGCATCCTGCACACCAACGTGTGAAGTTCTCATCCTTGATTCCGTCCATCCTGGTTCCTCCCGCAGAGAACATCAACATTTTCATCTGTGAAACCTCCAGATATCTCTCACCGAATCGGCACGGGTGAAGATGAGGTTGGTTGTTTGTGTGGCTCTGCGACTGAACCACTACCAGTTCGGAATGTAGCCCACCTTTTGTCCGAGGACCATAGTATGACATGATACGATCCCCGTACCATAACCCGAAAGTGCCATACAGTGCAATGCATTGCCATACAGTGCCATGCAGTGCTATGCAGTGCCATGCAGTGCCATGCAGTGCAATACAGTGCCATACAGTGCCATTGAGGCTGACTTCATACCACACTCTACAATATGGTATTGTAGAGGATCTCACAGGTCCTCTCCTGTTTTAGATGAGGGGAGGGAAGCGTTGGAAATCTTGGCAGGATAAAATGGAGTTTTTCCAGAGCAGGTGGTGTGATTGGGTTCTAGTGATGTAAGATCAGATAGAAACACGGATCATGCAATCGCCACATTAAATCTCCTTTTTGCATTAAAAATGATAAAATGAGAGAAGGTGGAAGGGAGGAAGGCCAAACCGCTTCAGTGTGCGTGATTCTGCTAAAAGCTTTTCTTTTAGCTACGGCAGCTTTCCGGCACTTTGTGGTCCAAGCAGTGGAAATCTTGGACTGGGCTCGGTCTATTCCCTGGATCTTGAGCCATATGGACACAATAAAAAATGCACACAGGCAAACACTTGATAGGCCATCAGTGAGCTGGAGTGCATGACGACCCAGTGGAAAGGAGACTGATTGATCCTCTTTGGTGATATGAGGCTGACAGGAAGACGTCAGATCCTGTGGTCTGGGAGCTGCATGAGTCCATCCAGCCTCTTCACATCCAGATGTCCTCTCTAGCAGCTCTGAACTTCCACAGACCTGATCCCACAGCATAGTTTTTGACAGGAAAAAACCACAAAGCTCCTCGGTGCACGCTCAAAACACACACACACGCCATGCCGACTCGTTCCAATGTGTCCTTTTCAGATGCCGTGAGGAGAGAGAAGGCCCCTGCTTCACACACACACACCCACACACACACACACTGGTTTATCTAGAATCAGAGAGTATTTATAGAAAACACAGGAATGTGAGTACTAATTGTGCTTAGTCTATCTGCTGCAAACATTTAGAGAAGAAGATGTAAACGAGACAGAATGAGAACTAGAGTCTTTTCTCTTCCACACGGTTACGCTTTCCTTCATCTAACCGTGTCTTCTGCATCCGTCCTCATCCATGAAGCAGCTCTGAGTTCTGCCTCTGGGTCTCCTCCTGGTGGGAAAGAACACCTCACCAGTGAGGGAGGCATCCTAACCAGATGCCCGAACCACCTGGATCCTCTTGACTCAGAGGAGAAACTCTACTTTCAGCTCCTCCTGGATGGCAGAGCTCCTCCTTCACTCTGAATCAAGAGCTTTGCTTTTTGGCTCAACTTTTTCTTCAGCACGACGGATCGATGCAGTGTCCTGATTATTGTAGACGCTGCACCGATCCGACTGTCATCCTCCCGCTCCATCCTTCCTCCACTATGAAGAAGACCTTGAGATATTTAAACTCTTCCACTTGGGGCAGGACCCTGTCCCTGACCTGCAGGGGGCACTCCGCGATGGTCTTGGATTTCTTCTTCTCCTTTCGGCATTTCCCTTCAGGGGTCGCCACAGCAAGTCAGTTTCTTCCATCTAACCCTATCTGCTGCATCCTCTTCAGTCACACCAACTATCTTCATGTCTTCCTTCACTGTATCCATGAACCTCCTCTTTGGTCTTCCTCTAGGCCTCTTCCTCGGTGGTTCTCAACCCAGCATCCATCTTCTGATGTACTCTCTCTCTCTCCTCTGCACATGTCCAAACCATCTCAGTCTGGCCTCTCTGACTTTAAAACCTCTAACATGTGCTGTTCCTCTGATCCTGTCCATCCTGGTCACTCCCAGAGAGATCCTCAGCATCTTCATCTCTGCCACAAACATCTTTGCTTCCTGTCTTTTCTTCAGTGCTACTGTTTCTAGACCAATCAGCATGGCCGCTGTCACCACGGTTTTGTACACTTTTCCTTTCATTTTATCTGAAACTCTTCTGTCACACATCACACCTGATACTTTCCTCCACCCGTTCCAGCCTGCCTGAATACGCTTCTTCACCTCTTTTCCACACTCTCCATTGCTCTGGACTGTTGATCCTAGATACTTAAAATCTTCCACCTTCTTTATCTCTTCTCCCTGTAACCTCACTTTTCCATTTGGATCCCTCTCATTCACACACATGTACTCTGTTTTGCTCTGACTAATCTTCAAACCTCCACCTCTCCTGCTTTTCCTCCACCTCTTCCCTCCTCTCACTACAGATCACAATGTCATCTGCAAACATCATTGTCCATGGAGATTCCTGTCTGACCTCGTCTGTCAGCCTGTCCATCACCACAGCAAACAGCAAAGGACTCAGAGCAGATCCTTGGTGCAGTCCCCCCCCCCCCACACTGAACTCCTCTGTCTCACCTACAGCACACCTCACCACTGTCTTACAGTCCTCATACATGTCCTGGACCACTCTAACATACTTCTCTGTCACACCAGACTTTCTCATACAATACCATAGTTCTTCTCTAGGTACCCTGTCATACGCTTTCTCTAGATCTACGAAGACACAGTGCAGCTCCCTCTGGCCTTCTCTGTACTTCTATATCAGCATCCTCAAGGCAAATACCGCGATGGTCTTGGATTTGAAGGCGCTAATTCCCATCTCTGCCACTGGGCAGCAAATCAGTCACATGAGAGTTGGAGATCATGGCGCGACGAAGATACAGGAACCACATTATCTGCAAGAAGCACAGAGCCAATCCGGAGGAACCGGATCCTCCACCACTCACATACACCTAGAAATCAGTGGGAAAGGGCAGCCTTGGCGAACTGGAAATGGACGCAAGCTGGGGATCAACTAGCATGCCCACGCTAACTCTGTGCCTCGCACCAGAGGATGGCAAAAAGCTGTCAGGAGGACCCGGTCCACAGAGGAACAGGATCAGAAGGACTGGTTTCAGAGCTTTAGAGCCAGCTGAGGTTAATGCCCACCTGGTCCTCCACCCTATAGCACCGCCCAATGGGAAAGGTACCTGTGCCCCTGAGCCAAACCATGCCCACTTTAAGAGGGGCTCTGATGGCCTTCGTCTTGACAAAGGAATCTGTGTACCATCTTCTACAGTCCTTCCTCAGGTCTCAAAAGGTCCTTCCTCAGGTCTCACAGGTCCTTCTTCTGGTCCTTCCTCAGGTCTCACAGGTCCTTCCTCAGGTCCTGGTTCAGGTCTCACAGGTCCTTCCTCAGGTCTCACAGGTCCTTCCTCAGGTCCTTCCTCAGGTCTCACAGGTCCTTCCTCAGGTCCTTCCTCAGGTCTCACAGGTCCTTCCTCAGGTCTCACAGGTCCTTCTTCAGGTCTCACAGGTCCTGGTTCAGTCTACGTGAAGGTGGATAAATTCCTTTCGAACCTGGATTTGACTGAATGTTTCAGTTACATCACAAAATCCAAACTTGTTTGTTTTCTTTGACAGTTTTTCCGTCTGCAGACGTCAGGCTGAGGAAACACAACCCAGAGCTGTGGTTAAAGTGGATGCCAGGGTCACTCCTCTCCTGTGCCCCGTTTTGTTTATGCTGTGGTTGTGACAGTGTCAGGTGCACAAAGCCCCCCAGTCAGACATGCTGAGCAGGGTCAGGCTGGTCTGAGTCCAGAGATCAAACATCCTCTAATAATATGTCACAGCGATGAGCTGCATGGAAAATAACTGTAAGAACACTGGAGTAAATGTTATGTCACTGAGCACGCAACCAGGCGCACACGAGAACACGGGCACTGGGGTAAAACATTCAAACAAGACTGTTTGGGTTTCTCCACAATGAGCCGTGATGAAAGATGAAGCTAATAAAGGCCGCCGACCAGCGAGCGCTCCAATCAGAGCGTGTTCTGCAACGGGGAGACGCTCTGGTTCTGGTTCTAATCACCGTCTGACCTTTCTTTCTGTTGTAGTGAAGGCATGAGCAGGGACAGGGCGTGGGGAATGCCTTCCCGTCCCGAGAATTAAAACTCCGTGTCAGACCACACGTGAGTTAAAATGACCCTTTAGAAGTCTTTTAACTACTATTAAAGATGTCGCAACTTTGTTGGCGCCACATGCGTTAAACTTTGTTAAAGGACACGTGATACTTTAATATGAATGACTAAAGTCTTAGTTACATATTATTTATCATCATTATAAAGCATCATGACTTCTACCGGTTCATCCCACTCCCCCTAATATTTACTGAGTGTTTCCTTGGTAATAATATAATAAAAATGAACGCCTCTCGTCTGGAAGGGATGAAGAAGATCAACTGCTGTGACGGTGAATGCAGAAAGATATTCATAACGTGTTCAAACTTCAATGAGAAACATTTCTTATGTCCTGATCGATCACACACTGGATGGTTTTTATGAAGTTTGAAAACAAATTTGAAGAAAACTTATATTAATTTATTTGTATTTATTGTATGGTCAGTGATTGCACGTGAGTTTTGTCTGTGTGTGTTTAGGTTCTCTTGCTCTGTTTTTTTTTCTGTAATAAATGTTAAAATGCACCTCCCGCAATGGCAGCAAGTCTGTGTATTTTTGGTTGGATGTTTGAGTTGTTGTTTGAGTCATTTCCGCTGCGAGCAAGGCCAAGTGGGACCAATCGTCCGATTCCGCCTCGGTAAACCTTTTCACAGATGCTGTGCTGGAGTGAAAGGCGAGGAATGGAGACGCCGTCGGTTGTTCTGAGAAACGTGCACTTCCAATTTAACAACTGCAAAGAGTCGGAGGCCAGGTTAAATGTTTTCTTTAGGATCTTCTGTTTTACAGACTTGTCTGAGTGACATCATCATGATTCCTGTCTGAACATACCCGGCTTTACGATGGTGAAGACGTGTGGAACTAAAGATGGTGGACTGCTGGTGTTTGACAACAACAAATAGTGTTGTTCCACCACAGTGAAGATGAGAGTGCTGTCAAGATGTGGAGCTTTTAGTGACAGTTTAAGATCTTATTATGATCCAATGGACCTTCAAACATTGTTGCTACGGTGACCCGCATTCTGCCCAGCGCTGAACCAACTGTGTGTGTTTCATTATCTAACCGTCTGTCATTTTAAGACCTTAATACAGGCCATCAAAGCTTTTTGAATTTGTTGCCTTGGTGGCTACATTCTGTTCCACACAAGAGCCAGCTGTACACCCAGCAGCTGCTCCAGTCCTGTTCCACCAAGCGACCGTTCCAGCTTCACCACACCCAACGAGGCACCACCCAATGGCTGTTTCTTTGAAGATAAATTTTTGTTTGGAGCAATATAGAGATCATGGAGCTCACCTCTCTGGAGCTGACGGGCACTAGAATTTTTCCAGTGGGGGATTAATAAAATATTTTGAATTGAAGGACAAATTATGGTTCTTAATTAGCCCGTTTCATTAGGGTTGGTGTGATTTTTATTCAGCAGCAGAATACATTGCTGATGTTTTTTATATGGCAGATAAATGAGAGAATCAGGTTTAAAGCTCACTCACCGCTAACCCTCACACCTGCAAAGACAAACCAGAAGATGTGTTGTCACAACACCACCGAGCTGCCACGCCATGGGACCGTGTTTACCGGTAACAGACCAAATGGGGGAGGGAGGTTTCAGGTTGAGTGCCTTTGCAGCTCAGAGACAGGGTCTTTCCCCAAGTGGAGGAGTTTAAGTATCTCGGGGTCACAGTGGGAGAACGAGGGAGCAGGAGCTCGACAGACGGATCGGTGCAGTGTCTGCAATAATTAGGATGCTGATGCTAGATCGCGGATACAAGCGGCCGAAATGAGCTTCCTCCGCAGGGTTGCTGGGATCTCACTCAGAGATCTGGTAAGGAGCTCTGCCATCCAGGAGAAGCTCGGTGTCAAGCCGCTCCTCCTCCAGGTCGAGAGGAGCCAGATAAGGTGATTAGGGCATCTGGTTAGGATGCCCCCCGAGCGCCTCGCGGGCGAGGTGTTTTGGGGACGTCCAACCAGGAGAAGACCAAGAGGCAGACCCTGGATCCACTGGAGAGACTAATTCTCACAGCTGGCCAGTGCCAGGATCCACTCGGGATCCTTCTGGGTGAGCAGGAGGATGCAGCAAGGGTGATGGAAGATGGGCTTCCCGACTTTCCACCGACCCGACCCCAGATGAGCGGAAGACGATGGGATGAAATGTAAGCATTTATTCGTCTTCTGAACCGCTTATCTACAGTAGGATCATGGGGGGTGCCGGAGCCTATCCCGGCTGGTTAATGTCGAGAGGCGGGATACACACTGAACGGATCGCCGGTCTACTGTTGGGCGTAAAATATTTAAATGTGCACAGTTAAAATATACTAAGAACAGACAATAAATACCAAATACAAAACTAAAGAAGCACCTCTTTCGAGGGACTGGTTAAACCATTGAAGGGGGTTCGCCCGTCATTAGGCGATAGCTCCAGCGTATTCATACAAAAACTTAAGTATTGTTTAACATGAATTAAGTGAGGCCACAGTTTAAAAAACTCTGTTATGCATGTGAAATGTACTCATCAAAACAATAAGATTTACCACAAAACTTCTTGGTTTGTCACTGTTCAAAATGCATGAAAAAAACAGAGTAACTGAACCATACCAAGCTAAGCTAAGCTGGGCTGAGCTATGTTGGCAGCTCCACTGGCATCTAGCTTTTCAACCGGACGGTTTTTAATACTGCATCTAAACATTTGACTTCATTTACTTTGACGTGCTTTGGAGACATTTGGAGATAAATGTTCGCTTTCTTGTGTTTTTTTTTGCAGTAGTTTTATTTTTGTCATCTCGCCCTTCGATTCTTCTCTGCATTTCAGACTTCGCTCTGAAATGTGAGTCCAAGCCCAAAACACTGCTCCCTGAGGGCGATTGTTATTTAACTTCTGCTGTTTTTCCCCGTGTTTACTGGATGTGCACAGTCAGCTCCGGTGACCTTTCCATGGTGATTGGACCACACAGAGCCTCAGATTGTGTTGATACAGTTGCCTATCCAAAGGGCCAGAGAAATGTAGTTAGGCCCCCGGCATTGACTATCATCACCCCCAAATATGCAGAGGTTGTTGCCCTCACAGCTTAGCTGCAGTACAGAACCAGTTCTTCTTGCTGAGCCCTCACAAAATATTCAAATATTTTACCTGCTGCCAGAGACACGTTCAATATGTTTGATGGGACCCAGCCAGTGGCAGGGATACCCCCTAAAATGCTTCACACAGTAATGCAGAGGGACATGTGCAGGTATAAGGAGTGAAACGCATAGGACCACCCTCAAGCAGACGACCAACCATAGACCTCTTCTAAAGGAAAATCTGAGTCACTGCTCATGTCCAATAAATCAGCTCTAATCAAATCAGAGCTCCAGCACTTTCCCACCACCGTGGTGGGAAACATAATCATATTTTGTAGGCAAATAAAAACTTTAATAGATGTGGAAAAAAAATCTCTGTGGTGGTAGTAGGTGTTCAGTCCCTGGACCGGCAGACACGTCCCAGAGCACACACACAAACCTGCCATCATTCTTTTGTCTCATGTTTGATGAAGTTTTGTTGTTTGAACGAGTTCCGTGTGTGACATGCTCCTCAGCTACAGGGTCAGGTTCTGTAGCTACTCCATTGAAGTATGGAGACAATGTGTGTGTTAAAGTTAAGTCACTTTGTTTGAAAGTAAACTTTTACTTTAAAAAGTAAAGACACTTTGTGCTGAAATTTTCAAAAGAATAAAAAAAAAAAATCACTGAATTAGCTGAAAAAGTAACAAAACGTTAAAGACAGTCATTAACTGTAAATTCAAGCACATACATGATTACGCACACACAGACACACACACACACACTCAAACACACACACTCAAACACACACACAGACACACACACACACACACACACAAACACACTCAAACACACACACACAGACACACACAGACACACACACACACACACACACTCAAACACACACACACACACACACACACACACACTCAAACACACACACAGACACACACACACACACACACACAAACACACACTCACATACGGGCAAACACACAAACACACACACACACACACACACATACGGGCAAACACGCATGGACACACACTGTCTAACCAGGAGTGAGCTTTTTGAAGGTACACGCCCCCGCCGCTGGGGTACCTAACATTCGTCTGCTGTCATTGGATAAGTACAGTCTGTCAATCAAAGCTGTTTCTGCACATGATTGGACGGTTAGAAACTTCAAGAACTCGTGTTTCAGAATCAAGAAGGCCAAAAAGACTCTGGAGAATTTGTTAAAACAAAAGTCTAAGAGCGCTTATTGTGACAATGTGATGGCCTCGAAGAAGGGGTCCTAGGTGGTAGGGGGTATGAATGGGTGGTCAGGTAAAGGAGTATAAACCAGAACTGGTGCTGTGAACTGTCCCTTCAGATCACATCACTTGTTACAACAGTTGTCTCTCCGTTTATTTGGATTGTTGGTCTGCTCTTCATCTTTATTTTTTCTCTTCCTGCTGTTTAAAGGGTTTGAGTTGATTTTCTTTTTTCATCTGGAAAACAAGGCCAGCTTTTTCCACTACTGCTGCGTGTCATTACCGTGCATGTGAACAGCATGTAGCGTGACCCAGAGGAGATGCATCAACGAAGTCCTTCCCCTTTTAACTTCATGAAAACAGAACTATGGGATGCCGTGATCGGGTGCACACACACACACACATTTTATTGTAATGTATTTTTACAGGTCTGTTGAGAAAAAAAAGACATTGAAGACATTTTCAGAAAATGATGTACAGTGAGTTCATTTAAAATTCATCCTGATCAGCAGCTGATAAACTAAGGCTGGAAAAGTTCATCAACAGTCCAGCTGGAAAAAAAACAGGATTGATTTAAGAATAATTAATAACAATTAAAAAAAAAATTGGGGGGATGGAGAGACTAAATGTTGTACCTCCAATAGGACGTATAGAAATCATAGGAACCGCTAGGATCACTGCACTGTTCTGATTGGGTCGTACGGCACTACAACATCACTAATAATGAACAGAACCTTTGAAGTTAGAAGAAGAATCTTAAATTTGATTCTAAATCCAACTGGGATTGATCTCCAAAACTCTAACAGAGCAGAAAAGTGTTCTCTTCTTCCAAAGAACAAGCTCTCTGCTGCACACATTGGAAACTTTTTAAAGAACTTTTAGACAAAGAGTCAGAGCAACCCAAAGGAACAAACACACGGGTCAGTTTTACACAATCAATTTAGATCAAATATGTTTATTCCATCTATTTTACAGGATTTGGTTTGAGTGAGTTTTAAATAAGACTTTTTGCTCCCGGTGACAGAAACACGTCCACATCCTCTGGTTCTCTGGTCAGGTAGAACATGTCTCTGGTTTTTAGGACTTTCTATGATGACCCCAGTTTGTCTGGATCTACAAGAACGTGATCAGTACTGGCGCCCACATTGAGTTTGTCTGTGTTCAGTTTGGTAGAGCCTAAAATAAAACCACAGCTACTAAAAGTAAAAAGTATTAGTTTTTTTTGGATCATGCTGTTTAAAGAATAATGGACAGAATTCTCTGGAACTTCTTTTATTCTAAGAGGACTTATTTATTTTAAATTATTCTCTGGGAGGGTTTCAAATCATTTTCATTTTGTTGGGACATGTTCCTTCCACTTTATTGCAGAACGCAAAGTCAGCAGAAGGAAAAAAAAAGCATTTTTTTTTTTTTAGAAAACTTTATTCTTCTACAAAGAAGAAAATAAAAAGTTGTGAATTTCTCATTGTTTTATTTTTGTAAATTTGTAATATTGAAACAAAAACTGGTGTTTTTAATCACTGATGAGTTAAAACTTCTTTAAAAATTCAAGTTTTTCTTCAAAATTTTGTTAACTCATTTTTACTAAACAAAGAATTTAAATTCAATTCTATTTTTTTTTACCCAAAATCACATTTTTGTGATTGCTGATTTAAAAAGTACAAAAACAAGAAAAAAGAAGAATGTATAATAAACACAAATACACAGCGCATTCCTGCCCGTAGACCCTCCATCACGGTGAGGAAAAACTCCTAAAAACCATCAGTGGGGAAAAAATGAGAAACCTCGTGGGGATCCAAACGAAAGAGAGATCGCTCCCCTGAGACGAGCATCCACTGTGTCAAAGATTATTGATTAAATATTAGCTAAAGAAGTCAATAGATGTTCTTCATCCTGATGGAAACACGGGGGGCTCCTCAGCTCGGAGATGTCCAGGACGGGGATGAGTAGATGTTCTTCATCTGATGGAAACATGGGGGGCTCCTCAGCTCGGAGATGTCCAGGACGGGGATGAGTAGATGTTCTTCATCCTGATGGAAACACGGGGGACTCCTCAGCCTGCAGATGTCCAGTACGGGGATCAGTAGATGGACTTTATCCTGATGGAAACGGGATGGTTAAGCAGGCATGGGGGCCTCCTCCGCCTGACAACGCTCAGGACAGAGCTTCATAGATGGGCTAATCCTGATGGAGACGGGATGATAGATCAAGCACGGGGGCCTCCTTAGTTTGGTCACGCCCAGGATAGGAACGCAGAGGATCCATCAGGAATCTGAAACAGAACTCTCTCCCAAAGAGGAGGAAGAGAGAGGTGGACAACATGTCAATCATACTGGACCAACTGGTAGTGGAAAAAACTAAATGAAAAGATATTAGATTGAGATGGAAAGACAGGGATCTGCCAAGGGCAATGTGGATACATCAAGCGGCCAAGGCAGTCTGGCAGAGAATAGAGGACAGAACCCCAATGTACCATACTTTCCCCAGCTTCTACTATCTAGCAGCCAACTAGTTATTATATCAGCAAAATGAATCTGTTTCTATCTGGCCTGTTGATGAGCTTGTTCAAACAGGAATGCTTTAAGCCTCCCTTTAAATGTAGGAACACTGTCTGCCTCTCTCACTTGAGCTGGGAGCTTATTCCATAAAACTGGAGTTTGGTGGCTAAAGGCTCTACCTCCAACTGTACTTTTTGAAATCCTAGGAACCACCAACAGCCCTGCATTTTGTGAGCGGAGTGTTCTGCTTGGTTGATAAGGTACTATAAGTTCACTAATGTAAGATGGAGCCATGCCGTTTAGGGCCTTGTAGGTTAGTAAGATGATTTTAAACTTGATCCTAAACTCAATAGGAAGCCAATAGAGAGACGCTAGCACGGGAGTAATATGATCTCTTCCATGAGTTCCTGCTAATAGTCTTGCTGCTGCATTTTGAACCAGCTGAAGACTTTTTAGGGAAGACTTAGGGCATGCTACGAGCAAAGCGTTACAATAATCCAATCTCGATGTAACAAATGCATGGATGAGTTTTTCAGCATCACTTTTACATAAGATATTTCGGATTCTAGAAATGTTGCGAAGGTGAAAGAATGCAGTTTTACAAGTCTGTGCTATGTGAGCTTTAAATGATAAATCTGGATCAAATAAAACTCCTAGGTTTCCAACGGTGAGGCCAGAGGCCACAGTAACTTCATCAAAGAAGACTGCTTGGTCAGTAAAAACATCTCTCAGATTTTTAGGACCTACTACAATAACTTCAGTCTTATCTGAGTTTAAAAGGAGATAATTGATTTTCATCCAAGTCTTTATGTCCCTGATACAGGTATTAAGTTTTTCTATATGGTCACTCTGGTCAGGTTTGACTGATAAGTACAATTGTGTATCATCTGCGTAACAGTGAAAATTAATACTGTGTTTTCTGATTATGTTTCCCAGAGGCAGCATGTAGAGCATGAACAGAATTGGTCCAAGAACTGAGCCCTGAGGCACACCAAAACTAACTTTGGTAGAAGTAGAGGACTGATCATTTACATGAACAAACTGGTATCTATCAGATAAATAAGATTTAACCCATTGAAGAGCTGCTCCTCTGATCCCTAAGTCATATTCTAATCTTTGAAGTAAAATGCTGTGGTCAATTGTGTGAAAGGCAGCACTAAGGTCTAAGAGAACTACGATTGAAATTAGTCCCGTTTCTTTGGCTAATAAAAGGTCGTTTGTCACTCTAACTAGCGCAGTTTCTGTGCTGTGGTGTGATCTAAACCCTGATTGAAATTCTTCAAAAAGACGAATTTTGGGCTCGTGCTGAGAGGGCATCTTGGGAGGCAGGCCAGGGTGCTCTGGCCTGCCTTGACAAAGTTCTGAACACTTGTGAACATTTTATTTTCACGCTTTTTATTTTTAATGTTTTTCAAACAAAGCTTTTTGAACAGAAGCTGAATCGTCCTGCAGGTGACGGTTCAGCTGCTTAACTACAACTCTTTCTAGAATTTTAGACATAAAAGGTAAATTTGATATTGGTCTATAGTTGGCCAGAATGCTGGGATCTAAATTGGTCTTTTTTAGAAGCAGTTTAATAACTGCATGCTTAAATAACTGTGGAACATATCCTGTTTCTAGGGAGGAATTTATTATAGTTAAAATAGGTTTGTTAATTACAGGTAGTGTTTCTTTGAAAAGCTTAGTTGGAATTGGATCTAAAAGACAGGTTGATGTTTTGGAGCATGTAATAACATCTGTTAGCTCAGTTTGGTCTATAGCAGTGAAACAATCTAATGTTACAGAAGTTTTTAGAGAAGCTTTCATTTCTGCTAGAAACTTCAAGAACTCGTGTTTCAGAATCAAGAAGGCCAAAAAGACTCTGGAGAATTTGTTAAAACAAAAGTCTAAGAGCGCTTATTGTGACAATGTGATGGCCTCGAAGAAGGGGTCCTAGGTGGTAGGGGGTATGAATGGGTGGTCAGGTAAAGGAGTATAAACCAGAACTGGTTTATACTCCTTCAGCCTGCTCTGGACTAATTGTAGGAATAAGTTCATTCAGTTTATGCCTTATATTTGAGATTTAGTATTACAGCCAGTCAGATGGACCAGAAAAATTCCTCTGTTTTAATTTACATGCTTCTGGTTATCAACAAGAAACAATGCAGATGTTTCTTTATTTGTTGTTTTATTTAGAAACGGAAGCCTTTTAGCTTCTAATGAGCTGAAACTTCCTGCCTGAAAGAAGTGAGAGAGATTTCAAATCAGCAACTGAGCATCACTCTGATGGGATCCTGATCCGCTCAGTACACTGTCTATTTCTTTCTTTCTTGTTTGCTGCTGTAACACAAACATTTCCCACGTGTAGGATCAATAAAGTCATTCTAATTTTAATTACTCTGATTCGCTTTTTTCAGAAACATGTCAACAACACAACTGCAGCAAAGAAAAGTGTGTTGTTTCTTTACACAATGTTACAGGATGTGGATTTTATTTCTACTAAAATTTATCAGCTGTCTTTATTGCAGAATAATGCGATGTTTCCAGACACGGGCGACTCCGAAGCATCAGGAGGAGGGTTCAAGTCTGAGCTGCAGTTTATTAAAAATGTCCTTTAGTGTTACTTTATAAATACAGCAAGAGAGAATCCAGTGGCCGGAGAGCAGAGGCAGGTAGGAGCAATAATCAGAGCACACGAGAAGGAAAATGTGCATGTCAGATGTGAAACGAATGACATCATCACATTACTACATAAGCTGTTTGACCGACATGGTCTCACACACAACCCAACGCAGGGAACGCCACGGTGTGTGTGTGTGTGTGTGTGTGTGTGTGTGTGTGTGTGTGTGTGTGTGTGTGTGTGTGAGAAAGAAACTGCCCGGCCGGCTGGAAAACAAGCTTCATGATACTGAAAAACGGCTCGAAGAGAAGCTGTTAAAAACCTCAAAACACACAGAGACCAGAACACACAGAACACACAGAGACCAGAACACACAGAGACCAGAACACACAGAACACACAGAGAACAGAACACACAGAACACACAGAGACCAGAACACACAGAGACCAGAACACACAGAACACACAGAGACCAGAACACACAGAACACACAGAGACCAGAACACACAGAACACACAGAGACCAGAACACACAGAGACCAGAACACACAGAACACACAGAACACACAGAGACCAGAACACACAGAACACACAGAGACCAGAACCCACAGAACACACAGAGACCAGAACACACAGAACACACAGAGACCAGAACACACAGAGACCAGAACACACAGAACACACAGAGACCAGAACACACAGAACACACAGAGACCAGAACACACAGAGACCAGAACACACAGAGACCAGAACACACAGAACACACAGAGACCAGAACACACAGAACACACAGAGACCAGAACACACAGAACACACAGAGACCAGAACACACAGAGACCAGAACACACAGAACACACAGAACACACAGAACACACAGAGACCAGAACACACAGAACACACAGAGACCAGAACACACAGAACACACAGAGACCAGAACACACAGAACACACAGAGACCAGAACACACAGAGACCAGAACACACAGAACACACAGAGACCAGAACACACAGAACACACAGAGACCAGAACACACAGAGACCAGAACACACAGAGACCAGAACACACAGAGACCAGAACACACAGAACACACAGAGACCAGAACACACAGGGTCCAGGCTGGACATCAAGTAAAACTACAGCAAGTCAGGAAGAGCGGTTCTTCAATGAGGAGAAGAACGGGTTCCAGAGGGAATGACAGAGTTCAGACCACTAGGGTCCAATCTTCTTCAGCAGACCTTCTGATGTTCCATGCAGCAGGTTCTGTTCCCGGGATCTTCAAACACAGATTATCAGAGTCTGGAAAACTCCCAGGATCACAGGAACATGGACATTGTCCTGCCAAAAAGACGTCTGAAAGATGACCGAACCTCTGCTTTTTACAGATTGATAGTATCGATCACACCATTGGATGGTCATAACAGAGCCGTCCCTGCGTAGCTCTGTCAGGAACAGACAGGCGTGTAAATCTTACTGTGAAGACACGGTTAAACTCAGTTCAATTACTTTTGAACTTGCTGAATTACACTGAGTTGTTTAAAATGCAGCAGAAACAGTTTGAAACGACATTTAGCCACAGAAATATCTGAAGTCAGACCTTTTCCTTGGTTTTCCTGAGAGTGAAGACACTTTACTTGTCAACCTCTATATGGTAATTTAAGAACATGAATGATCAGTCGTGGCTGCCTTTCGTCGGATG
Organism: Neostethus bicornis; assembly: GCA_902685375.1. Classification (NCBI taxonomy): domain Eukaryota; kingdom Metazoa; phylum Chordata; class Actinopteri; order Atheriniformes; family Phallostethidae; genus Neostethus; species Neostethus bicornis. The sequence goes on from CACRXE010000075.1 coordinate 179,735, forward strand.
TTCTGTCATGTATTGTACGTGAGGTTTAAATAAAACGAAGCCGAAATTTTATGATAAGCGTAAAAGTGTCTTTTTAAACTGAAATTTGCATTTATGGTGGTGTGAAAAAAATTCAAACACATTTTACGTTGTAATAAATAGAAGAAAATAATAAAAGTTTGACAGATGAGTTACCCTGAGTGTAATTCAGTCTTCTGCTTGGAGCAGGTGCCAAGTTCAGTTCTAACATCAGAGGTCTTTAACAGAAAATGGGTTTGGTGTTTGGTACAGAGGATGAAACCCTCTGCTTCATCCTCTTCACGAAGCAGAGGATTCCAAAAAAAGACAGAAAAGAAAGGTTAAAGATCAAAGTGAGAATTTCAGAAATGAAAGTTGGTAAACTTGGGAATGTGCAAGACAAACTGGCAGGAAATCCCACCCATTAGAGAGACAACGAGGTTACAGGTGAACCTGGACTGAAACAGAAGCCTTTAAAGGACCAGGTCTGTCCTGGTGTGGACTCGTGTATGATGTGGGAATCGTTGAGGAAATTCCAGCTTGAACTGACCTCTGCATGCAGATCCTGTTCCACATTTAGAACTTCATCAATTACATTCTTTCATTTATTACTGAAAAGTTCCAGTCTAAGACCCTCCAGTTGATCTGACTGTGTTAACAAAACTCTAATTGGTTTTAAGCGGCTCCCAACAGGCCTCACACAGGTGGAGAACATCAAGCTTCTGAGCATCTCACGCTCTGCAGAGCGGACTGACCCTGCTGTTTCCATACGTGAGAGAGGAAAGGAGATGGTGTGCCTAACCATCTGCTTTGGATTACCGATGCGTAGTCACAGCAGTTGTGCACGCGGAGGAGGTGTCGGTGTAAATGTGTGGAGGTGAGAAGCCAGACGGGAGAGAAGTGCAAACAAACTCAAACTGGAAAGTTTTCTCTTTCAAAACAAGCTGGTTGGTGAAGTAGAAGCTCTGGAGAAGCTGGACTTAACCAGTCTGCTTCTAGCATGACGCCAACATGTGGTACCAATGCATCTGATCTGGTTTATGAAAAGAAGGCAGACACGCGAACGAATGCTGTGCGGCTGGATGACCCTGCGTGTGGATGACTGTAAATGTCTGCTTGTCTAAACCACAGATGAATGCTAACTGGTAGCAGAGATTCAGGAGGGCACAGCAGAGATCCTGGAGGGCACAGCAGAGATTCTGGAGGGCACAGTGGAGATCCTTGGGGCCATAGCAGAGATTCTGGAGCAGATCACAGAGATTCTGGATCTGCTCTTGTGCACTCCAGTATCCCAGCAGAGATCCTGGAGTGCACAGCCCGAAGCCACACTTGACTGAATTCTGAGAAAAATCCTTCGTCTCTAACAAAAAAGAAAGTTCCCTTCATCGTATGAGTCTTATGCTCATGAAATTCTAGAATGGCTCAAACCAAACTGGGTGTACCAGCAAACCAAGTTTTATCCCACTGTCCACGTTCAGCCCACTTGGAGCAAAGAACAAAGCGGACAGTAAACAGTGTGGCACAGTCTGCTGCCAAAGTGAACCGTGCACACATTAGTGGTCCCAGACCCAAAAAGGCCAGACTAGTGGAGGGAGGGGAGTGAAAGACTCAGGCTCCTGAAATTTCACAAAGCCTGAACCCAGGCTGCATGTGTCTACGTATGTGCGTGCTCGTGTCTCTAGATGTGTCAGTCCTGCACGGGGGGCGAGAGGGACCTCTCGTCATCTGGGTCAACATCCCCCCCGCCCCACATTTTTTAGGAAGTTTTTCCTCACAGAGAAGGAGGGTCTTGGGGCAGAAACGCTTTGAGTCTAGTTATTTTAACAATTAGCTTGTTGTTTATCTGAACAGAGATTTTTGTGTATCTTTGTTTATATTTGTTCACTTTGCTTGTGTGGAGCCAGTTGAGAAAACTATAGTGATTTTGGGTTGTACAGGGTCCCCTCAGACGGCCCCTCCCCACAGCAGCAGATTTTTGCTTTGCCAGGAAACAATGAATAAAAAGTTGGAGTGGTTTCAGCTGTTTTTCCACATAATGTCTCGTTTGCTTGTTGAATAATCAGACAGAAAAGCTAGAGGATTTATAAAACGGGAAACAACCATAAAATTCTTTTATGATTTACTCTTCACGTTCCAGGACCGACAGACCAATCACCTGCACACAGGTTACACGCCATCTACACGGCCAATCAGAAAGACCCCACCAGCATTTACAGCCAATTTAAGCAGAGCGACATGTTGTGGTGGCATGGGGTGAGGGACATACCGTATTCTGGTATAATGATTTAAAGTGCACAGACAGAAGCAGTGCATGTTCATGTGAGCCACCAGGGCCATGTCATCCCCATGTGTCGTCAAAATGCTTGAAGCGCAGATGATCAGAAATATTGAAGGACTTCTATCTGGAAATATGGCACCGTAGGTCATTCTTGAAGTGTTGCGTTCTCCTAGAACAACACTTCTTCTTAAACTTGAAACATTTGAAAAAGTACTGAAATAAAACTCACTTTTGGTGCAATAATATTGTTTTCTGTTACAAACTCGCCACGGGAAAAGACCCTTCTTCTTCTTCTTCATTTGGCATTTCCCTACAGGGGGCGCAACATCAAGTCAGTTTCTTCCATCTAACCCTATCTGCTGCATCCTCTTCAGTCACACCAACTATCTTCATGTCTTCCTTCACTGTATCCATGAACCTCCTCTTTGGTCTTCCTCTAGTCCTCTTTCCTGGTGGTTCCAAATCCAGCATCCTTCTTCTGATGTACTCTCTCTCTCTCCTCTGTACATGTCCAAACCATCTCAGTCTGACCTCTCTAACTTTAAAACCTCTAACATGTGCTGTTCCTCTGATCCTGTCCATCCTGGTCACTCTCAGAAAGATCCTCAGCATCTTCATCTCTGATACAAACATCTCTGCTTCCTGTCTTTTCTTCAGTGCTACTGTCTCTAGACCAATCAGCATGGCTGCTCTCACCACACTGTCTCTAGACCAAACAGCATGGCCGGGCTCGCCACGGTTTTGTACACTTTCCCTTTCATTCTAGCTGAAACTCTTCTGTCACACATCACACCTGATACTTTCCTCCACCCTTTCCAGCCTGCCTGAACACGCTTCTTCACCTCTTTTCCACACTCTCCATTGCTCTGGACTGTTGATACTTAAAATCTTCCACCTTCTTTCTCTCTTCTCCCTGTAACCTCACTTTTCCATTTGGATCCCTCTCATTCACACACATGTACTCTGTTTTACTCTGACTAATCTTCAAACCTCCACCTCTCCAGCTTTTCCTCCACCTCTTCCCTCCTCTCACTACAGATCACAATGTCATCTGCAAACATCATTGTCCATGGAGATTCCTGTCTGACCTCGTCTGTCAGCCTGTCCATCACCATAGCAAACAGCAAAGGACTCAGAGCAGATCCTTGGTGCAGTCCCACCCCCACACTGAACTCCTCTGTCTCACCTACAGCACACCTCACCACTGTCTTACAGCCCTCATACATGTCCTGGACCACTCTAACATACTTCTCCGTCACACCAGACTTCCTCATACGATACCATAGTTCTTCTCTAGGTACCCTGTCATACGCTTTCTCTAGATCTACGAAGACACAGTGCAGCTCCCTCTGACCTTCTCTGTACTTCGCTATCAGCATCCTCAAGGCAAATACTGCATCTGTAGTGCTCTTTTTAGGCATAAAACCATACTGCTGCTCACAAATTCGTACTTCAGACCTTAGCCTACCTTCGATAACTTTTTCCCATAACTTCATCGTATGACTGATCAGTTTTATTCCTCTGTAGTTACCACAACTCTGCACATCTCCCTTGTTCTTAAAAATAGGAACCAGCACACTTCTCCTCCATTCATCAGGCATCTTCTCACTTTCTAATATCCTGTTAAACAGCCCAGTCAGAAACTCTACTGCCACCTCACCTAAACACTTCCATACTTCTACAGGGATATCATCAGGACCCAGAGACTTTCCACTCTTCATCCTCTTCAGTGCCCTCTTTATTTCTACCTTACTGATCCTAGCCACTTTCCGCTCCACTATGGTAACGTCTTCTACTCTTTGTTCTCTTTCATTTTCTTCATTCATCAACTCTTCAAAGTACTCTTTCCATCTTCCCATCACATTACTGGTATCTGTCAAAAGACATCCATTCCTGTCTTTAATCACCCTAACTTGCTGCACATCCTTCCCATCTTTCTCTCTCTGTCTTGCCAACCTGTATAGGTCCATCTCTCCCTTCTTTTTTTTTTTTTGCCACGGGAAAAAACCCAAGGTACAAAAAACACTGTGATGGGATAAAAACAGCCCATATCTGTGATGGATCAGTTTTTAAGAATATAACTACCCCCGGTAATCCTGGAATACTGGATGACAAAAAGTGTAACCCTGTGCACATACCAATAAATAGTAGTGTTAAGCAGGAAGTATTACAATGTTCTAACATGTTAAAAGATGTTTGTTTTGTATGTAATCAGGTCCTTTGATCATAATTACTCATATTATGTGATCTTCTATTTTCTGTAACCTTTGCACTGAGTACTGTTTGTTTGGCGCTGCTCCCTTTAAATGCAAAAGAGACACTTAAAACCCCTCCCACTCATGCGCAATCACAGACATAAATATACTAAATACATAAAGTCATGTAGTGGTTGTGACCCTCTTGTGCCCCCTCTCCCTTCAAAGGTTCAAAAGGAGAGGCCAATACAGCTCTCATTAGTAAATTGGCTCCGCATAGATATGTGTGTGAGCTGGAAGCTTTGTTATCACGCTCAGTGTGTTTTTTTTGTGATCATCCCTCGTAATCCAACTACCTGTAATATTTTCCGATTTGCTAATATTTTCCATTCTAATATTCCGGCCCGTCCAGCTCATTGTCCACAACAACGTGTTACACAACACACTGCTGTGTTTAACATACTCATTAACCTGGAGAGCACCTCCAAACTGACTGAGGGGGTCTGTTGGCCCACTGTGGGCCCTGTGTCGGTCCAACCAACCTGATACTTAATAAGAAAAACCTGACTAATTAAGTGCTCTACAGTTAGACTGTGTTCAATAAGATTTTCTGTCACTTCTCTGCAGACGGAGAGATGTTTATAGTCTTCTAAAAAACAGACCCAATAAAAAAAAAAAAAAAAACTCCTGCAGGATGTCAAACATCCGTAAGCAGATCAATAAAAAAAATTTATCAAAGAAAAATAATCACTGTAGCTGAAAAAAAGGAAACATGTGGATAAAAATATTCAATGTTTCCCAGTTTAAAGAGGTTCAGAGCCCACACTGTGCCATGCCAATAAAGACATGATGAGGAAAGATTCTGCCAGACAAATATGCAGCTGCTAAAATGATATTAAATAGCAGCAGACAGGAAGCTTTGGAGATCTTCCAGAGAAACGCGATAAATTTTGGAACTCCATGTATTTGGTGCTACAGTTTCTTCCATGTGTCTCCTTCATGTACTCCTTCATTCCATCTTTGGTCTTCTTCTAGACCCCCTGCCTGTGTAAACTCAGCATCCTGCCCTCTCTTTTCTTTCAGACCAGAAAACTTGGGCTTAGTTGTATTTGGACGTACATCACCCCATCCACCATCTATGCTGTCGATCTACAAAGTGGAAATTGTACGGCTATTTGGAGAGGAGTAAAGCAGAGGAGGGTTAACCCACACAAGGCACAGGAGGTGTTGCGTTATGGAACTCTCCAAGGAGTTTTGGGTTGGAGATTCTTCATCTCGAGCTGAAGATGAAGAAAAGAAGAATTATTCCTTCTTTCTGCAGCTTATCAGTAAAATCAGGGTCACCTAGAAAATACAGAATTCATCCAGGAAGCACCGATACGTTGTTTACTAAACACACTCTAACACACACGCTATGCACGCTGTGCACGCTGTGCACGCACGCACGCACACACACGCACGCACGCACGCACGCACGCACGCACACACACACACACAGCCTTTGTGCCACCATGTGATGCTGCAGGAGGTGTTAATCTTTACTTTCAGCAGGTGTGAGCCGCCTTGTACAGAGACACCGTGTCCTCCTCACAGAGACCTGCAGAGACCTGCTCAGTACAGAGACACCGTGTCCTCCTCACAGAGACCAAACCACAGGGACCTGCTGAGACCTGCTCAGCACAGAGACCTGCTCAGGACAGAGACCTGCTCAGCACAGAGACCTGCTCAGGACAGAGACCTGCTCAGTACAGAGACCTGCTCAGCACAGAGACCTGCTCAGGACAGAGACCTGCTCAGTACAGAGACCTGCTCAGCACAGAGACCTGCTCAGCACAGAGACCTGCTCAGCACAGAGACCTGCTCATCAGAGACCTGCTCAGCACAAAAACTTGTGAGGGTAAGATTTTAAATAAAAAAAACTGTATTTTTTTCCCAGAAGGTAAATGGCTGTTTGGAGTAAAATCTTTTTAAAATGTCCCGAGGAAAACAATTCAAAAAGGAGTAAAGATGAGTGTGAAAGGGTGAAAGCTCAGATTATCTGCATTCCTTAATGTAAATGCTTTGTATCCTGCGCCTGCACCTGGTTCTTTTAAACCTCTCGTTAGCAGGTTTCGTATAACAGATGGATGACTGGTTGGTCTGCTGGTCGTCCAGACAGAAAGCTTCCGGTGTTTATCGGAGTGTGCTCCACGTGAGAGGTTACAGTCTGTAACAGCAATGTTAAACTCTCTCCGACAAAACAAACACGTTCTGCTTCACTGGAGTCTTTGAAGTTCTGATAAACCATTAACTCCCAGAAAGCCTGAATCAAACTGCTTCCAACTTACTGGAAACAGAAGCTCCCAGTGGGCAGCCTCCGGTGGTCTGGAGGAACTGCATGTGGGGTTCTCTGCTGGAGGGGCTGAGTGAGGTGAACTGCAGGTGGAGCACTTTGACTGGTGTGGCTTCTGAGTGTGTGGAGGGTGAGGGGTGTGAGGGAGGTTGGGGGACTCCTGTGCATCTGGTTTTGTCCCAGTGAACGTTCCTGTAAATGAGCATGTAATAGATCAGAGGCGGGGGTGCCTTTGGTCTGACTACATAAAGTTTGTAAGGACGGACGGAGGTCAGAACGTTCCGTGGTTCTCGTTGATGTTTTGTACACAGAACACCTTGTTTGAGGTTTTTACATCCATAAATATCAAAAAGTGCTGAAACAGCAGGAAATCTAAGCAACACGGACGGAATATCTTTCCATAGTTTACTGTAAACTATTTACTGTAAAATCATGCTTTTTTACACAACAAGTCACATTAAGTTGAATGTGTTTGATTAATTAATGGCATAATTAATGGCATCAAGGAGACAAAAACTTACAATAATGTGCCGACGGGTAAAAGAGCAACCCAACCAGAGAGAGGACTGGTCCACTAACGTCTGATCCTTACCTAATCCCATCTGTTCCATAACAAGTACTCTGAGATGCCGTACTCCCTGAACACCCCTCAACCCCCACAGAAGTCTCCAAGGGACATGAAGGAATGCCTTCTCTACAAAGACACGTAGACTGGTTGGTACAGGTTTCCTTCGGGAAACCACACTGCTCCTCTTCAATCCCAGATGGACCAGAAACCTGATAGAGCTTCCCAGGGAGGCTGAAGAGTGGGATCCCTCTGAGGGACCACCACCCCAGTCTGCCCAGAGGTGTATCAGCAAAGACAGCCCAACACCATCCAGAACCTTTTGGATCTCATCCACCCCCGGAGCCCTGACCCCACCAAGCTTTCTGACCACCTTGGCACCAAACATAGGAGGACCCATCCCGGATTCTAAAGACGTCATTGTAAGACATGTTGGTCGAATTGAAGAGATCTTTAAAGCATTCCCTCCACTGAACGTCCCGAGTCAATGTCACCTACTCCCCATGCCCACTGTAAATGGAGTTGAGGGTGCATTGGCACAACCCCACTCTTGGACTTCAACCCTCAACCTTCTTACAGTGAGGCCACTGAGCTAACCACTACGTCACCGTGCAGCCTAGTGAACGTTTATCATAAAATAAAATTTAAAGGATGCAGCTGGGGTGAGACAAGCCTGGGCTTCCCGTCTGAGGCTGTTGCCCCCGCGACCTGGCCCCGGCACGCGGAAGACGACGGAATAGAATAATATAAAATATTATTTATTTTAGATAAAAAGAAAAAAAATCTTGACTAGAACTTTGCCAGCTCAGAGCAGGGGTCGGCCATTTTTAAAACCCAAAGAGCCCTTTGAAAAAATAGAAAACAAAGAAATAGAAAATAGGAAGGAAGCTGTAAGTAAAAATCTGAAACGAAGATAACCTTCCTTCGTAGAATATGTTTTTCCCAACAGGACTGGGGGCTCAACGCCTCCAAAGCCTTCTCTGTGGGTCTGCGTCAGACCTGGGCAAATTACGGCCCGCGGGCCACATCCGGCCCTTTGTACGCCCGTGTCCGGCCCGCGTGAGGCCAATCATAAACACCATAAATTAAACTTTTTTTTTTTTTTTTTTTACTTTTATTTTGAAATTTTATTTTGAAAAGCGTTACGTTTCTACGTATGCGCGCATGCGGAGTTTTCAAGGCGATTCAAAACTCTTGAGAGTGAAATGCACATGGTTTGTTCTTCCTTCAACTGCAGTGTGGATGATGCACCAAGTGAAGTGATCTGCAGTCTGACACACATCTGGCAGATCACTTCAAGTCAGTCTTTTACTCCGCCCTCAAAGAGGAGAACTTAGTTTCCACACCTGCTCAGAGGATCCTTTGGATCTACCTATCAATGTGAACAGACATTCTCAGTTATGAAGTTCAACAAATCCAAACACAGACCCTCTATGACTGATGACCACCTCTCAGCTGTCCTTCACATAGCCACTTCAGACATTCCACCAGATTTCAATGTTCAAGAACAGACTGGATTATTCTCACTGAAGAGGTAACATGAGGTGGAAAGCATTACAAGTTAAAAAATAAATTGCACTGGATCAATAATTGTTTTTCTTATTTAACCAATAGAGCACAGTTTGACATAACCTAATCTACATATTTACAAAGTGCTTTATTCTTCTGATTATCAGTACCAGCTATTCAAAATATTTATTTTACAATCAAAGAAAGTTGGTGGCCCTCTGACACAATTCAGGCTTCTCATGCGGCCCCTGATAAAAATTAATTGCCCACCCCTGCTCTACGTACATCGGAATCACAGACTACTGTTAATTATAGTAAATTACAGTAAGAGGCTGCTTAATGCAGATGGAGCACTGCTGAAGGTCTAGATAGTAAAAACATGGCCCACACGTGTCTCTTAATGACTCTTTCTTTATTGTATTTAAATATAAGATTTTTTTTTTTTTCAGTTTTTAGGGCTGTGGCTGACATGTGATCACTTCCTGACGTTATTTTGCCAAACAGCTGATAATTATTAGAATTATTTTTTAATTTTTTTCTTCAGTAAACTCTCACTCAGTTCACAAAAAACATTCCTGTTGATTTGTTCGTTTCCTCATATTTGTGTCGTATAATTAGAAATTTTATCCATCTGCATTAAAAAGATTAGTGTTAACTTGAAACTTCCACTTCCTGCTCTGAACAAAGCCTTTCTTTCTGACTGAACGCTGCTTGTCGGGGATTCATGTTAAAAAAGCGTTATTAAACTTTAAAGAACAGTGAATAAGAATTAAAATAAACAGAAACTTTACAAAACTCACAGGTTCTCAAGAAAAGAACAGCTCTTATTTTTTGACAAACCGTGACGTTATTATTGTTGTTCCTTATTTTTGTATATTTTTAATTGTTCTTCCTTTATTTCTCGTATGATTTTATTATTTTAATGCTGCTGCTGTAACACACACACACTCCCCACGGGTTTTTTATTCTGACATTACAACCATTTTAATTCAAATATTTTTATGCTCTTTTATGTTGTAAGTACTTCTTGGGAAATTGTGAAAAAAAATCGCCTTAGAAATAGTATTTTTTCATTTTTGAGAAACAATCAAATTAAAAAAGGGTACTTATAAATCATCTTCCCAAACCATGAGGCCGACCCCAGAGCCTATAGCCAGAATGTATCTATTCTGTTCTCCCTGAGCCTGTGGTCAGTGTTTAATCTTAAATAATATTAAACTATGCCCGGTTCAATACGAAGGCTAAAGTTTGATTCTCTGAAAAATCAGTCTTTCTGCCAGGTGGCTTCAGAACTTTGATGACACAGTTTTGAATGCACACATCGGACCCTTCAATCAGCTGGCTTTAAAAAAAACAACAAAAAAACAGGCAATTAGTAAAGATTATTCTGAAATTTGGCAAATTTGAAAATTTTGTTTAACAAGACAAAGTGAGAAAAATACACTGTTTTACAACAATGTGAAGACAATTTGGAATCAAACAGTTTGGAAGAGCTATCTCTGTGGCATTTCTGATCCAAACTGTAACCACGGTCTGCCTGAGGGAGACTCACTCCTCCCACTGGGTACGTTTCTCCACAAGAAGGAGGCTCGAAAACTGGGATTTGATTTTCTGCTGGGTTGATCAGTACCGAGCACAAGAAATGTTGTGTTTCTGTCTGATTAACTCTGTGTGTGTGTGTGTGTGTGTTGCAGCAATGCTTCCTTTACTGAAACAGTTAGCACCGTGTTCTAACAGGTTACTGATTTGAGTCCCTTCATCCCGCGCCTAAATCAGATGGGTGGAGGGGGAGACTGCGTGAGGTTAGGGGTGGATGGCGAGGGGGAGTAATTAGTTGCTTGTTTGTTACGCATGGCGCTGTGTTGAACATTTAGAGATGGAACTTGATTGATCCCTGTGTGAAAATTCAGGTGTTCAGCAGCATCGTTGGTCAACAGCAAAGTGTGCAAAAAGTCTACAAAATAAAATAAAAGATAATATATAACAATTGTATAAAAAACAGCAGAATACTGCTGACGTGTGTAAGAACAACGTCAATAGGAAAAAGTTATTAAAAAATCACAAAAAAATGATTTCTAAGGTTCCCATCGGGCACTCAAAGTCGCCATACATCAAATCCACATTTACAAAAAATACAATAATAGTTCAAAATAACAAACAACATTAAATACAAATCAATTTAAACAATGTATATGGGAGTCCCCCGTGTAGCCACCAGGATGAAGAACATCTACTCATCCCCGTCCTGGACATCTCCGGGCTGAGGAGTCCCCGTGTTTCCATCAGCATGAAGAACATCTACTCATCCCTGTCCTGGACATCTCCGGGCTGAGGAGTCCCCCGTGTTTCCATCAGGATGAAGAACATTTATTGACTTCTTTAGATATTTAGCTGTAGAGTAGAACAAGCTAATATTTAAACAATAATCTGTGACACATTGGTTGCTCGTCCCAGGGGAAGGATCTCTCTTTCGTGTGGATCCTCACGAGGTTTCTTTTTCCCCACTGATGGGTTTTTTAGGAGTTTTTCCTCACAGAGCAGGAGAGTCTAAGGGCATAAAAATACTAGTCTTGTTTAGTTAGCATTTGTTAGTTATTTTTCTTGCTGTGTATTTGTGTTAATACATTCCTCTTTTTCTTGTGAAGCCCATTGAGACGGACATTCTGTGATTTTGGGCTAAAAAATTAAATTGAATTGAAATTGAATTGATGTATTGATCAACACAAAAATATATAAAAACATAGTTTTAACAAAGAGAACAGTTATTGTTGAAGAAAACAGGCCTGTTGGAAGAGATGAGTTTTTAATGTAGATTTTAAATGTGAGAGTGTTTAAATGGTGCGGAGGTCCGAGGGGAAGTGAATTCCTAAGCCAAGGCGCCGAGCATTCTGTCATTCATTTTATGTATAGTGGTGGTCAAAAGTTTACATACACTTGTAAAGAACATAATGTCATGGCTGTCTTGAGTTTCCAGTTATTTCAACAACTCTGATTTTTCTCTGATATAGTGATTGGAACAGATCCTTCTTTGTCACAAAAAAACATTCATGAAGTTTGATTCTTTTATGACTTCATTATGGGTAAACTGAAAATGTGACGAAATCAGCTGAGTCAAAAATTTACATACAGCAACATGAATGAGCAATTTTGGAGACTTAGAAAGTTGTGTCAATGACATGAGCTTCATAGCATGACCTCTTAACTTCTTGTGAGTGATTATGAGTGACTACAGCTGGTGACTTCTCTGAGGCCATTTAAAAAGGGCTCATTGGATAAAAACACCCACAAACGCTACAATGGGAAAGTCAAAGGAGCTCAGCACAGATTTGAAAAAGAGAATCATTGACTTGAACAAGTCAGGAAAGTCACTTGGAGCCATTTCAAAGCAGCTGCAGGTTCCAAGAGCAACAGTGCAAACAATTGTTTGTAAGTATAAAGTGCATGGCACTGTTTTGTCACTGCCACGATCAGGAAGAAAACGCAAGCTGTCACCTGCTGCTGAGAGAAAACTGGTCAAGAGGGTGAAGAGTCAACCCAGGAGCACCAAAAAGCAGATCTGCCAAGAATTAGAAGCTGCTGGAACATAGGTGTCAGTGTCCACAGTCAAGCGTGTTTTGCATCGCCATGGACTGAGAGGTTGCCGTGCAAGAAGGAAGCCCTTGCTCCAAAAGCGGCACCTTAAGGCTCAACTAAAGTTTGCTGCTGATCACATGGACAAAGTTCTGTGGTCAGATGAAACAAAAATTGAGCTGTTTGGCCACAATGCCCAGCAATATGTTTGGAGGAGAAAAGGTGAGGCCTTTAACCCCAAGAACACCATGCCTACCATCAAACACTGTGGTGGTAGTATTATGCTGTGGGCCTGTTTTGCTGCCAATGGAACTGGTGCTTTACAGAGAGTCAATGGGACAATGAAGAAGGAGGATTACCTTCAAATTCTTCAAGAAAACCTGAAGTCATCAGCCCGAAGGTTGGGTCTTGGGCGCAGTTGGGTGTTCCAACAGGACAATGACCCCAAACACACATCAAAAGTGGTAATGGAATGGCTAAATCAGGCTAGAATTAAGGTTTTAGAATGGCCTCCCCAAAGTCCTGACTTAAATCCCATTGAGAACATGTGGATAATGCTGAAGAAACAAGTCCATGTCAGAAAGCCAACAAATTTAACTGAACTGCACCAATTCTGTCAAGAGGAGTGGTCAAAGATTCAACCAGAAACTTGCCAGAAGCTTGTGGATGGCTACCAAAAGCGCCTAATTGAAGTAAAAATGGCCAAAGGACATGTAACCAAATATTAGCATTGCTGTATGTATATTTTTGACCCAGCTGATTTTGTCACATTTTCAGTTTACCCATAATAAAGTCATAAAAGAATCAAACTTCATGAATGTTTTTTTGTGACAAAGAAGGATCTGTTCCAATCACTATATCAGAGAAAAATCAGAGTTGTTGAAATAACTGGAAACTCAAGACAGCCATGACATTATGTTCTTTACAAGTGTATGTAAACTTTTGACCACCACTGTATGTGTGAATGAATTAATTAAACAGATTGATTTAAGTTCTAAAGACAACAGAGTGTCTGATGTGTTCTGTATTCTTGTCCTTGCAGAAAAGATGGCTCCCCAGTACACCTCCGTTCGTCCCGTTGAAGATGTCGGTCTGATACCTGAAGGCGGAGCTTGTTCCAGAAGAAGTCGCTACGTGCGGAAAGATGGCGGCTGTAACGTGGTGTTTCGCCATGTTCCTGAAGAGTGGCTTCTGTTTGTCACAGATATCTTCACCACCTTGGTGGAGATAAGATGGAGGGTGATGTTTATGATCTTTGCTTTGTCCTACATCCTGTCCTGGCTCTTCTTTGGGTTGCTGTTCTGGGTCATAGCCATTGCTCACGGAGACCTGAAAGACCATGGCAATGAACCTTGTGTCTTTGAGGTGCGTAGCTTTACAGCCGCCTTTCTCTTTTCACTGGAAACTCAGACCACCATTGGTTACGGGTTCAGAGGAATGTCTGAAAATTGCACCATCGCCATTATTGTAGTCACCATACAGGATGTCATCAGCTGCTTTATCGACACCTTTGTCATTGGGATTGTGGTTGCTAAGATGGCCTCGGCCAGAAAGCGGGCACAGACGGTGGGCTTCAGTGACTCAGCGGTGATCAATCTAAGGGACGGTCACCTGAGCCTCTGCTGGAGAATCGGGGACTTTCGCAGGAACCACCTGGTGGAAGGAACAGCCTGCGCACAAATCTTTCGCTCCACGGTCCACGTCACGGGAAAAATGGATATAAATTATGAGGACCTGGAAATCCAGCAGAGCAACATTGTTCTGGTCACTCCGACCACCATCATTCATAGGATAGGACCTGGCAGTCCTCTGTACCGTATGAGTTTGGAAGACCTTCGAAGGGCTGACTTTGAGCTGGTGGTCTCGTTCACCTACACAGATGACTCTACGGGCATCCTTCATCAGACCCGGACATCCTACACTCCAGACGAGATCCTCTGGGGTCACCTGTTTCAGGAAATGATCAGGGCCAACAAGAGGAGCTACCTGATGGATTACAACTTGTTCCATAACACAGCCAAGGTGCACGTGCCATTGGTGAGTGCAGAGCAGTATGAGCACAAAAAGGGGCTCCAGGTTTCTGCTCGTCCCGCACCTCGACCATCTTCTACTGAAAACCTGAAACCTTCACTTGTCATGTCCGAGCTGGCCAACCAAAACAAAATGGAGTCCACTGGTTCATCCCAATTCCCAAGGGAGCAAAACGACTTTAAAGCAGCTGAACACTAACACGATGGAGAAATGATCGGATGGACTGATGAACAGACTGAGAAATGAATGGAGAAGTTTTTTACTTACTAAAAACTTTGTTCCATGCACCTCAATTCCTTTTTTTTTGTTGATTTTATTTTCATTTTAGCAATTTTTTTCAACTTATTTTAACAGGTTGTTTTGGTGTTTTTCTTTCTGCATCTTTTGTCGGTCATCATGTCAGTGGGTTTCTGACCACAGACCTTCTGCTTTTGTTCTTTAGCTTCTACCCTACGTTTTTATTTTGTCTGCCCACAGTCTCACATCCTTGTACTGGTTTGATTCTCTGGTTGACTTCAAAGAAGAACAAGATAAATAAAATGTTTGAAACAAGATCATCTTAAAAATTTAACCTCTGCTGTCTTTCATTAAAAATTAGATTTGCAAAACAGCAAAATAACATCATATAAAATAATTTTAAACCAGCCTAAAATCTCAGTTTATGCTTATTTTGTTTAAACATCCCATTCTAAATTGTAAAAAGTTGTTTTCTCTAACTACTGTAAATGGTCTGCCATCACTGATCACTACATACATCTGTATGGTACTAAACAAACCACCTAATCAGAACAGGGTTCATTTCATCTATTTTTTTTTGCTTTTGGCGACATAGTGAGTCATCCTAGCTTTTTGTGTCTTTTAAAACCAGAAACAAATTACTTTTCTGAATTTGCATACTGATGTAATCATCGCTGAGCCAAAATCCACATTAATTAGCTGGAAATAAAGGGAAATACGTTAAAAAAAAAAAAAGGATGTCTGATGTCATTTTTAATAACACTTTTTTTAACGACTGACCATCACCAACCAATCACACACACACACCAGATCCAGACTGACCATCACCAACCAATCACACACACACCAGATCCAGACTGATCATCACCAACCAATCACACACACACCAGATCCAGACTGACCATCACCAACCAATCACACACACACCAGATCCAGACTGATCATCACCAACCAATCACACACACACCAGATCCAGACTGACCATCACCAACCAATCACACACACACCAGATCCAGACTGACCATCACCAACCAATCACACACACACCAGATCCAGACTGACCATCACCAACCAATCACACACACACAGACCAGAACCAGACTGACCATCACCAACCAATCACACACACACAGACCAGAACCAGACTGATCATCACCAAACAATCACACACACACAGACCAGAACCAGACTGACCATCACCAACCAATCACACACACACACACACACACACACACACACACACACACACACACACACACACACACACACACACACACACACACACACACACACAGACACCAGATCCAGACTGACCATCACCAACCAATCACACACACACCAGATCCAGACTGACCATCACCAGCCAATCACACACACACAGACCAGAACCAGACTGACCATCACCAACCAATCACACACACACACACACACACACACACACACACACACACACGCACACACACACACACACACACACACACACCAGATCCAGACTGACCATCACCAACCAATCACACACCAGATCCAGACTGACCATCACCAACCAATCACACAGACACCAGATCCAGACTGACCATCACCAACCAATCACACACACACCAGATCCAGACTGACCATCACCAGCCAATCACACACACACAGACCAGAACCAGACTGACCATCACCAACCAATCACACACACACACACACACACACACACACACACACACACACACACACGCACGCACGCACACACACACACACACACACACACACACACCAGATCCAGACTGACCATCACCAACCAATCACACACCAGATCCAGACTGACCATCACCAACCAATCACACACACACCAGATCCAGACTGATCACCACCAACCAATCACACACCAGATCCAGACTGACCATCACCAACCAATCACACACACACCAGATCCAGACTGACCATCACCAACCAATCACACACACACAGACCAGAACCAGACTGACCATCACCAACCAATCACACACACGCAGACCAGAACCAGACTGGCCATCACCATCACTTGAATCTTTGAAGGCCTGTTGAAGCACAGGTTATAAACTCCTTGGGTTAAACTCTGGTGTGTGATTACACACACACCAGATCCAGACTGACCATCACCAACCAATCACACACCAGATGCAGACTAATGTTGGTGAATTGTTTTGCCCAGGGATAAGGCACAAATTTTTCTCAACGGCCGTCCCCCTACGGCACCTTGGGTTCCGGCGGTCTCCCATCCTAGTACTGCCCAGGCGTAGACTGCTTAGCTTCCTCTGTCTGATGGCTCAGAGCATTGACAAGCTGGTTTGGCCACAACCAAACAGAATGAGGATTGTCCAGCCCATGTGTGGCCTGGCAACAGAACGGTGACTTAGAGTTTCATTTAAAAAGCTGCCTACCCCTAAATCTGTGTGTACGGCAACTTCCACTCAAAATGAGCTGGCTATAAAGCTGGTGGAGTGTGTGGACTCCTGCCTCTGCTTTGTATAAACTTCTCCCTGGTGGAGATGTGTGTGAATCCACTCTCCCACCCACTACACTTGTCCATAGCCACACTAATCATAAACATACCTCTGCAAAATCATGTTGCTTTAATAGATTAATATTGTAGCCTATATTTATTGCATCTAAACGTATTTGTCCAAAGAAGTCCTGCTGCTCCTTGTCAGGAAATTTTATTTTTCATGTTACAATTTTTACTTGTAGATGCATGCAGAAGTCGATGCATGAGGTTTTTACTGAACCATAGTTCAGTAAACTATGGTTTACTTTACGGTCCGTTCTTCACTCCTTCACCCCGGAGAAGTGGACTCCGGAAACAGAGCGGGCCCTACAGGACTGTCTCGGATCCACGGACTTGGATGCACTCTGCACACCTCACTGGGAAGACATTGATGGCATGACAGACTGCATTACAGAATACATTAAGTTCTGTGTGGAGTCTGTCTGTCCCACCCGGACTGTTCGATGCTTCCCCAACAACAAACCCTGGATCACCTGTGACCTAAAGACTCTCCTTAACAGGAAGAAAGCAGCCTTCAGGTCTGGAGACCGGGAGGAGCTAAAGATGGTGCAGCATCAACTCTGAGACCAGCTGAGGAAGGGAAAAGAAGAATACAAGAAGAAGCTGGAATCCAAACTTCAGCAGGACAACATGAGGGAGGTGTGGTCCGGTATGAAAAAGATCACAGGATTTGGAGGGAGAAGTGGACCCACGAGTGGTGGCAAAGATAGAGCTAATGACTTTAATACCTTCTTCAACAGGTTTAGCTCTCTGAACGCCTCTGCCTCCTCTTCCCTACCTCCATCAAACCTGCCACCAGCGTCTGCTCCTTCTCAGCTATTCAACCGACTCGCTGATGAACCCCCCTCACCCAACTGCCACTCACCTTCCTCTGTCACACTAAGCTTGCTAGGACCACAGACCATCACCCCTTCCTCCATTCCACCTACCCACTCGTTCACCCCCAGTCTGACTGTGACCACCTACCAGGTGAAGAAACAGCTGGAGAAGCTAAACCAGCACAAAGCAGCCGGCCCTGATGGCATCGGCCCCCGTACCCTGAGGACCTGTGCGCTCCAGCTGTGTGGGGTTCTCCAGCACCTCTTCAACCTGAGCCTCAGGCTGGAGAGGGTCCCGCTTCTCTGGAAGACATTGTGCCTGGTCCCTGTACTCAAGAAACCATCTTCATCTCACCTCAAGGATTTCCGTCCAGTTGCCCTCACATCTCATGTGATGAAGGTGCTGGAGAGGCTGGTGTTAGCTCACATGAGACCGCTGGTGAATTCCTCTCTGGACCCCCTGCAGTTTGCCTACCAGCCGCGCCTGGCAGTCGAGGATGCCGTCATCCATCTGCTGCAGCGAGCTCACTCACATCGGGATGGTGGTGGCGGCATGGTGAGAGTCACCTTCTTTGATTTCTCTAGAGCCTTTAACACCATCCAGCCCTCCATACTGGGTGATAAGCTGCGGCTGATGGGTGCTGGTACGTCCATCGTCTCCTGGATGACTGATTACCTGACGGACAGGCCACAGTTCGTCCGGCTGGGCAAAGTCCGGTCTGATGTGGTTTTAAGTGGTGTAGGAGCCCCACAGGGCACTGTGCTCTCTCCATTCCTCTTCACATTGTACACCTCAGACTTCCAGCACAACTCGGAATCATGCCACCTACAGAAATTCTCTGACGACTCTGCAGTTGTAGGGTGTATAAATGGTGGGCAGGAGGAGGAGTATAGGAGAGTGGTGGACGGATTTGTGGAGTGGGCGGGAGAGAATCACCTGCTGTTCAATGTAGACAAGACCAGGGAGATGGTGATTGACTTCTTAGGGAAGAAAAGGACTGATTTGCAGCCGCTCTGCATTCTGGGTAGAGATGTGGAGGTGGTTGAGGAGTACAAATACCTGGGAGTGACCATCGACAGTAGACTGAGCTGGAGGAGCAACAGTACTGCTGTGTACAAGAAGACCTGCAGCCGGCTTTACTTCCTAAGGATGCTGAGGTCCTTCAATGTGTGCTGCGAGATGCTGGAGACCTTCTATCAGTTTGTGGTGGCCAGCACCTTGTTCTTCTCCGTCATCTGCTGGGGGAGCAGCATTGCAGCCAGTGACGCCAACCGACTGAATAAACTAATCAGACTGGCTGGCTCTGTCATTGGCAGCAAACAGGACACACTTGAGGCAGTGATGGAGAGGAGGTCACTGAATAAACTTTTATCCATCATGGACAACCCTGACCATCCTCTCTACCCACTTCTGGAAGAGCAGCGGAGCTCCCTCTCCAAGAGGCTCAGACAGCTCCGTTCAAAAACCGCCCGGTACCGGAAATCTTTTATTCCCAACACAGTAACACTTTTTAATAACTCACAGAATAGCAGATAACTGGTTCATGCTCATGTAATTCATCACTGTTTGTCACTTTATGCTTCTTATGTTACTTTTTTTTACCTCCTTATGCACTTTCAGTCCGTATTGACCTAAATTTTTTATCATATTATTCCTTCTATTTTATTATTTTTTATTTTCCTTCTTGTTTATATACTGTCTATTTCTTTCTTTCTTGTTGCTGCTGTAACGCACAAATTTCCCAAGTGTGGGATCAATAAGGTAATTCTAATTCTCATTCTAATTTTTATCCCTACACCCACAGAATGTGAGGGAGATAGCAAAAGGCTGTCTGTCTATGCGTCTCTAAGTCACCACGTCCGTGTGTCTATGCGTCTCTAACTCACCACGTCCGTGTGTCTGTGCATCTCTAAGTCACCACGTCCGTGTGTCTGTGCGTCTCTAACTCACCACGTCCGTGTGTCTATGCGTCTCTAACTCACCACGTCCGTGTGTCTATGCGTCTCTAAGTCACCACGTCCGTGTGTCTATGCGTCTCTAACTCACCACGTCCGTGTGTCTGTGCATCTCTAAGTCACCACGTCCGTGTGTCTGTGCATCTCTAAGTCACCACGTCCGTGTGTCTGTGCGTCTCTAAGTCACCACGTCCGTGTGTCTATGCGTCTCTAAGTCACCACGTCCGTGTGTCTGTGCATCTCTAAGTCACCACGTCCGTGTGTCTGTGCATCTCTAAGTCACCACGTCCGTGTGTCTGTGCGTCTCTAAGTCACCACGTCCGTGTGTCTATGCGTCTCTAAGTCACCACGTCCGTGTGTCTGTGCATCTCTAAGTCACCACGTCCGTGTGTCTGTGCATCTCTAAGTCACCACGTCCGTGTGTCTGGAATATTTTTGTGAATGTGACATTTCCCAAAGATTTTAATGAAACTGCCCACATGTACTCCGTACCAGCCATAGATAAGCTGATTAGGTTTTTAGGGTCATGCGACCAAAAGGTTCGAGTCACAAAGATCGAGTCCACTAATTTAAAGGCGGGTGGAGGGATATGGTTTCACTCTGTGGTGGATACCCGCCTCCAGCACCATCAGTAGTTGTGAAGTTTCAATTTTGTGAAATTTTTTTTTGAGTAGTCGTGACTCAAAAAGTCTTTTAAAATCTGAAACCTATTTCTTTTGTTTAAATATTGTTCATGTGGTTCTGCTGCTCACAGACACATCTGCCATGCCATGCCACAGACATGGCAGCAGAATTACTGGTTCATTACATCAGGGTTCGTGTCCAAGATGTAAAAGAGGATCAAAACTCAAGAAACAATCAGAGGCCTTCAGTAATGAGAGGTAAGACAATCTGGCACGTGGAAAACACCGCTCAGATATCAGAGACATAAGGGCAACACACACCGCAGCATTCCACACCAGTTCAGATCCACATTTCAGGTTTGATAAACAAAAAAAAAATCCTCTTTTTGTTTCTGTAAATGGTCGGCGGGGTGAGTGATGTGAGACCACGTCATTTAGAGAGAAGAATCTGAAACTTTCTAAATCCAACTGGGATCCAGTTCCATGAATCTAACTCAGGAGTAATGTGTTCTTTTTCTCCTCGGAACAATCTGGCTGCTGAAAAGTTTTTAAAGAACTTTTTGGGCATTTATCCAGTGTTTGAAGCAAACGAGCATCCTGAACATGATCCAGTCTGGCTGAGCTGATGGTGTACGATGCTCCAACTAGCCTGGCCGTTGATGGAAACAGGATTCTGCACAGATTTCCACCTGGAACTTCTGGTCCATCTGGCTGTAGAATGTTTCTCCACCAGGTGTCCCAGCAGGAGAAGCTGAGGGGAGCCCTCCACCTTGTGGCCAGCACATGGCACTGCCCGCTCGCTGGATCTGGCACAGGTGGCCGGAATAAATGTGTGCAGCTAAAAATAAGTGGAGCTAAAAATAATGTGAAGAAAATACAAAACTGTGTGAGGAAGCTGGTCAGAGTTCCTGGCAACACGCACAGCAACCTGACCGCAGTCCTCCAACTGACTCAGTTTTTCCACAGACCGGTGGAAGGCTGGCAGGGACCACCTTGTACAGGTCAACAGTCTGTCACTGACAGATGACACGCACAGTTTGAACAAACCAATGAGCTGAAAGTGGGTAGATGTTTAAATCTGATTCACAGCTGCAGAAAAAACATTTACTACTGCTTCAAAGAAAAACGAAGGAGAGAAGAAGAGGAGACACACAGGAGTCTGTCCAGATGTCTGTGTGTCTGTCTGTGTGTCTGTCTGTCTGCATGCCTGTCTGTCTGTCTGTGTGTCTGCCTGCCTGCCTGTCTGTCTGTGTGTGTGTCTGTGTGCCTGTCTGTGTGTGTGTGTGTCTGTCTGTCTGTCTGCCTGTCTGTCTCTCTGTCTGTCTGTGTGTCTGCGTGCCTGCCTGCCTGTCTGTCTGTCTGTCTGTCTGTGTGCCTGTCTGTCTGTCTGTGTCTGTGTGTGTGTCTGTGTGCCTGCCTGTCTGTCTGTCTGTGTCTGTGTGTGTGTCTGTGTGCCTGTCTGTCTGTCTGTGTCTGTCTGTCTGTCTGTGTCTGTGTGTGTGTCTGTCTGTCTGTGTGTCTGTGTGTCTGTCTGTCTGTCTGTAATAAAACCCTCTTCAGAACATTTTATATCAAAACAAAGAAACGCAGGAACTTTTCTTTTCTTACATCTTTGATTAATTAGGTCCAAATGAGGCGCCATCATGTTTCCTCCCAGACTGCGCTCCGGCCTGTCATTGGCCAGCTGAGAGGAGGGGCGGGGCTTAGCGGCTTTATAAGATGATGGGGGACTCAGCATGAGACACGCGTGGACGCGCAGAGGGATCCAGGAGTCTGCTTGTGTTTTCCTGCAGCCGGTCTACAGATGCGCAACAGGTAGAGACGCACACCACGCGCATCACCAGCGCACGCGCATCACTAAAATTTGATCAATAATAATCCAATTTATTCACATCTTTTAAATAAAATTTCCAAGAAGTTTTACACACAGAAAAAAAACAATCAGCAGAAAAAAACCTAATGTTTGATTTTAGAGCCTCAAAAAAAAAAAAAACAAGGAGACGCAGAACGCAGGTCATGTTTGAGGGATGAAGCAGATGGGTTTCATTCAGACAGAAAGTGGAGTGGGGGTGTGGGGCGGTGGAGGGGTTTACAAATGTTAGTCTCATATGATCTAACTCCACATTTTGGGGCCACCAAAATATAAACTTTGTATTTTAAGCAGTTTTGAATGAAAACAATGCAAATCAATTTTAAGAGTTAAAAATAACTGAATGTAATTATTCAATCTACACCATAAAATATTTACTTTAAGTTCCATTTTAAACATAAAATGTCCTCATTATAAAAAGTCCTGTTCTGGATGGTTAGAGGGTAGAGGTGTAGGTGCCAAGGAACCCGTTACCAGGACGATGGCTCTAATGGGAGACATGCTGGGAACCAGCAACACAGACTAAATCTCTGAGGAGACGAGTCAACGTGCCTCCTCTAGACACCAAGAGACTGGTGCAGTACCACCACACAAACCAGTCAAATCAGTTTATACAGGTGGCACACTAATCCACACCCCATTGAAACCAGCACAGATTGGGGTGACTGTGAGGAGTCTGACACTCTGGTTTTGTTGCAGATTCCACGGCTGCGGTGCGGCCTGATGACGCTGTCTCCATCCTGCCAGTGAGGCTGAAGAGGCCGCTCTCTGTCACCATTTCCTCTTGCATTGTTTATCCAGAGCGTTTCAAAACTGTTGCTCCAACGCTTCTTCCAGAAACTCAGACTGTTTTCTAAAGCAGCACAGCCCTCCCAAGCCGAGGTGATGGGAAGTGTGGGAGCTAGCCACTACAGCGTTGTGTCATCAGAGGAGAATGGCATGAAGCTGGCCACTGCTATGCCAGCCAACGGCAAGGCTAAGGTCCAGACACGGCACTGGCAGCAGAGTCGCTTCGTTAAGAAGAACGGCCACTGTAACGTCCAGTTCATCAATGTGAGTGAGAAAGGTCAGCGCTATCTGGCGGACATCTTCACCACCTGCGTGGACATCCGTTGGCGGTGGATGTTTATTCTCTTCTGCCTGGCGTTCCTCTTGTCCTGGTTGTTCTTTGGCTGTGTTTTCTGGCTGATGGCTGTACTTCACGGGGACCTGGACAGCGGGGCTCAAAAGTGTGTCTCCAATGTGAGCAGTTTCACAGCTGCTTTCTTGTTCTCCATCGAGACTCAGACCACCATTGGTTATGGCTACCGATATGTGACGGATGAGTGCCCCGTAGCGGTTTTCATGGTGGTTTTTCAGAGCATCGTGGGCTGCATCATCGACGCCTTCATCATCGGAGCTGTCATGGCAAAGATGGCCAAGCCCAAGAAGAGGAATGAAACTCTGGTGTTCAGCCATAATGCCACAGTGGCGATGAGGGACAACAAACTCTGCCTCATGTGGCGGGTGGGCAACTTACGGAAAAGCCACCTTGTTGAGGCACATGTCAGAGCGCAGCTTCTCAAATCCAGAACCACAGCGGAGGGGGAGTACATCCCACTGGACCAGATGGACATAGATGTGGGCTTCGACAGCGGCGTGGACCGAATCTTTCTGGTGTCTCCGATCACGATTGTCCATGAGATTGATGAAGAAAGCCCCTTCTATGATATGAGCAAGCAGGACCTGGAGAACTCAGAGTTTGAGATCGTGGTGATTTTGGAGGGAATGGTGGAAGCAACGGCCATGACCACGCAGTGCCGCAGTTCCTACGTGGCTGGTGAGGTCCTCTGGGGACACCGCTTTGAGCCAGTACTCTTTGAGGAGAAAAACTACTACAAGGTGGACTATGCTCGCTTCCACCAGACCTATGAGGTCCCTGGTACCCCTGCGTGCAGTGCCAGAGAGTTAGCAGAGAAAAAATACATCCTGTCCAATTCCAACTCCTTCTGCTACGAGAATGAGATGGTGCTGGAGAGCAAAGAGGACCTAGACGAGGGGAAAGGGGGCAGCGTGGGCCCTGATGGTACCCAGACAGACAACATTTCTGACATGGAGCCAAACCGGCCTCTCAGAAGGGAGTCAGAAATCTGACTGAGGGGGTGTAGCTGTAATATTTATCTTTTAAACGTTCCTCACGCAGACCATCAGGTCTCAGCTTCTTTTTACTGTCGCTTTAGCAGGTCCGTGGTCTGCTTTTGGGTCTCCTCCCCATGGGATGGAGCCAAACCACCCTGTCTGGCTTCTCTAACCAAAGGAGCTCTTCTCTGAGCCCCTCCTGGATGGCAGAGCCCCCATCTCTGAGGGAAGGCTGAGTCACCCTGACCGATCCCTCTCTCCATCCCTTCCTCACCCTGACTGATCCCTCTCTCCATCCCTTCCTCACCCTGACCGATCCCTCTCTCCATCCCTTCCTCACCCTGACCGATCCCTCTCTCCATCCCTTCCTCACCCTGACCGATCCCTCTCTCCATCCCTTCCTCACCCCGACCGATCCCTCTCTCCATCCCTTCCTCACCCTGACTGATCCCTCTCTCCATCCCTTCCTCACCCTGACCGATCCCTCTCTCCATCCCTTCCTCACCCTGACCGATCCCTCTCTCCATCCCTTCCTCACCCTGACCGATCCCTCTCTCCATCCCTTCCTCACCCTGACCGATCCCTCTCTCCATCCCTTCCTCACCCTGACCGATTCCTCCCTCCGTCCCTTCCTCACCCTGACTGATTCCTCTCTCCATCCCTTCCTCACCCTGACCGATTCCTCTCTCCATCCCTTCCTCACCCTGACCGATCCCTCTCTCCATCCCTTCTTCACCCTGACCGATCCCTCTCTCCATCCCTTCCTCGTCCTGACTAACTCCTTCACTTAGGACAGACTTGCATTCCACCTGGTCTCAGAATTGGAGGAGCTAGTTCCTTTCCGACCGCTCCTCGCAAAGATAAATGTCTGCTCTGGGAATGTTTGTCAGTGAGCTGGTCTCATGGTGAGCAGGAGAACTGCCCCTCACTGTGCTGGTGGTCCAGACAAATGAACCCTGTACAGTCGTCCTGGTTCTGAGTTCTAACAGAGCCAGGGAAGATAAAGGCGGTGTGTCTGAGAAAATCTTTGTTGTACTTTATGTTTATCACATTCCATCCATGCACTCTTGGCTGAAACGAGTATTATCACCAGGTTTAATTATAAATACCTGAAAATGTTACTTTCTGTTTTTTTGTACAGACTCTTTCGTCTGGTCACAAAGATGAAAACGTGTCCACGAGACAGACTTTAATTATTTTAGTAAAACAAGAAAAAATTAGAAATCAAGTTGTGCTTTTTACTCAGCAGCAGCACTACATGTTAGATAGCCAAGCTGTGCACGGCACATGCACACTGTCCTGCTGTCTTCCAGATGTCTTGTAAACTACAGAATGTACAGAGTTTTGTATCATTATTATTGTATTTTTTAATATTATTATGCAGTTTTCCAATAAAATTAAAAATATAAAGTTTGCCTGATTTTTTTGGGATGAAATTGTTTTTGTAACATAAAGATGGTAGATTAAAATGGCACCTGTGCCCCTGGGGCCGGGCACATGAAGGACATAATATACTTCATCCAATGAAAAAAGTAAAAAAGATATGGTTCATGCAGAAAAATAAATAAACCCGTTCATCTAGTGGGAAAATAAATATTCTTTAATTACAAAATAATGATTTAATGTAAAAAGAGATTCAGTCAAAGCTCTCCTACTTTCACACAGGAGATCATCCTGTGGTGAGACAGGAAACTGGTGGTGAGACAGGAAGTTCCAGCACCATACAATAGTGTCACGCTTACAGCAGCGAGGAACAAACAGGAGGAAAATCTGTGTGAACGGAAACTGTTTCCCTGTTTTCATGCTTTACTGAATCAAGACAAAGATTCTGAAGCAAAGCTTCAAATGATCCTGAAAAAGAGAAGAAATAAAATAAATGTAGTCAATCTGATCGACAGAGCACTCTGTACTGGTTTTATTTACTGGGGGCAGTAATGTTTTAATGGAGAGCCGGGCGAGGCTTGGCTCTTGGTGGTTATCTCTCTGCTGATGTCTGGACTTTAGCTGATGCTAGGGGATCTAATCTGTAACCCCCGTCCTGCCTGTTCATCACAGGAGGTGATCCCTCCTCCAGCCGGGTCTCCATCAGGTTACACTCACCTGTGAATCCACAGCAAACAGTGTGGTGTCACTCCGGTGAGTGTGCGTGGCATAGGTGTGTGGATGGTGTGGGAACTCATCACAGAGCTTTACCGTCATCATCATCATTACAGTTTGTCTGATTCAATCACTGGACCTTTTTATAGAGCAAAACACGTGCACACATCCGCCAGCGTGCAAGAGAGCTTATCAGAAAAGATTCACAGAGAACGAAAGACGAAAACAAACAATCACCGTACAACCAGCACATGGCTCCACACCAGGCCTCACCGGATTAATTTATTCTGCTATCACAATGTTTCTGATCAATTTGAAAGAAAATTTATTTTAAAATAAACTTGTTGAAAGTTTTAAATCTGATGTGCAGCATTATCAGGACCTGGTTGTTCTTCCCATTGCTGTGCATGTCCAGGTGCTGATTAATGCTGACAGGTACAGCGGGCTAATGTGTGCAGGCATCAGCTGAGTGCTTAGCTACAGTGTCCCAGCTCTCACGCCTCCATGGAAATCAGGTAAACATCTCCCTCCCATTAGTTCTGCTTTGCCACGAACGAGACAAGTAAGCATTTACCTGGACAGTAGAAAGAGGAGAGGATGGAAGATGTAAATACTAATGTAAATGTTCATTTTTAATCCCACATGTGTCACTTTACTCCATTAAACAAAAACATATTAAAGCTAAACGAGTGACTAATCAATCTAAATTACAAAAGAGTCTTTTACTAAATGTTCAAACTAACTGGACGTGTCTGAGCTATGAGAAGATAAAGACGAGTTTTTCTCTCTTATGGGATTCAAGCAGGGTGGTGTTAGATATTTTGATATTCTGGGTAGAGGTGTGGAGGTGGTGGAGGAGTACAGGTACCTGGGAGTGACCATCGACAGCAGACTGAACTGGAGGAACAACAAGAAGACCTCCAGCCGACTTTACTTCCAAAGGAAGCTGAGGTCCTTCAATGTGTGCAGCAAGATGCTGGAGACCTTCTATCAGTCTGTGGTGGTCAGCTCCTTGTTCTTCTCCATCATCTGCTGGGGGAGCAGCATCACAGCCAGTGACGCTAACAGACTGAATAAACCAATCACACTGGCTGGCTCTGTCATTGGCTGCCAACAGGACACACCTGAAGCAGTGATGGAGAGGAGGTCACTGAACAAACTTTTATCCATCATGGACAATCATGACCATCCTCTCTACCGTCATGGATAACCCTGACCATCCTCTCTACCGTCATGGATAACCCTGACCATCCTCTCTACCGTCATAGATAACCCTGACCATCCTCTCTA
Organism: Neostethus bicornis; assembly: GCA_902685375.1. NCBI lineage: Eukaryota > Metazoa > Chordata > Actinopteri > Atheriniformes > Phallostethidae > Neostethus > Neostethus bicornis. Next base: position 207,751 of record CACRXE010000075.1, read on the forward strand.
CCGTCATGGATAACCCTGACCATCCTCTCTACCATCATGGATAACCCTGACCATCCTCTCTACCATCATGGATAACCCTGACCATCCTCTCTACCGTCATAGATAACCCTGACCATCCTCTCTACCATCATAGATAACCCTGATCATCCTCTCTACCGTCACGGATAACCCTTACCATCCTCTCTACCATCATGAATAACCCTGACCATCCTCTCTACCATCACGAATAACCCTGACCATCCTCTCTACCATCACGGATAACCCCGACCATCCTCTCTACCATCATGGATAACCCCGACCATCCTCTCTACCGTCATGGATAACCCTGACCATCCTCTCTACCATCATGGATAACCCCGACCATCCTCTCTACCGTCATGGATAACCCTGACCATCCTCTCTACCATCATGGATAACCCTGACCATCCTCTCTACCATCATGGATAACCCCGACCATCCTCTCTACCATCACGAATAACCCTGACCATCCTCTCTACCATCACGGATAACCCCGACCATCCTCTCTACCGTCATGGATAACCCCGACCATCCTCTCTACCGTCATGGATAACCCCGACCATCCTCTACCGTCATGGATAACCCTGACCATCCTCTCTACCGTCATAGATAACCCTGACCATCCTCTCTACCATCATGGATAACCCCGACCATCCTCTCTACCGTCATGGATAACCCTGACCATCCTCTCTACCGTCATAGATAACCCTGACCATCCTCTCTACCATCATGGATAACCCTGACCATTCTCTCTACCATCATGGATAACCCTGACCATCCTCTCTACCATCATAGATAACCCCGACCATCCTCTCTACCGTCATGGATAACCCTGACCATCCTCTCTACCGTCATAGATAACCCTGACCATCCGCTTTACCATCATGGATAACCCTGATCATCCTCTCTACCATCACGGATAACCCTGACCATCCTCTCTACCATCATAGATAACCCTGATCATCCTCTCTACAGTCACGGATAACCCTGACCATCCTCTCTACCATCATGGATAACCCCGACCATCCTCTCTACCATCATGGATAACCCTGACCATCCTCTCTACCATCACGAATAACCCTGACCATCCTCTCTACCGTCATGGATAACCCCGACCATCCTCTCTACCGTCATGGATAACCCTGACCATCCTCTCTACCGTCATAGATAACGCTGACCATCCTCTCTACCGTCATAGATAACCCTGACCATCCTCTCTACCATCATGGATAACCCTGACCATTCTCTCTACCATCATGGATAACCCTGACCATCCTCTCTACCATCATAGATAACCCCGACCATCCTCTCTACCGTCATGGATAACCCTGACCATCCTCTCTACCGTCATAGATAACCCTGACCATCCGCTTTACCATCATGGATAACCCTGATCATCCTCTCTACCATCACGGATAACCCTGACCATCCTCTCTACCATCATGGATAACCCCGACCATCCTCTCAACCATCATGGATAACCCTGACCATCCTCTCTACCATCACGAATAACCCTGACCATCCTCTCTACAATCACGAATAACCCTGACCATCCTCTCTACCGTCACGGATAACCCTGACCATCCTCTCTACCGTCATAGATAACCCTGACCATCCTCTTTACCATCATGGATAACCCTGACCATCCTCTCTACCATCATGGATAACCCTGACCATCCTGTCTACCATCATAGATAACCCTGATCATCCTCTCTACCATCATGGATAACCCCGACCATCCTCTCTACCATCATGGATAACCCTGACCATCCTCTCTACCATCATGGATAACCATGACCATCCTCTCTACCATCATGGATAACCCCGACCATCCTCTCTACCATCATGGATAACCCTGACCATCCTCTCTACCATCATGGATAACCATGACCATTCTCTCTACCATCATGGATAACCCTGACCATCCTCTCTACCATCATAGATAACCCCGACCATCCTCTCTACCGTCATGGATAACCCCGACCATCCTCTCTACCGTCATGGATAACCCTGACCATCCTCTCTACCGTCATAGATAACCCTGACCATCCTCTTTACAATCATGGATAACCCTGATCATCCTCTCTACCATCACGGATAACCCTGACCATCCTCTCTACCATCATAGATAACCCTGACCATCCTCTCTACCATCATAGATAACCCTGACCATCCTCTCTACCATCATGGATAACCCCGACCATCCTCTCTACCATCATGGATAACCCTGACCATCCTCTCTACCATCACGAATAACCCTGACCATCCTCTCTACCATCATGGATAACCCCGACCATCCTCTCTACCGTCATGGATAACCCTGACCATCCTCTCTACCGTCATAGATAACCCTGACCATCCTCTTTACCATCATGGATAACCCTGATCATCCTCTCTACCGTCATGGATAACCCTGACCATCCTCTCTACCATCACGGATAACCCTGACCATCCTCTCTACCATCATGGATAACCCTGACCATCCTGTCTACCATCATAGATAACCATGATCATCCTCTCTACAGTCACAAATAACCCTGACCATCCTCTCTACCGTCACGGATAACCCTGACCATCCTCTCTACCATCACGAATAACCCTGACCATCCTCTCTACCATCACGAATAACCCTGACCATCCTCTCTACCATCATGGATAACCCCGACCATCCTCTCTACCATCATGGATAACCCCGACCATCCTCTCTACTGTCATGGATAACCCCGACCATCCTCTCTACCGTCATGGATAACCCTGACCATCCTGTCTAGCATCATAGATAACCCTGATCATCCTCTCTACAGTCACGGATAACCCTGACCATCCTCTCTACCATCACGAATAACCCTGACCATCCTCTCTACCATCACGAATAACCCTGACCATCCTCTCTACCATCATGGATAACCCCGACCATCCTCTCTACCATCATGGATAACCCCGACCATCCTCTCTACCGTCATGGATAACCCCGACCATCCTCTCTACCGTCATGGATAACCCTGACCATCCTCTACCGTCATGGATAACCCTGACCATTCTCTCTACCGTCAAGGATAACCCTGACCATCCTCTCTACCGTCAAGGATAACCCCGACCATCCTCTCTACCGCCATGGATAACCCCGACCATCCTCTCTACCGTCAAGGATAACCCTGACCATCCTCTCTACCATCATGGATAACCCTAACCATCCTCTCTACCATCATGGATAACCCTGAACATCCTCTCTACCGTCAAGGATAACCCTGACCATCCTCTCTACCATCATGGATAACCCTAACCATCCTCTCTACCATCATGGATAACCCTGAACATCCTCTCTACCATCATGGATAACCCTGACCATCCTCTCTACCATCATAGATAACCCTGACCATCCTCTCTACCATCATGAATAACCCTGACCATCCTCTCTACCATCATGGATAACCCTGACCATCCTCTCTACCATCATAGATAACCCTGACCATCCTCTCTACCATCATGAATAACCCTGACCATCCTCTCTACCATCATGGATAACCCTGACCATCCTCTCTACCATCATGGATAACCCTGACCATCCTCTCTACCATCATAGATAACCCTGACCATCCTCTCTACCATCATGAATAACCCTGACCATCCTCTCTACCATCATGGATAACCCTGACCATCCTCTCTACCATCATGGATAACCCTGACCATCCTCTCTACCATCATGGATAACCCTGACCATCCTCTCTACCATCTTAGATAACCCTGACCATCCTCTCTACCGTCATGGATAACCCTGACCATCCTCTCTACCATCATAGATAACCCTGACCATCCTCTCTACCATCATGGATAACCCTGACCATCCTCTCTACCATCATGGATAACCCTGACCATCCTCTCTACCGTCATAGATAACCCTGACCATCACCTTTACCATCATGGATAACCCTGACCATCCTCTCTACCATCATGGATAATCCTGACCATTCTCTCTAACGTCATGGATAACCCTGACCATCCTCTCTACCGTCAAGGATAACCCTGACCATCCTCTCTACCGTCATGGATAGCCCTGACCATCCTCTCTACCATCATGGATAACCCTGACCATCCTCTCTACCATCATGGATAACCCTGACCATCCTCTCTACCGTCATGGATAACCCTGACCATCCTCTCTACCGTCATGGATAACCCTGACCATCCTCTCTACCATCATGGATAACCATGTCCATCCTCTCTACCGTCATGGATAACCCTGACCATCCTCTCTACCGTCATGGATAACCCTGACCATCCTCTCTACCATCATGGATAACCCTGACCATCCTCTCTACCATCATAGATAACCCCGACCATCCTCTCTACCGTCATGGATAACCCCGACCATCCTCTCTACCGTCATGGATAACCCTGACCATCCTCTCTACCATCACGGATAACCCTGACCATCCTCTCTACCATCAGGGATAACCCTGACCATCCTGTCTACCATCATAGATAACCCTGATCATCCTCTCTACAGTCACGGATAACCCTGACCATCCTCTCTACCGTCACGGATAACCCTGACCATCCTCTCTACCATCACGAATAACCCTGACCATCCTCTCTACCATCATGGATAACCCCGACCATCCTCTCTACCATCATGGATAACCCCGACCATCCTCTCTACTGTCATGGATAACCCCGACCATCCTCTCTACCGTCATGGATAACCCCGACCATCCTCTCTACCGTCATGGATAACCCTGACCATCCTCTACCGTCATGGATAACCCTGACCATTCTCTCTACCGTCAAGGATAACCCTGACCATCCTCTCTACCGTCAAGGATAACCCCGACCATCCTCTCTACCGCCATGGATAACCCCGACCATCCTCTCTACCGTCATGGATAACCCTGACCATCCTCCTCCGTCATGGATAACCCCGACCATCCTCTCTACCATCATGGATAACCCTGACCATCCTCTCTACCATCATGGATAACCCTGACCATCCTCTCTACCATCTTAGATAACCCTGACCATCCTCTCTACCATCATAGATAACCCTGACCATCCTCTCTACCATCATGGATAACCCCGACCATCCTCTCTACCATCACGGATAACCCTGACCATCCTCTCTACCATCATAGATAACCCTGACCATCCTCTCTACCATCATAGATAACCCTGGCCATCCTCTCTACCATCATGGATAACCCCGACCATCCTCTCTACCATCATGGATAACCCTGACCATCCTCTCTACCATCACGAATAACCCTGACCATCCTCTCTACCATCACGAATAACCCTGACCATCCTCTCTACCATCATGGATAACCCCGACCATCCTCTCTACCGTCATGGATAACCCCGACCATCCTCTCTACCGTCATGGATAACCCTGACCATCCTCTCTACCGTCATGGATAACCCTGACCATCCTCTTTACCATCATGGATAACCCTGATCATCCTCTCTACCATCACGGATAACCCTGACCATCCTCTCTACCATCATGGATAACCCTGACCATCCTCTCTACCATCATGGATAACCCTGACCATCCTCTCTACCATCATGGATAACCCCGACCATCCTCTCTACCATCATGGATAACCCCGACCATCCTCTCTACTGTCATGGATAACCCCGACCATCCTCTCTACCGTCATGGATAACCCCGACCATCCTCTCTACCGTCATGGATAACCCTGACCATCCTCTACCGTCATGGATAACCCTGACCATTCTCTCTACCGTCAAGGATAACCCTGACCATCCTCTCTACCGTCAAGGATAACCCCGACCATCCTCTCTACCGCCATGGATAACCCCGACCATCCTCTCTACCGTCATGGATAACCCTGACCATCCTCCTCCGTCATGGATAACCCCGACCATCCTCTCTACCATCATGGATAACCCTGACCATCCTCTCTACCATCATGGATAACCCTGACCATCCTCTCTACCATCTTAGATAACCATGTCCATCCTCTCTACCGTCATGGATAACCCTGACCATCCTCTCTACCATCATGGATAACCCTGACCATCCTCTCTACCGTCATAGATAACCCTGACCATCACCTTTACCATCATGGATAACACTGACCATCCTCTCTACCATCTTAGATAACCCTGACCATCCTCTCTACCGTCATGGATAACCCTGACCATCCTCTCTACCGTCATGGATAACCCTGACCATCCTCTCTACTGTCATGGATAACCCTGACCATCCTCTCTACCGTCATAGATAACCCTGACCATCACCTTTACCATCATGGATAACCCTGAACATCCTCTCTACCGTCAAGGATAACCCTGACCATCCTCTCTACCATCATGGATAACCCTAACCATCCTCTCTACCATCATGGATAACCCTGAACATCCTCTCTACCATCATGGAAAACCCTGACCATCCTCTCTACCATCATAGATAACCCTGACCATCCTCTCTACCATCATGAATAACCCTGACCATCCTCTCTACCATCATGGATAACCCTGACCATCCTCTCTACCATCATGGATAACCCTGACCATCCTCTCTACCATCTTAGATAACCCTGACCATCCTCTCTACCGTCATGGATAACCCTGACCATTCTCTCTAACGTCATGGATAACCCTGACCATCCTCTCTACCGTCAAGGATAACCCTGACCATCCTCTCTACCGTCATGGATAACCCTGACCATCCTCTCTACCATTATGGATAACCCTGACCATCCTCTCTACCATCATGGATATCCCTGACCATCCTCTCTACCATCATGGATAACCCTGACCATCCTCTCTACCGTCATGGATAACCCTGACCATCCTCTCTACCATCATGGATAACCCTGACCATCCTCTCTACCGTCATGGAAAACCCTGACCATCCTCTCTACCATCATGGATAACCCTGACCATCCTCTCTACCATCATGGATAACCATGTCCATCCTCTCTACCGTCATGGATAACCCTGACCATCCTCTCTACCGTCATGGATAACCCTGACCATCCTCTCTACCATCATGGATAACCCTGACCATCCTCTCTACCATCATGGATAACCATGTCCATCCTCTCTACCATCATGGATAACCATGTCCATCCTCTCTACCGTCATGGATAACCCTGACCATCCTCTCTACCGTCATGGATAACCCTGACCATCCTCTCTACCATCATGGATAACCCTGACCATCCTCTCTACCATCATGGATAACCATGTCCATCCTCTCTACCGTCATGGATAACCCTGACCATCCTCTCTACCATCATGGATAACCCTGACCATCCTCTCTACCGTCATAGATAACCCTGACCATCACCTTTACCATCATGGATAACACTGACCATCCTCTCTACCATCTTAGATAACCCTGACCATCCTCTCTACCGTCATGGATAACCCTGACCATCCTCTCTACCGTCATGGATAACCCTGACCATCCTCTCTACCGTCATGGATAACCCTGACCATCCTCTCTACCGTCATAGATAACCCTGACCATCACCTTTACCATCATGGATAACCCTGAACATCCTCTCTACCGTCAAGGATAACCCTGACCATCCTCTCTACCATCATGGATAACCCTAACCATCCTCTCTACCATCATGGATAACCCTGAACATCCTCTCTACCATCATGGATAACCCTGACCATCCTCTCTACCATCATAGATAACCCTGACCATCCTCTCTACCATCATGAATAACCCTGACCATCCTCTCTACCATCATGGATAACCCTGACCATCCTCTCTACCATCATGGATAACCCTGACCATCCTCTCTACCATCTTAGATAACCCTGACCATCCTCTCTACCGTCATGGATAACCCTGACCATCCTCTCTACCATCATGGATAACCCTGACCATCCTCTCTACCATCATGGATAACCATGTCCATCCTCTCTACCGTCATGGATAACCCTGACCATCCTCTCTACCGTCATGGATAACCCTGACCATCCTCTCTACCATCATGGATAACCCTGACCATCCTCTCTACCATCATGGATAACCATGTCCATCCTCTCTACCGTCATGGATAACCCTGACCATCCTCTCTACCGCCATGGATAACCCCGACCATCCTCTCTACCGTCATGGATAACCCTGACCATCCTCCTCCGTCATGGATAACCCCGACCATCCTCTCTACCATCATGGATAACCCTGACCATCCTCTCTACCATCATGGATAACCCTGACCATCCTCTCTACCATCTTAGATAACCCTGACCATCCTCTCTACCATCATAGATAACCCTGACCATCCTCTCTACCATCATGGATAACCCCGACCATCCTCTCTACCATCACGGATAACCCTGACCATCCTCTCTACCATCATAGATAACCCTGACCATCCTCTCTACCATCATAGATAACCCTGGCCATCCTCTCTACCATCATGGATAACCCCGACCATCCTCTCTACCATCATAGATAACCCTGACCATCCTCTCTACCATCATAGATAACCCTGGCCATCCTCTCTACCATCATGGATAACCCCGACCATCCTCTCTACCATCATGGATAACCCTGACCATCCTCTCTACCATCACGAATAACCCTGACCATCCTCTCTACCATCACGAATAACCCTGACCATCCTCTCTACCATCATGGATAACCCCGACCATCCTCTCTACCGTCATGGATAACCCCGACCATCCTCTCTACCGTCATGGATAACCCTGACCATCCTCTCTACCGTCATGGATAACCCTGACCATCCTCCCTACCGTCATGGATAACCCTGATCATCCTCTCTACCATCACGGATAACCCTGACCATCCTCTCTACCATCAGGGATAACCCTGACCATCCTGTCTACCATCATAGATAACCCTGATCATCCTCTCTACAGTCACGGATAACCCTGACCATCCTCTCTACCGTCACGGATAACCCTGACCATCCTCTCTACCATCACGAATAACCCTGACCATCCTCTCTACCATCATGGATAACCCTGACCATCCTCTCTACCATCATGGATAACCCTGACCATCCTCTCTACCATCATGGATAACCCCGACCATCCTCTCTACCATCATGGATAACCCCGACCATCCTCTCTACTGTCATGGATAACCCCGACCATCCTCTCTACCGTCATGGATAACCCCGACCATCCTCTCTACCGTCATGGATAACCCTGACCATCCTCTACCGTCATGGATAACCCTGACCATTCTCTCTACCGTCAAGGATAACCCTGACCATCCTCTCTACCGTCAAGGATAACCCTGACCATCCTCTCTACCGTCATGGATAACCCCGACCATCCTCTCTACCATCATGGATAACCCTGACCATCCTCTCTACCATCATGGATAACCCTGACCATCCTCTCTACCATCTTAGATAACCCTGACCATCCTCTCTACCATCATAGATAACCCTGACCATCCTCTCTACCATCATGGATAACCCCGACCATCCTCTCTACCATCACGGATAACCCTGACCATCCTCTCTACCATCATAGATAACCCTGACCATCCTCTCTACCATCATAGATAACCCTGGCCATCCTCTCTACCATCATGGATAACCCCGACCATCCTCTCTACCATCATGGATAACCCTGACCATCCTCTCTACCATCACGAATAACCCTGACCATCCTCTCTACCATCACGAATAACCCTGACCATCCTCTCTACCATCATGGATAACCCCGACCATCCTCTCTACCGTCATGGATAACCCCGACCATCCTCTCTACCGTCATGGATAACCCTGACCATCCTCTCTACCGTCATGGATAACCCTGACCATCCTCTTTACCATCATGGATAACCCTGATCATCCTCTCTACCATCACGGATAACCCTGACCATCCTCTCTACCATCAGGGATAACCCTGACCATCCTGTCTACCATCATAGATAACCCTGATCATCCTCTCTACAGTCACGGATAACCCTGACCATCCTCTCTACCGTCACGGATAACCCTGACCATCCTCTCTACCATCATGGATAACCCTGACCATCCTCTCTACCATCATGGATAACCCTGACCATCCTCTCTACCATCATGGATAACCCTGACCATCCTCTCTACCATCATGGATAACCCCGACCATCCTCTCTACCATCATGGATAACCCCGACCATCCTCTCTACTGTCATGGATAACCCCGACCATCCTCTCTACCGTCATGGATAACCCCGACCATCCTCTCTACCGTCATGGATAACCCTGACCATCCTCTACCGTCATGGATAACCCTGACCATTCTCTCTACCGTCAAGGATAACCCTGACCATCCTCTCTACCGTCATGGATAACCCTGACCATCCTCTCTACCATCATAGATAACCCTGACCATCCTCTCTACCATCATAGATAACCCTGGCCATCCTCTCTACCATCATGGATAACCCCGACCATCCTCTCTACCATCATGGATAACCCTGACCATCCTCTCTACCATCACGAATAACCCTGACCATCCTCTCTACCATCACGAATAACCCTGACCATCCTCTCTACCATCATGGATAACCCCGACCATCCTCTCTACCGTCATGGATAACCCCGACCATCCTCTCTACCGTCATGGATAACCCTGACCATCCTCTCTACCGTCATGGATAACCCTGACCATCCTCTTTACCATCATGGATAACCCTGATCATCCTCTCTACCATCACGGATAACCCTGACCATCCTCTCTACCATCAGGGATAACCCTGACCATCCTGTCTACCATCATAGATAACCCTGATCATCCTCTCTACAGTCACGGATAACCCTGACCATCCTCTCTACCGTCACGGATAACCCTGACCATCCTCTCTACCATCACGAATAACCCTGACCATCCTCTCTACCATCATGGATAACCCTGACCATCCTCTCTACCATCATGGATAACCCTGACCATCCTCTCTACCATCATGGATAACCCCGACCATCCTCTCTACCATCATGGATAACCCCGACCATCCTCTCTACTGTCATGGATAACCCTGACCATCCTCTCTACCGTCAAGGATAACCCTGACCATCCTCTCTACCGTCATGGATAACCCTGACCATCCTCTCTACCATTATGGATAACCCTGACCATCCTCTCTACCATCATGGATAACCATGTCCATCCTCTCTACCGTCATGGATAACCCTGACCATCCTCTCTACCGTCATGGATAACCCTGACCATCCTCTCTACCATCATGGATAACCCTGACCATCCTCTCTACCATCATGGATAACCATGTCCATCCTCTCTACCGTCATGGATAACCCTGACCATCCTCTCTACCGCCATGGATAACCCCGACCATCCTCTCTACCATCATGGATAACCCTGACCATCCTCTCTACCATCATGGATAACCCTGACCATCCTCTCTACCATCTTAGATAACCCTGACCATCCTCTCTACCATCATAGATAACCCTGACCATCCTCTCTACCATCACGGATAACCCTGACCATCACCTTTACCATCATAGATAACCCTGACCATCCTCTCTACCATCATAGATAACCCTGGCCATCCTCTCTACCATCATGGATAACCCCGACCATCCTCTCTACCATCATGGATAACCCTGACCATCCTCTCTACCATCACGAATAACCCTGACCATCCTCTCTACCATCACGAATAACCCTGACCATCCTCTCTACCATCATGGATAACCCCGACCATCCTCTCTACCGTCATGGATAACCCCGACCATCCTCTCTACCGTCATGGATAACCCTGACCATCCTCTCTACCGTCATGGATAACCCTGACCATCCTCTTTACCATCATGGATAACCCTGATCATCCTCTCTACCATCACGGATAACCCTGACCATCCTCTCTACCATCAGGGATAACCCTGACCATCCTGTCTACCATCATAGATAACCCTGATCATCCTCTCTACAGTCACGGATAACCCTGACCATCCTCTCTACCGTCACGGATAACCCTGACCATCCTCTCTACCATCACGAATAACCCTGACCATCCTCTCTACCATCATGGATAACCCTGACCATCCTCTCTACCATCATGGATAACCCTGACCATCCTCTCTACCATCATGGATAACCCCGACCATCCTCTCTACCATCATGGATAACCCCGACCATCCTCTCTACTGTCATGGATAACCCCGACCATCCTCTCTACCGTCATGGATAACCCCGACCATCCTCTCTACCGTCATGGATAACCCTGACCATCCTCTACCGTCATGGATAACCCTGACCATTCTCTCTACCGTCAAGGATAACCCTGACCATCCTCTCTACCGTCAAGGATAACCCCGACCATCCTCTCTACCGCCATGGATAACCCCGACCATCCTCTCTACCGTCATGGATAACCCTGACCATCCTCCTCCGTCATGGATAACCCCGACCATCCTCTCTACCATCATGGATAACCCTGACCATCCTCTCTACCATCATGGATAACCCTGACCATCCTCTCTACCATCTTAGATAACCATGTCCATCCTCTCTACCGTCATGGATAACCCTGACCATCCTCTCTACCATCATGGATAACCCTGACCATCCTCTCTACCGTCATAGATAACCCTGACCATCACCTTTACCATCATGGATAACACTGACCATCCTCTCTACCATCTTAGATAACCCTGACCATCCTCTCTACCGTCATGGATAACCCTGACCATCCTCTCTACCGTCATGGATAACCCTGACCATCCTCTCTACCATCATGGATAACCCTGACCATCCTCTCTACCGTCATAGATAACCCTGACCATCACCTTTACCATCATGGATAACCCTGAACATCCTCTCTACCGTCAAGGATAACCCTGACCATCCTCTCTACCATCATGGATAACCCTAACCATCCTCTCTACCATCATGGATAACCCTGAACATCCTCTCTACCATCATGGATAACCCTGACCATCCTCTCTACCATCATAGATAACCCTGACCATCCTCTCTACCATCATGAATAACCCTGACCATCCTCTCTACCATCATGGATAACCCTGACCATCCTCTCTACCATCATGGATAACCCTGACCATCCTCTCTACCATCTTAGATAACCCTGACCATCCTCTCTACCGTCATGGATAACCCTGACCATTCTCTCTAACGTCATGGATAACCCTGACCATCCTCTCTACCGTCAAGGATAACCCTGACCATCCTCTCTACCATTATGGATAACCCTGACCATCCTCTCTACCATCATGGATAACCCTGACCATCCTCTCTACCGTCATGGATAACCCTGACCATCCTCTCTACCATCATGGATAACCCTGACCATCCTCTCTACCGTCATGGATAACCCTGACCATCCTCTCTACCATCATGGATAACCCTGACCATCCTCTCTACCATCATGGATAACCATGTCCATCCTCTCTACCGTCATGGATAACCCTGACCATCCTCTCTACCGTCATGGATAACCCTGACCATCCTCTCTACCATCATGGATAACCCTGACCATCCTCTCTACCATCATGGATAACCATGTCCATCCTCTCTACCATCATGGATAACCATGTCCATCCTCTCTACCGTCATGGATAACCCTGACCATCCTCTCTACCGTCATGGATAACCCTGACCATCCTCTCTACCATCATGGATAACCCTGACCATCCTCTCTACCATCATGGATAACCATGTCCATCCTCTCTACCGTCATGGATAACCCTGACCATCCTCTCTACCATCATGGATAACCCTGACCATCCTCTCTACCGTCATAGATAACCCTGACCATCACCTTTACCATCATGGATAACACTGACCATCCTCTCTACCATCTTAGATAACCCTGACCATCCTCTCTACCGTCATGGATAACCCTGACCATCCTCTCTACCGTCATGGATAACCCTGACCATCCTCTCTACCGTCATGGATAACCCTGACCATCCTCTCTACCGTCATAGATAACCCTGACCATCACCTTTACCATCATGGATAACCCTGAACATCCTCTCTACCGTCAAGGATAACCCTGACCATCCTCTCTACCATCATGGATAACCCTAACCATCCTCTCTACCATCATGGATAACCCTGAACATCCTCTCTACCATCATGGATAACCCTGACCATCCTCTCTACCATCATAGATAACCCTGACCATCCTCTCTACCATCATGAATAACCCTGACCATCCTCTCTACCATCATGGATAACCCTGACCATCCTCTCTACCATCATGGATAACCCTGACCATCCTCTCTACCATCTTAGATAACCCTGACCATCCTCTCTACCGTCATGGATAACCCTGACCATCCTCTCTACCATCATGGATAACCCTGACCATCCTCTCTACCGTCATAGATAACCCTGACCATCACCTTTACCATCATGGATAACCCTGACCATTCTCTCTAACGTCATGGATAACCCTGACCATCCTCTCTACCGTCAAGGATAACCCTGACCATCCTCTCTACCGTCATGGATAACCCTGACAATCCTCTCTACCATTATGGATAACCCTGACCATCCTCTCTACCATCATGGATAACCCTGACCATCCTCTCTACCGTCATGGATAACCCTGACCATCCTCTCTACCATCATGGATAACCCTGACCATCCTCTCTACCGTCATGGAAAACCCTGACCATCCTCTCTACCATCATGGATAACCCTGACCATCCTCTCTACCATCATGGATAACCATGTCCATCCTCTCTACCGTCATGGATAACCCTAACCATCCTCTCTACCGTCATGGATAACCCTGACCATCCTCTCTACCATCATGGATAACCCTGACCATCCTCTCTACCATCATGGATAACCATGTCCATCCTCTCTACCGTCATGGATAACCCTGACCATCCTCTCTACCGTCATGGATAACCCTGACCATCCTCTCTACCATCATAGATAACCCTGACCATCCTCTCTACCGTCATGGCTTAACCCTGACCATCCTCTCTACCATCTTAGATAACCCTGACCATCCTCTCTACCATCATGGATAACCCTGACCATCCTCTCTACCGTCATAGATAACCCTGACCATCCTCTCTACCATCATGGATAACCCTGACCATCCTCTCTACCATCATGAATAACCCTGACCATCCTCTCTACCATCATGGATAACCCTGACCATCCTCTCTACCATCATGGATAACCCTGACCATCCTCTCTACCATCTTAGATAACCCTGACCATCCTCTCTACCGTCATGGATAACCCTGACCATCCTCTCTACCATCATGGATAACCCTGACCATCCTCTCTACCGTCATAGATAACCCTGACCATCACCTTTACCATCATGGATAACCCTGACCATTCTCTCTAACGTCATGGATAACCCTGACCATCCTCTCTACCGTCAAGGATAACCCTGACCATCCTCTCTACCGTCATGGATAACCCTGACCATCCTCTCTACCATTATGGATAACCCTGACCATCCTCTCTACCATCATGGATAACCCTGACCATCCTCTCTACCGTCATGGATAACCCTGACCATCCTCTCTACCATCATGGATAACCCTGACCATCCTCTCTACCGTCATGGAAAACCCTGACCATCCTCTCTACCATCATGGATAACCCTGACCATCCTCTCTACCATCATGGATAACCATGTCCATCCTCTCTACCGTCATGGATAACCCTGACCATCCTCTCTACCGTCATGGATAACCCTGACCATCCTCTCTACCATCATGGATAACCCTGACCATCCTCTCTACCATCATGGATAACCATGTCCATCCTCTCTACCGTCATGGATAACCCTGACCATCCTCTCTACCGTCATGGATAACCCTGACCATCCTCTCTACCATCATAGATAACCCTGACCATCCTCTCTACCGTCATGGCTTAACCCTGACCATCCTCTCTACCATCTTAGATAACCCTGACCATCCTCTCTACCATCATGGATAACCCTGACCATCCTCTCTACCGTCATAGATAACCCTGACCATCCTCTCTACCATCATGGATAACCCTGACCATCCTCTCTACCATCATGAATAACCCTGACCATCCTCTCTACCATCATGGATAACCCTGACCATCCTCTCTACCATCTTAGATAACCCTGACCATCCTCTCTACCGTCATGGATAACCCTGACCATCCTCTCTACCATCATGGATAACCCTGACCATCCTCTCTACCATCATGGATAACCCTGACCATCCTCTCTACCGTCATAGATAACCCTGACCATTCTCTCTAACGTCATGGATAACCCTGACCATCCTCTCTACCGTCAAGGATAACCCTGACCATCCTCTCTACCGTCATGGATAACCCTGACCATCCTCTCTACCATTATGGATAACCCTGACCATCCTCTCTACCATCATGGATAACCCTGACCATCCTCTCTACCGTCATGGATAACCCTGACCATCCTCTCTACCATCATGGATAACCCTGACCATCCTCTCTACCGTCATGGAAAACCCTGACCATCCTCTCTACCATCATGGATAACCCTGACCATCCTCTCTACCATCACGGATAACCATGTCCATCCTCTCTACCGTCATGGATAACCCTGACCATCCTCTCTACCGTCATGGATAACCCTGACCATCCTCTCTACCATCATGGATAACCCTGACCATCCTCTCTACCATCATGGATAACCATGTCCATCCTCTCTACCGTCATGGATAACCCTGACCATCCTCTCTACCGTCATGGATAACCCTGACCATCCTCTCTACCATCATAGATAACCCTGACCATCCTCTCTACCGTCATGGCTTAACCCTGACCATCCT
Organism: Neostethus bicornis; assembly: GCA_902685375.1. Taxonomy (NCBI): domain Eukaryota; kingdom Metazoa; phylum Chordata; class Actinopteri; order Atheriniformes; family Phallostethidae; genus Neostethus; species Neostethus bicornis. Next base: position 224,529 of record CACRXE010000075.1, read on the forward strand.
CTCTACCATCTTAGATAACCCTGACCATCCTCTCTACCATCATGGAGAACTTTTTTTTTTTTAAATGTTTTGTTTTTATTATTATAGATATTAATATTATACATTTATAGTATATAAGGTAGAGTGCGCATCCTGCCTGGGATTTGTACTCGAGTTGTCCAACTCTGGGGCAAGGTAATTGCCACTGGTCCACATGCAAAATTTTTATTTATTTATTTTTTGTGTGTGTATCATTTTTATTGTGTTGGAGTGTGAGCAGGCCCAAGGGGATTCCAGCCAGGCTGTCTTTGTGGAAAGATGGCAACTCTGCCTCTAAGCTAACGCCGTTTTTTTGGAACGTTTGATCCCACATCTATTAACTATATTTGATAAACTTTAAGATTATTTGCTAAAATCTGTATTTTTGAAGGATTAAAGTATGTTATTTATAAAATCATAAATGACTGACTTCCTTTTATGCCGTAACAGAATATATTATTCAAATCCTGGGCTTCCACATATCTAACTGTATGTGCTTGTATGTGCTGTATGCTGTATGTGCAGTGACGGAGCGACCCGATGAGAATACTGTTACTGGTCAAAGTTTCGGAAAAGTGCAGTTTTGATGTTAGAAAAATAACACAACAGTTCTGACGAGGTATTTGAACTCTGCCCAATGAACCAATAAAAAAATGGTAGTGAATGAGTTCATTTAAAAAAACTAAAAACCAATCAAATAAAAACAGAAAAGGGACATAAAGAGGAAACTTATTGCGTAAAAAAATACATCTTGTTTATTGACTTCCGATTACAGTCGCAAAAAAATCAGCAGGAGCTAAATTATTAAAAGATATTTATCTGAGCAAAACATCAGAAATGTGAAAACACACACACATGAGCCGTTGCAACATATCGAACAGCAACAAAAGACCATGTAAAGCAGCATGTCCCAGTGCTGGGCTCAGAAACACAGCTGTGCACTGCCATCACAAGACTCGCAGAGAAGAGCCATGCAGCCCTACCAGCTGCTGGAGAGAATAGCCCTTCCAGCTAAAAACAGCCCTCAGTCTTAATGTTTTACATGCAAACAAAGTCTGCTTTGAGAAGGAAAATCTTCACACAGAATTTTTTCCGCCTTCATTTCAGCAACAAGAAAACTTTTTTCAGCTTCGGATGGCGCTGAAGGAGCAAATCCAAAGGAGGTCCAGTAAACAGAAAATCTTAAAGGCACCTTTGCCCCCTCACACTCCCTGCCCGCCACAGAGGCCAGGTGAGAGGATGGGATGAAGTATGTGTGGGCAACACGGAGGACCCTTAGCAGGCAGACACAGAGGTTCCTCACAGGGTTGACATGGAGGTCCATCAGCGGGCAGACGTGGAGGTAATCAGCGGGCAGACGTGGAGGTCCATCAGCGGGCAGACGTGGAGGTCCATCAGCGGGCAGACGTGGAAGTCCGTCAGCAGGCAGACATGAAGAACCCTCAGCAGGTGAACTCAGTCGGTGAGGATAACTTTCACAAAGCTAGCGACGTCGGTTTCTTTGGCCTCGTGTGAGGTGAAGAAAGGATGTTGCTGAGGAAGAGAAAGAGATTAGAAAGAGGAAGCACCTGTTTTCCATCTTCTCACACCCTCCTTGCACTGACAGACTCCTCCATCACCACTGTAGACTCTTTCCACTTCCTCGGCACTACCATCACACAGGACCTAAAGTGGGAGCCGTCCAACAACTCCCTGATCAAAAAGGACCAGCAGAGGATGAAGAAAGCCAAGCTGCCCACCTCCTCCATCACCGTGTGGTACGCTGGAGCCACAGCCAGGGACAAACACAGACTGCAGCGCATTGTGCGCTCCGCAGAGAAGATGATCGGCTGCAGCCTTCCATCTCTCGAAGACCTGTACGTCTCCAGGACTCGGGGGAGTGCAGGTCGGATGGCAGCTGACCCTTCCCACCCTGGACATGGACTTTTTGAGCTACTCCCCTCGGGCAGGAGGCTCCGGTCCATTCGGACCTGAACGTCCCGCCACAAAAACGGCTTCTTCTCTTCTACCGTTGGACTAATGAATGCTTTACTGTATAACCTGGATCCCCACATCTCTTAATCACTTTATAACCTGGATCCCCACATCTCTTAGTCACTTTATAACCTGGATCCCCACATCTCTTAGTCACTTTATAACCTGGATCCCCACATCTCTTAATCACTTTATAACCTGGATCCCCACATCTCTTAGTCACTTTATGACCTGGATCCCCACATCTCTTAGTCACTTTATAACCTGGATTCCCACATCTCTTAGTCACTTTATAACCTGGATCCCCACATCTCTTAGTCACTTTATGACCTGGATCCCCACATCTCTTAGTCACTTTATGACCTGGATCCCCACATCTCTTAGTCACTTTATAACCTGGATCCCCACATCTCTTAGTCACTTTATAACCTGGATCCCCACATCTCTTAGTCACTTTATAACCTGGATCCCCACATCTCTTAATCACTTTATAACCTGGATCCCCACATCTCCTAATCACTTTATAACCTGGATCCCCACATCTCTTAGTCACTTTATAACCTGGATCCCCACATCTCTTAGTCACTTTATAACCAGGATCCCCACATCTCTTAGTCACTTTATAACCTGGATCCCCACATCTCTTAATCACTTTATAACCTGGATCCCCACATCTCTTAGTCACTTTATAACCTAGATCCCCACATCTCTTAGTCACTTTATAACCTGGATCCCCACATCTCCTAATCACTTTATAACCTGGATCCCCACATCTCTTAGTCACTTTATAACCTGGATCCCCACATCTCTTAATCACTTTATAACCTGGATCCCCACATCTCTTAATCACTTTATAACCTGGATCCCCACATCTCTTAGTCACTTTACAACCTGGATCCCCACATCTCTTAGTCACATTACAACCTGGATCCCCACATCTCTTAGTCACTTTACAACCTGGATCCCCACATCTCTTAGTCACTTTATAACCTGGATCCCCACATCTCTTAATCACTTTATAACCTGGATCCCCACATCTCTTAATCACTTTATGACCTGGATCCCCATATCTCTTAGTCACTTTATAACCTGGATCCCCACATCTCTTAATCACTTTATGACCTGGATCCCCACATCTCTTAGTCACTTTATGACCTGGATCCCCACATCTCTTAGTCACTTTATGACCTGGATCCCCACATCTCTTAGTCACTTTATAACCTGGATCCCCACATCTCTTAGTCACTTTATAACCTGGATCCCCACATCTCCTAATCACTTTATAACCTGGATCCCCACATCTCTTAGTCACTTTATAACCTGGATCCCCACATCTCTTAGACACTTTATAACCTGGATCCCCACATCTCTTAGTCACTTTATGACCTGTATCCCCACATATCTTAGTCACTTTATGACCTGGATCCCCACATCTCTTAGTCACTTTATAACCTGGATCCCCACATCTCTTAATCACTTTATAACCTGGATCCCCACATCTCTTAGTCACTTTATAACCTGGATCCCCACATCTCCTAATCACTTTATAACCTGGATCCCCACATCTCTTAGTCACTTTATAACCTGGATCCCCACATCTCTTAGTCACTTTATAACCTGGATCCCCAGATCTCTTAGTCACTTTATAACCTGGATCCCCACATCTCCTAATCACTTTATAACCTGGATCCCCACATCTCTTAGTCTCTTTATAGCCTGGATCCCCACATCTCTTAGTCACTTTATAACCTGGACCCCCACATCTCTTAGTCACTTTATAACCTGGATCCCCACATCTCTTAGTCACTTTATGACCTGTATCCCCACATATCTTAGTCACTTTATGACCTGGATCCCCACATCTCTTAGTCACTTTATAACCTGGATCCCCACATCTCTTAATCACTTTATAACCTGGATCCCCACATCTCTTAGTCACTTTATAACCTGGATCCCCACATCTCCTAATCACTTTATAACCTGGATCCCCACATCTCTTAGTCACTTTATAACCTGGATCCCCACATCTCTTAGTCACTTTATAACCTGGATCCCCAGATCTCTTAGTCACTTTATAACCTGGATCCCCACATCTCCTAATCACTTTATAACCTGGATCCCCACATCTCTTAGTCTCTTTATAGCCTGGATCCCCACATCTCTTAGTCACTTTATAACCTGGATCCCCACATCTCTTAGTCACTTTATAACCTGGATCCCCACATCTCTTAGTCACTTTACAACCTGGATCCCCACATCTCTTAGTCACTTTACAACCTGGATCCCCACATCTCTTAGTCACTTTACAACCTGGATCCCCATATCTTTTAGTCATTTTATAACCTGGATCCCCACATCTCTTAATCACTTTATAACCTGGATCCCCACATCTCTTAGACACTTTATAACCTGGATCCCCACATCTCTTAGTCACTTTATAACGTGGATCCCCACATCTCTTAGTCACTTTATAACCTGGATCCCCACATCTCTTAATCACTTTATAACCTGGATCCCCACATCTCTTAGTCACTTTATAACCTGGATCCCCACATCTCTTAGACACTTTATAACCTGGATCCCCACATCTCTTAATCACTTTATAACCTGGATCCCCACATCTCTTAGTCACTTTATAACCTGGATCCCCACATCTCTTACTCACTTTATAACCTGGATCCCCACATCTCTTAGTCACTTTACAACCTGGATCCCCACATCTCTTAGTCACTTTACAACCTGGATCCCCACATCTCTTAGTCATTTTATAACCTGGATCCCCACATCTCTTAATCACTTTATAACCTGGATCCCCACATCTCTTAGTCACTTTATAACCTGGATCCCCACCTCTCTTAGTCACTTTATAACCTGGATCCCCACATCTCTTAATCACTTTATAACCTGGATCCCCACATCTCTTAGTCACTTTATAACCTGGATCCCCACATCTCTTAGTCACTTTATGACCTGGATCCCCACATCTCTTAGTCACTTTATGACCTGGATCCCCACATCTCTTAGTCACTTTATGACCTGTATCCCCACATCTCTTAGTCACTTTATGACCTGGATCCCCACATCTCTTAGTCACTTTATAACCTGGATCCCCACATCTCTTAATCACTTTATAACCTGGATCCCCACATCTCTTAGTCACTTTATAACCTGGATCCCCACATCTCCTAATCACTTTATAACCTGGATCCCCACATCTCTTAGTCACTTTATAACCTGGATCCCCACATCTCTTAGTCACTTTATAACCTGGATCCCCAGATCTCTTAGTCACTTTATAACCTGGATCCCCACATCTCTTAATCACTTTATAACCTGGATCCCCACATCTCTTAGTCTCTTTATAGCCTGGATCCCCACATCTCTTAGTCACTTTATAACCTGGATCCCCACATCTCCTAATCACTTTATAACCTGGATCCCCACATCTCTTAGTCTCTTTATAGCCTGGATCCCCACATCTCTTAGTCACTTTATAACCTGGATCCCCACATCTCTTAGTCACTTTATAACCTGGATCCCCACATCTCTTAGTCACTTTATAACCTGGATCCCCATATCTCTTAATCACTTTATAACCTGGATCCTCACATCTCTTAGTCACTTTATAACCTGGATCCCCACATCTCTTAGTCACTTTATAACCTGGATCCCCACATCTCTTAGTCACTTTACAACCTGGATCCCCACATCTCTTAGTCACTTTACAACCTGGATCCCCACATCTCTTAGTCACTTTACAACCTGGATCCCCATATCTTTTAGTCATTTTATAACCTGGATCCCCACATCTCTTAATCACTTTATAACCTGGATCCCCACATCTCTTAGACACTTTATAACCTGGATCCCCACATCTCTTAGTCACTTTATAACGTGGATCCCCACATCTCTTAGTCACTTTATAACCTGGATCCCCACATCTCTTAATCACTTAATAACCTGGATCCCCACATCTCTTAGTCACTTTATAACCTGGATCCCCACATCTCTTAGACACTTTATAACCTGGATCCCCACATCTCTTAATCACTTTATAACCTGGATCCCCACATCTCTTAGTCACTTTATAACCTGGATCCCCACATCTCTTAGTCACTTTACAACCTGGATCCCCACATCTCTTAGTCACTTTACAACCTGGATCCCCACATCTCTTAGTCATTTTATAACCTGGATCCCCACATCTCTTAATCACTTTATAACCTGGATCCCCACATCTCTTAGACACTTTATAACCTGGATCCCCACATCTCTTAGTCACTTTATAACGTGGGTCCCCACATCTCTTAGTCACTTTATAACCTGGATCCCCACATCTCTTAATCACTTTATAACCTGGATCCCCACATCTCTTAGTCACTTTATAACCTGGATCCCCACATCTCTTAGACACTTTATAACCTGGATCCCCACATCTCTTAATCACTTTATAACCTGGATCCTCACATCTCTTAGTCACTTTATAACCTGGATCCCCACATCTCTTACTCACTTTATAACCTGGATCCCCACATCTCTTAGTCACTTTACAACCTGGATCCCCACATCTCTTAGTCACTTTACAACCTGGATCCCCACATCTCTTAGTCATTTTATAACCTGGATCCCCACATCTCTTAATCACTTTATAACCTGGATCCCCACATCTCTTAGACACTTTATAACCTGGATCCCCACATCTCTTAGTCACTTTATTACGTGGATCCCCACATCTCTTAGTCACTTTATAACCTGGATCCCTACATCTCTTAATCACTTTATAACCTGGATCCCCACATCTCTTAGTCACTTTATAACCTGGATCCCCACATCTCTTAGACACTTTATAACCTGGATCCCCACATCTCTTAATCACTTTATAACCTTGATCCCCACATCTCTTACTCACTTTATAACCTGGATCCCCACATCTCTTACTCACTTTATAACCTGGATCCCCACATCTCTTAGTCACTTTATAACCTGGATCCCCACATCTCTTAGTCACTTTATAACCTGGATCCCCACATCTCTTAATCACTTTATAACCTGGATCCCCACATCTCTTAGTCACTTTATAACCTGGATCCCCACATCTCTTAGACACTTTATAACCTGGATCCCCACATCTCTTAATCACTTTATAACCTGGATCCCCATATCTCTTAGTCACTTTATAACCTGGATCCCCACATCTCTTAGTCACTTTATAACCTGGATCCCCACATCTCTTAGTCACTTTATAACCTGGATCCCCACATCTCTTAGTCACTTTATAACCTGGATCCCCACATCTCTTAGTCACTTTATAACCTGGATCCCCATATCTCTTAGTCACTTTATAACCTGGATCCCCACATCTCTTAGTCACTTTATAACCTGGATCCCCACATCTCTTAGTCACTTTATAACCTGGATCCCCACATCTCTTAATCACTTTATAACCTGGATCCCCACATCTCTTAGACACTTTATAACCTGGATCCCCACATCTCTTAGTCACTTTATAACCTGGATCCCCACATCTCTTAGTCACTTTAAAACCTGGATCCCCACATCTCTTAATCACTTTATAACCTGGATCCTCACATCTCTTAGTCACTTTATAACCTGGATCCCCACATCTCTTAGTCACTTTATAACCTGGATCCCCACATCTCTTAGTCACTTTATAACCTGGATCCCCACATCTCTTAGTCACTTTACAACCTGGATCCCCACATCTCTTAGTCACTTTACAACCTGGATCCCCACATCTCTTAGTCACTTTACAACCTGGATCCCCACATCTCTTAGTCATTTTATAACCTGGATCCCCACATCTCTTAGTCACTTTATAACCTGGATCCCCACATCTCTTAGTCACTTTACAACCTGGATCCCCACATCTCTTAATCACTTTATAACCTGGATCCCCACATCTCTTAGACACTTTATAACCTGGATCCCCACATCTCTTAGTCACTTTATAACGTGGATCCCCACATCTCTTAGTCACTTTATAACCTGGATCCCCACATCTCTTAATCACTTTATAACCTGGATCCCCACATCTCTTAGTCACTTTATAACCTGGATCCCCACATCTCTTAATCACTTTATAACCTGGATCCCCACATCTCTTAGTCACTTTATAACCTGGATCCCCACATCTCTTAGACACTTTATAACCTGGATCCCCACATCTCTTAATCACTTTATAACCTGGATCCCCACATCTCTTAGTCACTTTATAACCTGGATCCCCACATCTCTTACTCACTTTATAACCTGGATCCCCACATCTCTTAGTCACTTTATAACCTGGATCCCCACATCTCTTAGTCACTTTATAACCTGCATCCCCACATCTCTTAGTCACTTTATAACCTGGATCCCCACATCTCTTAATCACTTTATAACCTGGATCCCCACATCTCTTAGTCACTTTATAACCTGGATCCCCACATCTCTTAATCACTTTATAACCTGGATCCCCACATCTCTTAGTCACTTTATAACGTGGATCCCCACATCTCTTAGTCACTTTATAACCTGGATCCCCACATCTCTTAGTCACTTTATAACCTGGATCCCCACATCTCTTAATCACTTTATAACCTGGATCCCCACATCTCTTAGACACTTTATAACCTGGATCCCCACATCTCTTAGTCACTTTACAACCTGGATCCCCACATCTCTTAGTCACTTTACAACCTGGATCCCCACATCTCTTAGTCACTTTATAACCTGGATCCCCACATCTCTTAATCACTTTATAGCCTGGATCCCCACATCTCTTAGACACTTTATAACCTGGATCCCCACATCTCTTAGTCACTTTATAACGTGGATCCCCACATCTCTTAGTCACTTTATAACCTGGATCCCCACATCTCTTAGTCACTTTATAACCTGGATCCATACATCTCTTAGTCACTTTATAACCTGGATCCCCACATCTCTTAATCACTTTATAACCTGGATCCCCACATCTCTTAGTCACTTTATAACCTGGATCCATACATCTCTTAGTCACTTTATAACCTGGATCCCCACATCTCTTAATCACTTTATAACCTGGATCCCCACATCTCTTAATCACTTTATAACCTGGATCCTCACATCTCTTAATCACTTTATAACCTGGATCCCCACATCTCTTAGTCACTTTATAACCTGGATCCCCATATCTCTTAATCACTTTATAACCTGGATCCCCACATCTCTTAGTCACTTTATAACCTGGATCCCCATATCTCTTAATCACTTTATAACCTGGATCCCCACATCTCTTAATCACTTTATAACCTGGATCCCCACATCTCTTAGTCACTTTATAACCTGGATCCCCACATCTCTTAGTCACTTTATGACCTGGATCCCCACATCTCTTAGTCACTTTATGACCTGGATCCCCACATCTCTTAGTCACTTTATGACCTGTATCCCCACATATCTTAGTCACTTTATGACCTGGATCCCCACATCTCTTAGTCACTTTATAACCTGGATCCCCACATCTCTTAATCACTTTATAACCTGGATCCCCACATCTCTTAGTCACTTTATAACCTGGATCCCCACATCTCCTAATCACTTTATAACCTGGATCCCCACATCTCTTAGTCACTTTATAACCTGGATCCCCACATCTCTTAGTCACTTTATAACCTGGATCCCCAGATCTCTTAGTCACTTTATAACCTGGATCCCCACATCTCTTAATCACTTTATAACCTGGATCCCCACATCTCTTAGTCTCTTTATAGCCTGGATCCCCACATCTCTTAGTCACTTTATAACCTGGATCCCCACATCTCCTAATCACTTTATAACCTGGATCCCCACATCTCTTAGTCTCTTTATAGCCTGGATCCCCACATCTCTTAGTCACTTTATAACCTGGATCCCCACATCTCTTAGTCACTTTATAACCTGGATCCCCACATCTCTTAGTCACTTTATAACCTGGATCCCCATATCTCTTAATCACTTTATAACCTGGATCCTCACATCTCTTAGTCACTTTATAACCTGGATCCCCACATCTCTTAGTCACTTTATAACCTGGATCCCCACATCTCTTAGTCACTTTACAACCTGGATCCCCACATCTCTTAGTCACTTTACAACCTGGATCCCCACATCTCTTAGTCACTTTACAACCTGGATCCCCATATCTTTTAGTCATTTTATAACCTGGATCCCCACATCTCTTAATCACTTTATAACCTGGATCCCCACATCTCTTAGACACTTTATAACCTGGATCCCCACATCTCTTAGTCACTTTATAACGTGGATCCCCACATCTCTTAGTCACTTTATAACCTGGATCCCCACATCTCTTAATCACTTTATAACCTGGATCCCCACATCTCTTAATCACTTTATAACCTGGATCCCCACATCTCTTAATCACTTTATAACCTGGATCCCCACATCTCTTAGTCACTTTATAACCTGGATCCCCACATCTCTTAATCACTTTATAACCTGGATCCCCACATCTCTTAGTCACTTTATAACCTGGATCCCCACATCTCTTACTCACTTTATAACCTGGATCCCCACATCTCTTAGTCACTTTACAACCTGGATCCCCACATCTCTTTGTCACTTTACAACCTGGATCCCCACATCTCTTAGTCATTTTATAACCTGGATCCCCACATCTCTTAATCACTTTATAACCTGAATCCCCACATCTCTTAGACACTTTATAACCTGGATCCCCACATCTCTTAGTCACTTTATAACGTGGGTCCCCACATCTCTTAGTCACTTTATAACCTGGATCCCCACATCTCTTAATCACTTTATAACCTGGATCCCCACATCTCTTAGTCACTTTATAACCTGGATCCCCACATCTCTTAGACACTTTATAACCTGGATCCCCACATCTCTTAATCACTTTATAACCTGGATCCTCACATCTCTTAGTCACTTTATAACCTGGATCCCCACATCTCTTACTCACTTTATAACCTGGATCCCCACATCTCTTAGTCACTTTACAACCTGGATCCCCACATCTCTTAGTCACTTTACAACCTGGATCCCCACATCTCTTAGTCATTTTATAACCTGGATCCCCACATCTCTTAATCACTTTATAACCTGGATCCCCACATCTCTTAGACACTTTATAACCTGGATCCCCACATCTCTTAGTCACTTTATTACGTGGATCCCCACATCTCTTAGTCACTTTATAACCTGGATCCCCACATCTCTTAATCACTTTATAACCTGGATCCCCACATCTCTTAGTCACTTTATAACCTGGATCCCCACATCTCTTAGACACTTTATAACCTGGATCCCCACATCTCTTAATCACTTTATAACCTTGATCCCCACATCTCTTAGTCACTTTATAACCTGGATCCCCACATCTCTTACTCACTTTATAACCTGGATCCCCACATCTCTTAGTCACTTTATAACCTGGATCCCCACATCTCTTAGTCACTTTATAACCTGGATCCCCACATCTCTTAATCACTTTATAACCTGGATCCCCACATCTCTTAGTCACTTTATAACCTGGATCCCCACATCTCTTAGACACTTTATAACCTGGATCCCCACATCTCTTAATCACTTTATAACCTGGATCCCCATATCTCTTAGTCACTTTATAACCTGGATCCCCACATCTCTTACTCACTTTATAACCTGGATCCCCACATCTCTTAGTCACTTTATAACCTGGATCCCCACATCTCTTAGTCACTTTATAACCTGGATCCCCACATCTCTTAGTCACTTTATAACCTGGATCCCCACATCTCTTAGACACTTTATAACCTGGATCCCCACATCTCTTAGTCACTTTATAACCTGGATCCCCACATCTCTTAGTCACTTTATAACCTGGATCCCCACATCTCTTAATCACTTTATAACCTGGATCCCCACATCTCTTAGACACTTTATAACCTGGATCCCCACATCTCTTAGTCACTTTATAACCTGGATCCCCACATCTCTTAGTCACTTTAAAACCTGGATCCCCACATCTCTTAATCACTTTATAACCTGGATCCTCACATCTCTTAGTCACTTTATAACCTGGATCCCCACATCTCTTAGTCACTTTATAACCTGGATCCCCACATCTCTTAGTCACTTTATAACCTGGATCCCCACATCTCTTAGTCACTTTACAACCTGGATCCCCACATCTCTTAGTCACTTTACAACCTGGATCCCCACATCTCTTAGTCACTTTACAACCTGGATCCCCACATCTCTTAGTCATTTTATAACCTGGATCCCCACATCTCTTAGACACTTTATAACCTGGATCCCCACATCTCTTAGTCACTTTATAACGTGGATCCCCACATCTCTTAGTCACTTTATAACCTGGATCCCCACATCTCTTAATCACTTTATAACCTGGATCCCCACATCTCTTAGTCACTTTATAACCTGGATCCCCACATCTCTTAATCACTTTATAACCTGGATCCCCACATCTCTTAGTCACTTTATAACCTGGATCCCCACATCTCTTAGACACTTTATAACCTGGATCCCCACATCTCTTAATCACTTTATAACCTGGATCCCCACATCTCTTAGTCACTTTATAACGTGGATCCCCACATCTCTTAGTCACTTTATAACCTGGATCCCCACATCTCTTAGTCACTTTATAACCTGGATCCCCACATCTCTTAATCACTTTATAACCTGGATCCCCACATCTCTTAATCACTTTATAACCTGGATCCCCACATCTCTTAGTCACTTTACAACCTGGATCCCCACATCTCTTAGTCACTTTACAACCTGGATCCCCACATCTCTTAGTCACTTTATAACCTGGATCCCCACATCTCTTAATCACTTTATAACCTGGATCCCCACATCTCTTAGACACTTTATAACCTGGATCCCCACATCTCTTAGTCACTTTATAACCTGGATCCCCACATCTCTTAGTCACTTTATAACCTGGATCCCCACATCTCTTAATCACTTTATAACCTGGATCCCCACATCTCTTAGTCACTTTATAACCTGGATCCATACATCTCTTAGTCACTTTATAACCTGGATCCCCACATCTCTTAATCACTTTATAACCTGGATCCCCACATCTCTTAATCACTTTATAACCTGGATCCTCACATCTCTTAATCACTTTATAACCTGGATCCCCACATCTCTTAGTCACTTTATAACCTGGATCCCCATATCTCTTAATCACTTTATAACCTGGATCCTCACATCTCTTAGTCACTTTATAACCTGGATCCCCACATCTCTTAGTCACTTTATAACCTGGATACCCACATCTCTTAGTCACTTTACAACCTGGATCCCCACATCTCTTAGTCACTTTACAACCTGGATCCCCACATCTCTTAGTCACTTTACAACCTGGATCCCCACATCTCTTAGTCACTTTATAACCTGGATCCCCAAATCTCTTAGTCACTTTATAACCTGGATCCCCACATCTCTTAGACACTTTATAACCTGGATCCCCACATCTCTTAGTCACTTTATAACCTGCATCCCCACATCTCTTAGTCACTTTATAACCTGGATCCCCACATCTCTTAATCACTTTATAACCTGGATCCCCACATCTCTTAGTCACTTTATAACCTGGATCCCCACATCTCTTAATCACTTTATAACCTGGATCCCCACATCTCTTAGTCACTTTATAACGTGGATCCCCACATCTCTTAGTCACTTTATAACCTGGATCCCCACATCTCTTAGTCACTTTATAACCTGGATCCCCACATCTCTTAATCACTTTATAACCTGGATCCCCACATCTCTTAATCACTTTATAACCTGGATCCCCACATCTCTTAGTCACTTTACAACCTGGATCCCCACATCTCTTAGTCACTTTACAACCTGGATCCCCACATCTCTTAGTCACTTTATAACCTGGATCCCCACATCTCTTAATCACTTCATAGCCTGGATCCCCACATCTCTTAGACACTTTATAACCTGGATCCCCACATCTCTTAGTCACTTTATAACGTGGATCCCCACATCTCTTAGTCACTTTATAACCTGGATCCCCACATCTCTTAGTCACTTTATAACCTGGATCCATACATCTCTTAGTCACTTTATAACCTGGATCCCCACATCTCTTAATCACTTTATAACCTGGATCCATACATCTCTTAGTCACTTTATAACCTGGATCCCCACATCTCTTAATCACTTTATAACCTGGATCCCCACATCTCTTAATCACTTTATAACCTGGATCCTCACATCTCTTAATCACTTTATAACCTGGATCCCCACATCTCTTAGTCACTTTATAACCTGGATCCCCATATCTCTTAATCACTTTATAACCTGGATCCCCACATCTCTTAGTCACTTTATAACCTGGATCCCCATATCTCTTAATCACTTTATAACCTGGATCCCCACATCTCTTAATCACTTTATAACCTGGATCCCCACATCTCTTAGTCACTTTATAACCTGGATCCCCACATCTCTTAGTCACTTTATGACCTGGATCCCCACATCTCTTAGTCACTTTATGACCTGGATCCCCACATCTCTTAGTCACTTTATGACCTGTATCCCCACATATCTTAGTCACTTTATGACCTGGATCCCCACATCTCTTAGTCACTTTATAACCTGGATCCCCACATCTCTTAATCACTTTATAACCTGGATCCCCACATCTCTTAGTCACTTTATAACCTGGATCCCCACATCTCCTAATCACTTTATAACCTGGATCCCCACATCTCTTAGTCACTTTATAACCTGGATCCCCACATCTCTTAGTCACTTTATAACCTGGATCCCCAGATCTCTTAGTCACTTTATAACCTGGATCCCCACATCTCTTAATCACTTTATAACCTGGATCCCCACATCTCTTAGTCTCTTTATAGCCTGGATCCCCACATCTCTTAGTCACTTTATAACCTGGATCCCCACATCTCCTAATCACTTTATAACCTGGATCCCCACATCTCTTAGTCTCTTTATAGCCTGGATCCCCACATCTCTTAGTCACTTTATAACCTGGATCCCCACATCTCTTAGTCACTTTATAACCTGGATCCCCACATCTCTTAGTCACTTTATAACCTGGATCCCCATATCTCTTAATCACTTTATAACCTGGATCCTCACATCTCTTAGTCACTTTATAACCTGGATCCCCACATCTCTTAGTCACTTTATAACCTGGATCCCCACATCTCTTAGTCACTTTACAACCTGGATCCCCACATCTCTTAGTCACTTTACAACCTGGATCCCCACATCTCTTAGTCACTTTACAACCTGGATCCCCATATCTTTTAGTCATTTTATAACCTGGATCCCCACATCTCTTAATCACTTTATAACCTGGATCCCCACATCTCTTAGACACTTTATAACCTGGATCCCCACATCTCTTAGTCACTTTATAACGTGGATCCCCACATCTCTTAGTCACTTTATAACCTGGATCCCCACATCTCTTAATCACTTTATAACCTGGATCCCCACATCTCTTAGTCACTTTATAACCTGGATCCCCACATCTCTTAGACACTTTATAACCTGGATCCCCACATCTCTTAATCACTTTATAACCTGGATCCCCACATCTCTTAGTCACTTTATAACCTGGATCCCCACATCTCTTACTCACTTTATAACCTGGATCCCCACATCTCTTAGTCACTTTACAACCTGGATCCCCACATCTCTTTGTCACTTTACAACCTGGATCCCCACATCTCTTAGTCATTTTATAACCTGGATCCCCACATCTCTTAATCACTTTATAACCTGAATCCCCACATCTCTTAGACACTTTATAACCTGGATCCCCACATCTCTTAGTCACTTTATAACGTGGGTCCCCACATCTCTTAGTCACTTTATAACCTGGATCCCCACATCTCTTAATCACTTTATAACCTGGATCCCCACATCTCTTAGTCACTTTATAACCTGGATCCCCACATCTCTTAGACACTTTATAACCTGGATCCCCACATCTCTTAATCACTTTATAACCTGGATCCTCACATCTCTTAGTCACTTTATAACCTGGATCCCCACATCTCTTACTCACTTTATAACCTGGATCCCCACATCTCTTAGTCACTTTACAACCTGGATCCCCACATCTCTTAGTCACTTTACAACCTGGATCCCCACATCTCTTAGTCATTTTATAACCTGGATCCCCACATCTCTTAATCACTTTATAACCTGGATCCCCACATCTCTTAGACACTTTATAACCTGGATCCCCACATCTCTTAGTCACTTTATTACGTGGATCCCCACATCTCTTAGTCACTTTATAACCTGGATCCCCACATCTCTTAATCACTTTATAACCTGGATCCCCACATCTCTTAGTCACTTTATAACCTGGATCCCCACATCTCTTAGACACTTTATAACCTGGATCCCCACATCTCTTAATCACTTTATAACCTTGATCCCCACATCTCTTAGTCACTTTATAACCTGGATCCCCACATCTCTTACTCACTTTATAACCTGGATCCCCACATCTCTTAGTCACTTTATAACCTGGATCCCCACATCTCTTAGTCACTTTATAACCTGGATCCCCACATCTCTTAATCACTTTATAACCTGGATCCCCACATCTCTTAGTCACTTTATAACCTGGATCCCCACATCTCTTAGACACTTTATAACCTGGATCCCCACATCTCTTAATCACTTTATAACCTGGATCCCCATATCTCTTAGTCACTTTATAACCTGGATCCCCACATCTCTTACTCACTTTATAACCTGGATCCCCACATCTCTTAGTCACTTTATAACCTGGATCCCCACATCTCTTAGTCACTTTATAACCTGGATCCCCACATCTCTTAGTCACTTTATAACCTGGATCCCCACATCTCTTAGACACTTTATAACCTGGATCCCCACATCTCTTAGTCACTTTATAACCTGGATCCCCACATCTCTTAGTCACTTTATAACCTGGATCCCCACATCTCTTAATCACTTTATAACCTGGATCCCCACATCTCTTAGACACTTTATAACCTGGATCCCCACATCTCTTAGTCACTTTATAACCTGGATCCCCACATCTCTTAGTCACTTTAAAACCTGGATCCCCACATCTCTTAATCACTTTATAACCTGGATCCTCACATCTCTTAGTCACTTTATAACCTGGATCCCCACATCTCTTAGTCACTTTATAACCTGGATCCCCACATCTCTTAGTCACTTTATAACCTGGATCCCCACATCTCTTAGTCACTTTACAACCTGGATCCCCACATCTCTTAGTCACTTTACAACCTGGATCCCCACATCTCTTAGTCACTTTACAACCTGGATCCCCACATCTCTTAGTCATTTTATAACCTGGATCCCCACATCTCTTAGACACTTTATAACCTGGATCCCCACATCTCTTAGTCACTTTATAACGTGGATCCCCACATCTCTTAGTCACTTTATAACCTGGATCCCCACATCTCTTAATCACTTTATAACCTGGATCCCCACATCTCTTAGTCACTTTATAACCTGGATCCCCACATCTCTTAATCACTTTATAACCTGGATCCCCACATCTCTTAGTCACTTTATAACCTGGATCCCCACATCTCTTAGACACTTTATAACCTGGATCCCCACATCTCTTAATCACTTTATAACCTGGATCCCCACATCTCTTAGTCACTTTATAACGTGGATCCCCACATCTCTTAGTCACTTTATAACCTGGATCCCCACATCTCTTAGTCACTTTATAACCTGGATCCCCACATCTCTTAATCACTTTATAACCTGGATCCCCACATCTCTTAATCACTTTATAACCTGGATCCCCACATCTCTTAGTCACTTTACAACCTGGATCCCCACATCTCTTAGTCACTTTACAACCTGGATCCCCACATCTCTTAGTCACTTTATAACCTGGATCCCCACATCTCTTAATCACTTTATAACCTGGATCCCCACATCTCTTAGACACTTTATAACCTGGATCCCCACATCTCTTAGTCACTTTATAACCTGGATCCCCACATCTCTTAGTCACTTTATAACCTGGATCCCCACATCTCTTAATCACTTTATAACCTGGATCCCCACATCTCTTAGTCACTTTATAACCTGGATCCATACATCTCTTAGTCACTTTATAACCTGGATCCCCACATCTCTTAATCACTTTATAACCTGGATCCCCACATCTCTTAATCACTTTATAACCTGAATCCTCACATCTCTTAATCACTTTATAACCTGGATCCCCACATCTCTTAGTCACTTTATAACCTGGATCCCCATATCTCTTAATCACTTTATAACCTGGATCCTCACATCTCTTAGTCACTTTATAACCTGGATCCCCACATCTCTTAGTCACTTTATAACCTGGATACCCACATCTCTTAGTCACTTTACAACCTGGATCCCCACATCTCTTAGTCACTTTACAACCTGGATCCCCACATCTCTTAGTCACTTTACAACCTGGATCCCCACATCTCTTAGTCACTTTATAACCTGGATCCCCAAATCTCTTAGTCACTTTATAACCTGGATCCCCACATCTCTTAGACACTTTATAACCTGGATCCCCACATCTCTTAGTCACTTTATAACGTGGATCCCCACATCGCTTAATCACTTTATAACCTGGATCCCCACATCTCTTAGTCACTTTATAACCTGGATCCCCATATCTCTTAATCACTTTATAACCTGGATCCCCACATCTCTTAGTCACTTTATAACCTGGATCCCCACATCTCTTAGTCACTTTATAACCTGGATCCCCACATCTCTTAGACACTTTATAACCTGGATCCCCACATCTCTTAATCACTTTATAACCTGGATCCCCACATCTCTTAGTCACTTTATAACCTGGATCCCCACATCTCTTAGTCACTTTATGACCTGGATCCCCACATCTCTTAGTCACTGTATGACCTGGATCCCCACATCTCTTAGTCACTTTATGACCTGTATCCCCACATATCTTAGTCACTTTATAACCTGGATCCCCACATCTCCTAATCACTTTATAACCTGGATCCCCACATCTCTTAGTCACTTTATAACCTGGATCCCCACATCTCTTAGTCACTTTATAACCTGGTTCCCCACATCTCTTAGTCACTTTATAACCTGGATCCCCACATCTCTTAGTCACTTTATAACCTGGATCCCCACATCTCTTAGTCACTTTATAACCTGGATCCCCACATCTCTTAATCACTTTATAACCTGGATCCCCACATCTCTTAGTCTCTTTATAGCCTGGATCCCCACATCTCTTAGTCACTTTATAACCTGGATCCCCACATCTCTTAGTCACTTTATAACCTGGATCCCCACATCTCTTAGTCACTTTATAACCTGGATCCCCACATCTCTTAGTCACTTTATAACCTGGATCCCCACATCTCTTAATCACTTTATAACCTGGATCCCCACATCTCTTAGTCACTTTATAACCTGAATCCCCACATCTCTTAGACACTTTATAACCTGGATCCCCACATCTCTTAATCACTTTATAACCTGGATCCCCACATCTCTTAGTCACTTTATAACCTGGATCCCCACATCTCTTACTCACTTTATAACCTGGATCCCCACATCTCTTAGTCACTTTATAACCTGGATCCCCACATCTCTTAGTCACTTTATAACCTGGATCCCCACATCTCTTAGTCACTTTATAACCTGGATCCCCACATCTCTTAGACACTTTATAACCTGGATCCCCACATCTCTTAGTCACTTTATAACCTGGATCCCCACATCTCTTAATCACTTTATAACCTGGATCCCCACATCTCTTAGACACTTTATAACCTGGATCCCCACATCTCTTAGTCACTTTATAACCTGGATCCCCACATCTCTTAGTCACTTTAAAACCTGGATCCCCACATCTCTTAATCACTTTATAACCTGGATCCTCACATCTCTTAGTCACTTTATAACCTGGATCCCCACATCTCTTAGTCACTTTATAACCTGGATCCCCACATCTCTTAGTCACTTTATAACCTGGATCCCCACATCTCTTAGTCACTTTACAACCTGGATCCCCACATCTCTTAGTCACTTTACAACCTGGATCCCCACATCTCTTAGTCACTTTACAACCTGGATCCCCACATCTCTTAGTCATTTTATAACCTGGATCCCCACATCTCTTAATCACTTTATAACCTGGATCCCCACATCTCTTAGACACTTTATAACCTGGATCCCCACATCTCTTAGTCACTTTATAACGTGGATCCCCACATCTCTTACTCACTTTATAACCTGGATCCCCACATCTCTTAATCACTTTATAACCTGGATCCCCACATCTCTTAATCACTTTATAACCTGGATCCCCACATCTCTTAGTCACTTTATAACCTGGATCCCCACATCTCTTAGTCACTTTATAACCTGGATCCCCACATCTCTTACTCACTTTATAACCTGGATCCCCACATCTCTTAATCACTTTATAACCTGGATCCCCACATCTCTTACTCACTTTATAACCTGGATCCCCACATCTCTTAGTCACTTTATAACCTGGATCCCCACATCTCTTAGTCACTTTATAACCTGGATCCCCATTCCTCTTAGTCACTTTATAACCTGGATCCCCACATCTCTTAGTCACTTTATAACCTGGATCCCCACATCTCTTAGACACTTTATAACCTGGATCCCCACATCTCTTAGTCACTTTATAACCTGGATCCCCACATCTCTTAATCACTTTATAACTTGGATCCCCACATCTCTTAGTCACTTTATAACGTGGATCCCCACATCTCTTAGTCACTTTATAACCTGGATCCCCACATCTCTTAGTCACTTTATAACCTGGATCCCCACATCTCTTAATCACTTTATAACCTGGATCCCCACATCTCTTAATCACTTTATAACCTGGATCCCCACATCTCTTAGTCACTTTACAACCTGGATCCCCACATCTCTTAATCACTTTACAACCTGGATCCCCACATCTCTTAGTCACTTTATAACCTGGATCCCCACATCTCTTAGTCACTTTACAACCTGGATCCCCACATCTCTTAGTCACTTTATAACCTGGATCCCCACATCTCTTAGTCACTTTACAACCTGGATCCCCACATCTCTTAGTCACTTTATAACGTGGATCCCCACATCTCTTAGTCACTTTATAACCTGGATCCCCACATCTCTTAGTCACTTTATAACCTGGATCCCCACATCTCTTAGTCACTTTACAACCTGGATCCCCACATCTCTTAGTCACTTTATAACCTGGATCCCCACATCTCTTAATCACTTTATAACCTGGATCCCCACATCTCTTAGACACTTTATAACCTGGATCCCCACATCTCTTAGTCACTTTATAACGTGGATCCCCACATCTCTTAGTCACTTTATAACCTGGATCCCCACATCTCTTAATCACTTTATAACCTGGATCCCCACATCTCTTAGTCACTTTATAACCTGGATCCCCACATCTCTTAGTCACTTTATAACCTGGATCCCCACATCTCTTAATCACTTTATAACCTGGATCCCCACATCTCTTAATCACTTTATAACCTGGATCCTCACATCTCTTAATCACTTTATAACCTGGATCCCCACATCTCTTAGTCACTTTATAACCTGGATCCCCATATCTCTTAATCACTTTATAACCTGGATCCTCACATCTCTTAGTCACTTTATAACCTGGATCCCCACATCTCTTAGTCACTTTATAACCTGGATACCCACATCTCTTAGTCACTTTACAACCTGGATCCCCACATCTCTTAGTCACTTTACAACCTGGATCCCCACATCTCTTAGTCACTTTACAACCTGGATCCCCACATCTCTTAGTCACTTTATAACCTGGATCCCCACATCTCTTAGTCACTTTATAACCTGGATCCCCACATCTCTTAGACACTTTATAACCTGGATCCCCACATCTCTTAGTCACTTTATAACGTGGATCCCCACATCGCTTAATCACTTTATAACCTGGATCCCCACATCTCTTAGTCACTTTATAACCTGGATCCCCATATCTCTTAATCACTTTATAACCTGGATCCCCACATCTCTTAGTCACTTTATAACCTGGATCCCCGCATCTCTTAGTCACTTTATAACCTGGATCCCCACATCTCTTAATCACTTTATAACCTGGATCCCCACATCTCTTAGTCACTTTATAACCTGGATCCCCACATCTCTTAGTCACTTTATGACCTGGATCCCCACATCTCTTAGTCACTGTATGACCTGGATCCCCACATCTCTTAGTCACTTTATGACCTGTATCCCCACATATCTTAGTCACTTTATAACCTGGATCCCCACATCTCCTAATCACTTTATAACCTGGATCCCCACATCTCTTAGTCACTTTATAACCTGGATCCCCACATCTCTTAGTCACTTTATAACCTGGATCCCCACATCTCTTAGTCACTTTATAACCTGGATCCCCACATCTCTTAGTCACTTTATAACCTGGATCCCCACATCTCTTAATCACTTTATAACCTGGATCCCCACATCTCTTAGTCTCTTTATAGCCTGGATCCCCACATCTCTTAGTCACTTTATAACCTGGATCCCCACATCTCTTAATCACTTTATAACCTGGATCCCCACATCTCTTAGTCACTTTATAACCTGGATCCCCACATCTCTTAGACACTTTATAACCTGGATCCCCACATCTCTTAATCACTTTATAACCTGGATCCCCACATCTCTTAGTCACTTTATAACCTAGATCCCCACATCTCTTACTCACTTTATAACCTGGATCCCCACATCTCTTAGTCACTTTATAACCTGGATCCCCACATCTCTTAGTCACTTTATAACCTGGATCCCCACATCTCTTAGTCACTTTATAACCTGGATCCCCACATCTCTTAGACACTTTATAACCTGGATCCCCACATCTCTTAATCACTTTATAACCTGGATCCCCACATCTCTTAGACACTTTATAACCTGGATCCCCACATCTCTTAGTCACTTTATAACCTGGATCCCCACATCTCTTAGTCACTTTATGACCTGTATCCCCACATATCTTAGTCACTTTATAACCTGGATCCCCACATCTCCTAATCACTTTATAACCTGGATCCCCACATCTCTTAGTCACTTTATAACCTGGATCCCCACATCTCTTAGTCACTTTATAACCTGGATCCCCACATCTCTTAGTCACTTTATAACCTGGATCCCCACATCTCTTAGTCACTTTATAACCTGGATCCCCACATCTCTTAATCACTTTATAACCTGGATCCCCACATCTATTAGTCTCTTTATAGCCTGGATCCCCACATCTCTTAGTCACTTTATAACCTGGATCCCCACATCTCTTAGTCACTTTATAACCTGGATCCCCACATCTCTTAGTCACTTTATAACCTGGATCCCCACATCTCTTAGTCACTTTATAACCTGGATCCCCACATCTCTTAGTCACTTTATAACCTGGATCCCCACATCTCTTAGTCACTTTATAACCTGGATCCCCACATCTCTTAATCACTTTATAACCTGGATCCCCACATCTCTTAGTCACTTTATAACCTGGATCCCCACATCTCTTAGACACTTTATAACCTGGATCCCCACATCTCTTAATCACTTTATAACCTGGATCCCCACATCTCTTAGTCACTTTATAACCTGGATCCCCACATCTCTTACTCACTTTATAACCTGGATCCCCACATCTCTTAGTCACTTTATAACCTGGATCCCCACATCTCTTAGTCACTTTATAACCTGGATCCCCACATCTCTTAGACACTTTATAACCTGGATCCCCACATCTCTTAGTCACTTTATAACCTGGATCCCCACATCTCTTAATCACTTTATAACCTGGATCCCCACATCTCTTAGACACTTTATAACCTGGATCCCCACATCTCTTAGTCACTTTATAACCTGGATCCCCACATCTCTTAGTCACTTTATAACCTGGATCCCCACATCTCTTAATCACTTTATAACCTGGATCCCCACATCTCTTAGTCTCTTTATAGCCTGGATCCCCACATCTCTTAGTCACTTTATAACCTGGATCCCCACATCTCTTAGTCACTTTATAACCTGGATCCCCACATCTCTTAGTCACTTTATAACCTGGATCCCCACATCTCTTAGTCACTTTATAACCTGGATCCCCACATCTCTTAATCACTTTATAACCTGGATCCCCACATCTCTTAGTCACTTTATAACCTGGATCCCCACATCTCTTAGACACTTTATAACCTGGATCCCCACATCTCTTAATCACTTTATAACCTGGATCCCCACATCTCTTAGTCACTTTATAACCTGGATCCCCACATCTCTTACTCACTTTATAACCTGGATCCCCACATCTCTTAGTCACTTTATAACCTGGATCCCCACATCTCTTAGTCACTTTATAACCTGGATCCCCACATCTCTTAGTCACTTTATAACCTGGATCCCCACATCTCTTAGACACTTTATAACCTGGATCCCCACATCTCTTAGTCACTTTATAACCTGGATCCCCACATCTCTTAATCACTTTATAACCTGGATCCCCACATCTCTTAGACACTTTATAACCTGGATCCCCACATCTCTTAGTCACTTTATAACCTGGATCCCCACATCTCTTAGTCACTTTATGACCTGTATCCCCACATATCTTAGTCACTTTATAACCTGGATCCCCACATCTCCTAATCACTTTATAACCTGGATCCCCACATCTCTTAGTCACTTTATAACCTGGATCCCCACATCTCTTAGTCACTTTATAACCTGGATCCCCACATCTCTTAGTCACTTTATAACCTGGATCCCCACATCTCTTAGTCACTTTATAACCTGGATCCCCACATCTCTTAATCACTTTATAACCTGGATCCCCACATCTCTTAGTCTCTTTATAGCCTGGATCCCCACATCTCTTAGTCACTTTATAACCTGGATCCCCACATCTCTTAGTCACTTTATAACCTGGATCCCCACATCTCTTAGTCACTTTATAACCTGGATCCCCACATCTCTTAGTCACTTTATAACCTGGATCCCCACATCTCTTAATCACTTTATAACCTGGATCCCCACATCTCTTAGTCACTTTATAACCTGGATCCCCACATCTCTTAGACACTTTATAACCTGGATCCCCACATCTCTTAATCACTTTATAACCTGGATCCCCACATCTCTTAGTCACTTTATAACCTGGATCCCCACATCTCTTACTCACTTTATAACCTGGATCCCCACATCTCTTAGTCACTTTATAACCTGGATCCCCACATCTCTTACTCACTTTATAACCTGGATCCCCACATCTCTTAGTCACTTTATAACCTGGATCCCCACATCTCTTAGACACTTTATAACCTGGATCCCCACATCTCTTAGTCACTTTATAACCTGGATCCCCACATCTCTTAATCACTTTATAACCTGGATCCCCACATCTCTTAGACACTTTATAACCTGGATCCCCACATCTCT
The DNA here is from genome assembly GCA_902685375.1 of Neostethus bicornis. Lineage (NCBI taxonomy): Eukaryota > Metazoa > Chordata > Actinopteri > Atheriniformes > Phallostethidae > Neostethus > Neostethus bicornis. The sequence goes on from CACRXE010000075.1 coordinate 250,068, forward strand.
TAGTCACTTTATAACCTGGATCCCCACATCTCTTAGTCACTTTAAAACCTGGATCCCCACATCTCTTAATCACTTTATAACCTGGATCCTCACATCTCTTAGTCACTTTATAACCTGGATCCCCACATCTCTTAGTCACTTTATAACCTGGATCCCCACATCTCTTAGTCACTTTATAACCTGGATCCCCACATCTCTTAGTCACTTTACAACCTGGATCCCCACATCTCTTAGTCACTTTACAACCTGGATCCCCACATCTCTTAGTCACTTTACAACCTGGATCCCCACATCTCTTAGTCATTTTATAACCTGGATCCCCACATCTCTTAATCACTTTATAACCTGGATCCCCACATCTCTTAGACACTTTATAACCTGGATCCCCACATCTCTTAGTCACTTTATAACGTGGATCCCCACATCTCTTAGTCACTTTATAACCTGGATCCCCATATCTCTTAATCACTTTATAACCTGGATCCCCACATCTCTTAGTCACTTTATAACCTGGATCCCCACATCTCTTAGACACTTTATAACCTGGATCCCCACATCTCTTAATCACTTTATAACCTGGATCCCCACATCTCTTAGTCACTTTATAACCTGGATCCCCACATCTCTTACTCACTTTATAACCTGGATCCCCACATCTCTTAGTCACTTTATAACCTGGATCCCCACATCTCTTAGTCACTTTATAACCTGGATCCCCACATCTCTTAGTCACTTTATAACCTGGATCCCCACATCTCTTAGACACTTTATAACTTGGATCCCCACATCTCTTAGTCACTTTATAACCTGGATCCCCACATCTCTTAATCACTTTATAACCTGGATCCCCACATCTCTTAGTCACTTTATAACGTGGATCCCCACATCTCTTAGTCACTTTATAACCTGGATCCCCACATCTCTTAGTCACTTTATAACCTGGATCCCCACATCTCTTAATCACTTTATAACCTGGATCCCCACATCTCTTAATCACTTTATAACCTGGATCCCCACATCTCTTAGTCACTTTACAACCTGGATCCCCACATCTCTTAATCACTTTATAACCTGGATCCCCACATCTCTTAGTCACTTTACAACCTGGATCCCCACATCTCTTAGTCACTTTATAACCTGGATCCCCACATCTCTTAATCACTTTATAACCTGGATCCCCACATCTCTTAGTCACTTTATAACCTGGATCCCCACATCTCTTAGTCACTTTATAACCTGGATCCCCACATCTCTTAGTCACTTTAAAACCTGTATCCCCACATCTCTTAGTCACTTTATAACCTGGATCCCCACATCTCTTAATCACTTCAAAACCTGGATCCCCACATCTCTTAATCACTTTAAAACCTGTATCCCCACATCTCTTAATCACTTTATAACCTGGATCCCCACATCTCTTAATCACTTTAAAACCTGGATCCCCACATCTCTTAATCACTTTATAACCTGGATCCCCACATCTCTTAGTCACTTTATAACCTGGATCCCCACATCTCTTAGTCCCTTCCCTCTTGTCTTTTTACTATCTTTATTATTTTCTATTATTTTCACTACTTTTCTTTCTCTTATTTTTGTTAAAATTATTTTTATTTATTTTATTTTTTTATTATTTTATTTTTTTGCAGACCTGTATCAAAGCAGGTTCCTAGTCTCTGGTCTTCTTCATTGAAATGGCTATAAAAACATTCTGATTCTGCACATGTCTTCTGTTTCAAACCAGCTCATTCTACGAGGAGTGAAAACCTTTTTTTTTAAGCATCGTTTTAAATGTTTATAAACATTTTCTTCATCTGTGTGAAAACTTTGGTTTAAAAGCTCCCTCTAGTGTCTGAACATCGGAAACACAGGACACCCACCATCAGCTCCGTGTAGGTCGGACGCTCCGAAGAAACCTTCTTCAAGCTGCCAAAAAAACCCCCAAAAAAACACGATCATTCAGAAGAAAAATACAGAGGATCAGACAGAGGATCAGATTTACCACTGAGACGTGAAGTCCACAAAATGTGGAGAGAAGTTTTCTGCAGGAAGTTGGGGTGAAGGTTCTTCCACCACCTGTTTGAGCTGCTGGAACGGGGTTCCCCAGGAGTCGTACGGAAACCGCAGGATGGCTAGCTCTATCTGTGGACACACGGAAAGTAAAGAGACCCGATCCTGATGGGGATGTATCACAACCTTCTAGAGAGGGCGGGCATGATAACCATAAGCACATCCACAGGTGAGGAACCATAGGTGAGGAACCACAGGTAGATCGTGGGACGTTTATATACAACAGGTGTCACAACTGCGGTAAGCAGCCGCCGACTCCATTTTTCCTGTAGAAGAAGTAGTGTGCGGTGCATGCTGGCGTCTCATTTTCATTTGTGTGTTTGTGTAAAGACCCGGAAGTGGCTCTACCAAGAGACACTGTTACACCTCAGAGTTTAAACTCAAGGCGATCGGTCACGCAGTAGAACACGTAGAGCCGCAGCCAGAGAGTTTAACATCAATGAATCAATGTTGAGGAAGTGGAGGAAGCAAGAGGATGCGCTGCGCCAAGTAAAGAAGACTAAACAGAGTTTATCTCCAATGGAAGATAAACTGTGTCACGAAAATACAGTGGTATGCAAAAGTTTGGGCACCTCTGTAAATTTTCATAATTTTCCTTGATAAATCATCGGTTATCTGGATAAGAAATTTCAATTAAATATATCATATAGGAGACAAACACAGTGATATTTGAGAAGTGAAATAAAGTTTATATGAGTCATGGAAAGTGTACAAGAATTATTTAAACAAAATTAGCCATGTGCATAAATTTAGGCAACCTCAAAAGCTGAAGGTCATTTTATTGATTTCAATACCTTTAGCACTAATTATTAGAACGCAAAATTGGTTTGGTAACCTCAGTGACCCTAGACCTCCATACACAGGTGGATCCAATCATCAGAAAGTATTTAAAGGAGGCCAATTGTAAGTGTTTCTCCTCTTTGCATCTTCTCTAAAGTGTGGCAAAATGGGAGCCTCAAAACAACTCTCAGATGATCTGAAAACAATGATTGTTGAACATCATGGTTTAGGGGAAGGATATAGAAAGCTGTCTCAGAGATTTAAGCTCTCAGTTTCAACTGTGAGGAACATTGTGAGGAATTGGAAGACCAGAGGCACAGTTCTAGTTAAGGCCCGAAGTGGCAGACCAAGAAAAATCTCAGATAAGCAAAGGCGCAGGATGGTGAGAACAGTCACAGTCAACCCACAGACCAGCTCCAAAGACCTACAACATCATCTTGCTGCAGATGGTGTCACTGTGCATCGTTCAACCGTTCAGCGCACATTACACAAGGAGATGCTGTATGGACCAGTAATGCAGAAAAAGCCTTTTCTCAGCACACACCACAAACAGTGTCGCCTGAGGTATGCTAAAGCACATTTGGACAAGCCAGCTTCCTTTTGGAACAAGGTGCTGTGGAGTGATGAAACTAAAGTAGAGTTATTTGGGCAAAACAAGGGGCATTATGCATGGCGAAAAAACAACACCGCATTCCAAGAAAAACACTTGCTATCTACAGTAAAATTTGGTAGTGGTTCCATCATGCTGTGGGGCTGTGTGGCCAGTGCAGGGACTGGGAATCTTGTCAAAGTTCGCATGGATTCCACTCAATATCAGCAGATTCTGGAGAACAATGTCCAGGAATCAGTGACAAAGTTGAAGTTGCGCCGGGGCTGGATCTTTCAACAAGACATCGACCCTAAACACTGCTCAAAATCTACTAAGGCATTCATGCAGAGGAACAAGTACAACGTTCTGGAATGGCCATCTCAGTCCCCAGAGCTGAATATTATAGAAAATTTGTGGTGAGATTTAAAGTGGGCTGTCCATGCTCGGAAACCATCAAACCTGACTGAACTGGACATGTTTTGTAAAGAAGAATGGACTAAAATACCTCCTGCCAGAATCCAGACTCTAATTGGAAGCTATAGAAAGCGTTTAGAGGCTGTTATTTTTGCCAAAGGAGGATGCACAAAATATTGAGTTATTTTTTCTTTTGTGGTGCCTAAATTTATGCACATGGCTAATTTTGTTTAAATAATTCTTGTACACTTTCCATGAATCATATAAACTTTACTTCACTTCTCAAATATCACTGTGTTTGTCTCCTATATAATATATTTAATTGAAATTTCTTATCCAAACAACCGATGATTTATCAAGGAAAATCATGAAAATTTACAGGGTTGCCCAAACTTTTGCATACCACTGTACTAATAAAATAATAAAACAGCTGTTTATTCATGTTGTTTTGTAATTGTTAATAAAGTTAGACTGACCTATCTGACTGTTGTTTTTTTTTTACATTCCCTTTAGTGCAGCACCATTTAGTGAATACATAACGTAACCCCAGCCTTTACTGTAGCGCCTTATAATGCGGTGCGCCTTATACATGGAAAAAGTTTTTAAAATGTAATTTATTGAAGGTGCGTCTAATAATGCGGAAAATCCGGTACCAGTCTTTTGGTGGTTTCACTTTCTTTGATATCAGAACCTGAAGAAGGACCTACCATCGTTATTCCTAAACTCCAGATGTCAGACTTGACGTTGTATCCTTTTTGATTGGTCTCAGGGTTGATCCTCTCCGGCTGAAAAAACAAAAACACAAGTAGTGTGTGTGTGGGTGTGTGTGTGTGAGACAGTATCCAAGATGGAGGGCAGACCGCTTTACCAGAGTTACAGATGGTCAGTTCTCTAAGTTGTATGTTCTGTTAAACTCTGACATGCTTCCCACACGCTTCCCCTGGGTTTGGCACGTCTGACTCGGTGCTGACTTAGATACACGTCTGACTCGGGCTGACTTAGATACACGTCTGACTCGGGCTGACTTAGATACACGTCTGACTCGGGCTGACTTAGATACACGTCTGACTCGGTGCTGACTTAGATACACGTCTGACTTGGTGCTGACTTAGATACACGTCTGACTCGGGCTGACTTAGATACACGTCTGACTCGGTGCTGACTTAGATACACGTCTGACTCGGGCTGACTTAGATACACGTCTGACTTGGTGCTGACTTAGATACACGTCTGACTCGGTGCTGACTTAGATACACGTCTGACTCGGTGCTGACTTAGATACACGTCTGACTTGGTGCTGACTTAGATACACGTCTGACTCGGTGCTGACTTAGATACACGTCTGACTCGGTGCTGACTTAGATACACGTCTGACTCGGGCTGACTTAGATACACGTCTGACTCGGTGCTGACTTAGATACACGTCTGACTCGGTGCTGACTTAGATACACGTCTGACTCGGGCTGACTTAGATACACGTCTGACTCGGTGCTGACTTAGATACACGTCTGACTCGGTGCTGACTTAGATACACGTCTGACTCGGGCTGACTTAGATACACGTCTGACTCGGTGCTGACTTAGATACACGTCTGACTCGGTGCTGACTTAGATACACGTCTGACTCGGTGCTGACTTAGATACACGTCTGACTCGGTGCTGACTTAGATACACGTCTGACTCGATGCTGACTTAGATACACGTCTGACTCGGTGCTGACTTAGATACACGTCTGACTCGGTGCTGACTTAGATACACGTCTGACTCGGTGCTGACTTAGATACACGTCTGACTCGGTGCTGACTTAGATACACGTCTGACTCGGTGCTGACTTAGATACACGTCTGACTCGGGCTGACTTAGATACACGTCTGACTCGGGCTGTCCAGTGGGGTCCATATGCATGCAGACCACAGGATGCCCCACTGCGGTCCCCGGTGGGGTCTGGCGACCACAGCATGTCCCCGGTCCTTCTTACCGCCATGTAGGGCTTGCATCCGGCATCCATAGTTTTAGCCACCGAGTCGACCAGATAGCCGCTGATGCCAAAGTCACACATCTTCACTTGGCCTTGGGTGTTGATCAGCACGTTGGAGGGTTTCACATCTGGACACATCCAGCAGAAGGAGGAAGATACTCATGTTTAATATCAACAGAAGTCTTTACATTTAGTCACGTCACAGTTACTTAAAAACTTCTCATTTTTCAAAACCTCATCTTAAAAAAATCTGCATTTATGCTGCTCTTTTGTTTTTAGCAGCTGGACGGAGTTTACATGCATGTTTTTGTAGAAAAGCCACACAGAAAGACCTCGTCCCCACTTTGGGACTCGAACCACCGACCTTCTTCCTGTGAGGTCATAACCGTATATTATTTATTTTGTTAAGCCGTGCTGTGATGCCGGTCGGAGCTTAGCCTTCGAGGTAACAGGTTTTTGAATTAAAGTGGCTTTAGTTTCTGTTCATTAAACATAATGTTGTTTGAGAAAAATCTCTAAATAAAAATGAAACATTTTTAAGACTGTCCACAAGACGCATCGCTTCTTTTTTTTTTGCGGCCGCAGCAGAAACAGATAAAGTACTTCTGATATTTATGTTCTTCATTCCGTTTCATCTTTTTCACACATTAAGTCGAGCTCGTGGAGCCACAGGATGAACACAGACCTTCTCTTTTACTGATCATAATACTTCATTAGAAATGTTTACATGCTTCATCTCAGTTTGTGTTTTCTGGATTCCGTACCTCTGTGTATGACCTTCAGGTTGCTGTGGAGATGCTCCAGAGCTTTAACAATCTAGAAAAACAGAACAAAGATCAGAAGTGTTCAGACAAGCTGTCGTAAAGCGAGCAGAACCCACCGACACGGCGATCTTTCCCAGGATTTCTTCAGGGATGGTCCATCCTTTCTCAATCACCTGTTTGTAAAACTTATCCAGGGAGGTGTCCATGAGCTCCATGCAGATCCACACGTCTCCCTGAAAACAGCAACAAGTCCCACAGACCGTAATCCACTGTTAATGGGAGTAATGGATCCTGTTTAGGCTGCAGTAACTTCTACTTTATCTTCTGACTGAGAAGAGAAATATTTTTTATCACCCACTGTGAAAAATTATCATCAGGGCCACAATGTGGCGCTGTGGCAGTTCTACACTGCGGCTGGTAACCTAGCATCAAATGTAGGCCATATTTTCAGTAGAATCTTTGCTGTTCTCCTCTAGGATCTGTTTGTCTAAAGTGACACATAAAATACAAAACTGGGACATGCACGTCCCGACCACTACAATATAATGGACAGGTGGGGGTCACTGACCAGTCCCAGTAAGCAGTAAGGTTTTACCAAACAGAGGAGATGGAGGGTTTCCACTTCCTGTGTGAACACTGCAGTGGGATGGTACTTAACTTTAAACTTTTCTTTTTGCATATATTGGCGTTGCCATGGAAACACACCTCTCTGAACAAAGCTCCGTAGAAGGTGACGGTGTAGAGACAGTCCACTGTCCTCATAGAGATGTCCAGGTCCATTAGGAGACGCTTCTGCTCCTGCGTGTTCACGGTGGCCCGGATCCTCTGAAACCAGTACAAAAGTCTGAGATAACCAGAATCATTCAGACAGACGCTGGTTGGGATTGAAACCAGCATCCTTCATCCAGTTTCCACCACGTGTCTTCTTCACTCCATCTTTGATTTTCCTCTAGACCTTCTGCCTAACGGTTCCAAACTCAGCCTCCTCCTCCTCTCTCACCGCTCACTCTGGCCTCTGACATGACGTTCCTGTCCCACTTTGTTTTAATACCTCCACCTCTGCCTGACTGTCTCTAGACCAAAGGGTCAGCAACCCGCGCGTTAGCGCCGCTCTAGTGGTTTGTTAGATCTTTTTCAAAAATGTTTGAAAATGGAAAAAGATGGGGGAGGGGAATTTTTGTTTTCATATAGTTTTTGTGGAAAAAATGACACAAATATTCTTAACGTTGACCAATCCTGTAAAAATGTGTAAATATTCAGTTTCTGTATTTCTGTCAGGAAGGTTTGTGTCATAGCCTAGAACGGGGGTGCCCAACTGGTCGATCGCGGTCTGCCCGTAGATCGTGGACTGGTCCCGAGTCGACCGCAGGATGTGTTGGAAAAAAAAAGTTAAGAAAAATTAAAAATACATAAAAAATTTATGACTTTTTTTTTTTAATGCCAGAAAGTCAGTGTTGCCAATTTAGTGACCATTCATCCCCTAAAAAAAGCGACTAGTGACAATCTAGCACCTTTCTTGTGTTAGAGCGCTTTCACCCACGTGACTAAAAGCCGGAAGTCGTCCAAAATCACAATGAAACTAATCAAAGCAGTTTTTTTTTTTCATTTTTTTAATCTGAAGGTTGAGAGGGACATTTAGTTTTTTACGTCATTAGCCTGATCGGGCAGAAAAATTGTCTGATCTTGAAGCGAAAGAAAAGAGACAATATTTAGAAAAACTACAGTTGATCGGATTCTCACGTGACGTCATCAACCCAGAAGCATGCCTCTACTCCTTTATTAGCCTTCAGATCTGAAGCTCAGTAAAAACTTGGAGTGAATTACAGGCATTAAATTGGGATTGTTTGAAAATAAATAATTTAGAATTGTATAAAGATCTTCTCCACCAGTCAACTGTAGTTTTTCTAAATATTGTCTCTTTTCTTCGTGTTTGGAAAACTATTTGCACTTCTGAAAAGCACCAAAAGATGAAAAAAAAAACCCTAATCTATCCCCCCTAATCTATCCCCCCCAAAAGGCCGAAGTCTGGGTTGGTGACGTCAAGTGAGACTTCTGGGGTCTGTGACATGAAGCAGGTTATTGAGTCTGTTCTCAATGAGCAGCACCTGCTGCTGCTCCTTGATGGTGGTCCTTCCCCCTCCCAAGGACAGAGAAATTTGAAGAGTGCAAAAACAAATGTGGATTATAATTCCAAAGCCCTCTACTGCTGCAAGGTTTGTTGCAATTCAGGAAATAATAAAGCTGAAAAAATTGAGACGGTGACGAGTCGTTCATCAACGTTTCAGAACACGTATTTACAGAAAAACCCAGATACAGAAAATCCAAGAAACGCCTCTGTCCGCTGAGACAGTAAAACTTAAACTCATTTGATTTTATATCCCTTTACAAAGGCCGCTGGTTTATTTTTATAAATGCAGGCCGTGTGTTTGTTGTCCAGGGGCCCGTTTCAAGAAGGAGAATTTGTAGAAACTCAAAGTTTGTTAACCCCAGAATGTGGAAAACTCAGACTTTTCGGTTTCAGAAAGGGAGGTAACTTAAACCAGTAAACTCTGGGTTAGTTAAGCCGGTTTCAAGAAGAGAGTTAATCAAAACTCAGAGTCGGTTACTAGGGCAACTGACTTAGCAAACCAAACCTGGTCGGTAGCAGGTTTACTTGAGGAAACCCAGAGTTTCTCTCGGTCTCCTTTTTAAAGTGAACAGGGTTTAAATAAACCTTCCTCGTTCAATCTGTTTCTACATTGATGGATAAATAGCAAAAATTTCTCCGATGAGGAAAAAATAAAGTATGTAAAAATAAAAAAAACACCTGTTTCCTTCACGATGAGACCAAAATGGCATGTCCTTTTCTAGATCATCCTGTAGATGAGGACGCTGGATTAATTCACAGGGATTTGAATTCATGCCACAAAATAATTTTGAGACAGAGAGGTAATTTTCTATCATATCTTCATTCATGTTTATTTGAGCGGTACCGTTTTTCTTGAGACTCCATAACATACATCAATAATCTTATCCATCCAACAGACACATCACACACTCTTGTATCGCGTGTTGCGTTACTTTTTTTTTTCTTTATAAAGTTGGAGATGCTGAGCACGTTAGTACAGCCACAGTTTCCAGCAGTTGCACTGATAGACTTAATTATTTAATAAAGTCAGGTGTTCTACCTGTAATCTATGACATCATCATGTCTTACCTGTTTGAATTATTGTTTTATTTTTCATGTTTTTTTAATGCCGACAGGATTATTTATAGAACTACATCAGTGTTGGTAAAGTTTAAAAACACATTTACATTTATGTATTTATTGTTCTCCATAAAATGTATTTCATCATAAGATTATGTTACTGTAAAAATCCCACTTCATCCACAATGAGAAGTTTAGAAAGAACTTTTGAATTCATACTAATATTGGTCTTATATTTAATTACTGAAGCAATTCCTTAAATGATTGAAAAATTAAGAAGGATTTCCTATTTTACTGGAATATGACTACGATAAAATAAATATATAGACACACACTTTATTCATCCCTCAACGGTAAAATTTGTGTGCTGCCGTGAGCTCAGTGGGATTCGATCCCTCGAACTTCCGGTCCACAGGCAAACGTTCTACCGCTGAGCTACCGCCTGCACCCAGTGCTACCATTATTCAGTAATTAGTTACACCGAACACTTTGATTAAATGTAAACTTGTGTATTTCTTCTAGGAGCTCTTTCCACTCAGGTTTTTTCTCTCTCTTTGGAGGAAGATGCCTCCAGACATTTTTTAAATAAACTGTGCTCATACTCGCTGTATGTCTGCAGTAGGACATCCAGTTCTGTCTGTTAGAAATATTCAGACCTCTTTGTTTACTCCTGTTTCCATGGTAACTCCTCATGTCTGCACTCCATTGATCAGGGCTTTTTATTCTCAAAGTGCATTTTCTAAACTCTGAGTCAATCAACTTGAAGTTGATTAATCCAACTGTTTTCAGCTGATCTGAAACCGAAAACTCAGGGTTTTCAATCTCAGAGTTGACCAACTCAAGGTTTAGATTTAAACTCAAAGTTTCTTGAACTTCCTTCTTGAAACGGGCCCCTGGTAACGAGCATGCTATGCACAAAATCCCTTTTGTTTATTTTTTTAATCCACAAAATAAAAATGACTTATAAATCAGATTTTTTTTCTTTCATTATGTACATTAATTTATTACGTTATTAGTGAAACATGAGTAATTACATTTTTTAATGAACATGACGCGACGTAACGAGGGAAAATAAACACAATGTATTTGTTTCAATAGAAGCTGCTGTAGCTAACACACATCCAGCACGTGTTGCTGGATGTCCATTTTAAAATGTCCATTTTAAGGATTCTTTTTTTTTGGCATCAAACACATTTGTTTTTAGGTCCGTTGTGGCTCTTTCTACGTTTTGGGTTGCCGACCCCTGCTAGACCAAACAACATGGCTGCTCTCACGATCACACCTGATCATTTCTCCATCGTTCCATCTCGTCTGTCCTCTTTACTCATCTTCTGAACTTAAAACAACCTTCTGTAACGTCCCTCTTCCATTTAAATATCTGGTTAGTAGACCCCTGACCCCTTTCATCTCGATATCAAACGGAGATGTAGATGTTGGGATTGGACTCCGATGATGTCAAATCTTTAGCATTGAACAGCTTTTTTGTGACAACAGATCAGATCAAAGTTTTTTGCAGCCCGACCCGCTCGTACCTTCACAGCCATGATGAGACCACTGGGCACATGCCTCATCTGGTCCACCACGCCGTACGCACCCCGGCCCAGCTCACAGATCTGCTCCAGGTCGTCAGCCTTCACTTCACATTTCTGTATCACAGGGTTGAGCGTCATGGAAACGCAAAAATAAACAAAATAAAAGAAGTGTGTGAGACGTCAGTTTATCCTCCTCACTGCATGTGTTTGAACTCACACACACTCAGTGAATAAAAATACCTTTTCTCCCACTGTGACACAAGCTTTGGAGTCCAGGTCTCTAGGAGGTCTGAAACACACACACACACACACACACACACACACACACACACACACACACACACACACACACACACACACACACAAAACCTATTCAAATACATCATAATACACTGATTGTAATTTGAAATGATCTTCGTCTCTCAGAGATAGAGGGAGGAGTAGACCTGTTGCCCCTCTGGGTCTGGGGGGGGGGTTGTCTCTTGAGGAACCTGAATGACTTCTCTGGGTCACTCAGGTTTCTCAAGAAGCTCCAAGTACAGAAATAATCTGACTCTAGATGATTTTTTATGTGTTAATTTGTGTTTTCGGGTGTGGAGCTCTTTGAGGAGAGGGTAACCCAGAGATATAAAATGGGGCAAATAAAAACAAATAAACGAGCAAAGTCTTACACTGCAGCGGGCTTCGGCTGCTCAAACGCCTCTTTGGGGAGCCGCAGCAGTGGTTTTTTCTTTCCTGAAACACAAACTGTTTTATTATCCATTCAAAAAAACGAAGATACTGAAAAATCAACAGATAGAAACTATTCAGGATTCTTTAGAGGTAAGGAAACTCCGCCCAGCCATCGAGCAGAGGTGAGACCCCCATTAAACATGGAGAGATTTTTAAAAACAGAGGGTGAGGATCATGGAACATTAAGAATGATTATGGAACATTATTAACATAAATAACGGGAACACCAGAAAAAATTAGTGAACAAAAGAAAACAAACTTTAGGTCAACAACAAAAAAAATCTAAAAATGTACTAATATTTATAAAGATTTGTTCGGCTCAAGAATGTTACTTATGCCAAACTAACTTGAAATTTATCAAAACAATTTCAACTCTCGTTACGCAGCTAAGCTTTTAAATTCACACCTGAAACAATTCTAAGGTGTAAGCCAGCTTGATCTCCATCCCGCCCCAACCATGCTGGTAGAATTCCATATATTGGTCACACAAATGACGTGATGCATATATAATGTGATTCTAATGAGCCGGTGCCACTTGTTATTACTCATGCACAAAACCAAGGTGTTGCCATTGCCTGCTATAGCGATGGGAGGCAGTCACCATGGCAACTCTTGAATGACAGACACTGATCAGTCACTGAAACAAAAAGAAAGTCGACATGTTCCGAGAATCCACGTCAGACACGGCAGGCTGTCCAACAAATTCTCAGCTCGATGTTTTAATTGTATTATTTTTTATAGGATTAAAATATGATGTCATGGTTTCAAAATGAAATCATTATGAAAATTAAACTTAATGGTCTGACTGGAGGCAAAAGAATTTTAACAATCCCAGAAGCTGCCAATGGCGTTCCACAGTGTTGGTGCAGGGGGTAAAAAGGAGAGACGAATAGGGGGGTGAAACTAAAAATAACTCCAGTTGAAGTCTTCAGCTTTTTGCCCTCTCTGACTGCTACCCCACAAAGATGGCCACTCCTTGTGTGGCTGCTGGCACGTTGTGTGCATGCAGCTGGTAAATAAGACGCTGCTGGGAGGAACCAGTACTGCTGGTAACAAACACAACACCAGGATCTGACCCAAATTTGACTTTTATGTTACTGTTTATGGAATATAAATGAAGTTGGTAAGACCCCCAATAAGACCCACTCCCACCATTTTAATACTATCTTGTAGTGTCAGAATCTATCCATCTAAACCAGCACGGTGGCGCAGTGAGACCACTGTCTCACAGCAAGAAGGTCTTGGTTTCGAACCCCGGGGCGGGGGGCCGAGGTTTGAAAACCCTGGCCTCTCTGTGTGGAGTTTGCATGTTCTCCCCGTGGATGCGTGGGTTTCCTCCGGGTGCTCTGTTTTCCTCCCACCATCCAAAAACATGCGTGTTAGGTTGAGGACCCCCTTGAAAACAAGATGTTGCATCTCAAGGGGCTTAACCTCCTAATAAAAAAATAAAACTTTAAATTGTCCTTCAATAATTCATGTTCGTACATGGATGAATTTGTATAAATTTTTTCAATTCACCATCTTTTCCAAACTATACACCATTCACACCTCACCAGTGAATCGTAATAAAGATGTATAGCAGAAGTCCAACGTTCAGTAGGTGGCGCCATTGCTGCTAGCTATATGTACCAACAATCTGCTATGAACAGTATGTCAGAGGGAAGCTTCTTTAGAGAATAAGAAACGTTATTTAATTAAACACTGAGAGGTTTTATGACATAAAGCCGTTGATTTGGGTAAAACATGCTGTCCATGTTTAACCATCCCATCATGGTGAGGGTCCTGTTCTTTGATGTGCCCGCGTGGGGAGCTGGTATAAAAACAAAGAATGCCAACAGACTGAACAAGCTGGTAAAAAAGCTGGACGTGTGGTTGGCTCACCCCTCGCCTGCGTGGAGGAGGTGATGAGGGACAGAATGAAAGCAAAACTGTCGTCAATCATGCTGAATCCCTCCCACCTCCTCCAGAGGAACAGACTCCTGCAACCCTGCTGCTCAAAGGAACGGTACAGAAAATCAACCTCCATCAAACATTTTCAAACCTGTAGCTTCGTGCCATTCATAACAGTTAGAAAAATGTACACGTGTTAATAAAGTTCTTATTTGTATGATTGTTGATTTCTTCTTATTGTGGGGTCTTCTTTGGTTCTCCATTTTGCACTGCAGCACTCAAATTTTCCTTTGAGGATAAATAAAGTATTTTTAACTCAATTCAATCCGGTCTGATCTGGTAAATTACAGGACTCCACTTCACTGACCACCTGAAGATCTATATGGAGACTAACAGAGAAATTCATACGAGTTTCAAAATGATTAGTTTGGTCCAGAGAAGAAGCTGGTTGTGTATATGGTACCACATCCGGTTGGCGTCCTTCTGATCGTTGTTGGAACAAACTGGACAAACTGCTGTCTGGGCTTAAAGTAAACCAGTTAACCATGTCTGCCTCCTCACCTACCAATGTGTCCATGGAAATGCCCCAACTTACCTCACTGAGCTCCTCTTCCCACTCATCAACCCAAGACACCTTCGCTCAAATTCCACCCACTGCCTCCACCAGCCCAGGACCAGGCTGACCACAATGGGGGACAGAGCCTTCCAGGCCGTTGCCCCACGACTGTGGAATGAGCTCCCGGAACTCCTCAGGGCCCCACAAAGTGTGGACACTTTTAAAAAAGGCCTAAAGACATTCATTTTTAATAAGGCTTTTAATCTTTGATTTTATGTTTCTTTGTTTTCAGAATGTAGATTTTAGTTTTTAAATGTTTTTATTGTTTTTACCTTTCTATGTAGCGCTTTGGGATTTTTTTCTTAAAATGTAAGACGCATTACAAATAAAATGTATTATTATTATTATGTGTAGTTCAGATTGTTTATTGTATGGTTCAGATCAAACTTTATGATGATAGTTATTTAGAAACAGTTGGTTTGATGGCAGCATTATGATGGATGGATGATAGTTATTTATTGTTATTTAATATCTTTTCATTTAGTTTTTCACCACTAGTTGGTACAGGATGATTGACATGGTGTCCTCCTCTCTCTTCCTCTGTTTCAGATTCCTGATGGATCCTCTGTGTTCCTGTCCTGGGTGTGGTCAGACTGAGGAGGTCTCTGTGTTCCTGTCCTGGGCGTGGTCAGACTGAGGAGGTCTCTGTGTTCCTGTCCTGGGCGTGGTCAGACTGAGGAGGTCTCTGTGTTCCTGTCCTGTGATTGGTCAGACTGAGGAGGTCTCTGTGTTCCTGTCCTGGGCGTGGTCAGACTGAGGAGGTCTCTGTGTTCCTGTCCTGGGATTGGTCAGACTGAGGAGGTCTCTGTGTTCCTGTCCTGGGCGTGGTCAGACTGAGGAGGCCTCTCTGTTCCTGTGCTGTGATTGGTCAGACTGAGGAGGTCTCTGTGTTCCTGTCCTGGGCGTGGTCAGACTGAGGAGGCCTCTGTGTTCCTGTGCTGTGATTGGTCAGACTGAGGAGGTCTCTGTGTTCCTGTCCTGGGCGTGGTCAGACTGAGGAGGTCTCTGTGTTCCTGTGCTGTGATTGGTCAGACTGAGGAGGTCTCTGTGTTCCTGTCCTGTGATTGGTCAGACTGAGGAGGTCTCTGTGTTCCTGTCCTGGGCGTGGTCAGACTGAGGAGGTCTCTGTGTTTGATCTTCATCAGGATGAAGAACGTCTACTGATTTCTTCAGAATAAGATCATATTTAATTAACAGCCTGCTCGTCCCAGGGAAGGAATCTCTCCTTCATGTGGATCCCCACCAGGTTTCCGATTTTTTTTTTCCTCACTGTGAAGGAGGGTCTGAAACGTGCTGACATTGTTTAGTTTAATCAGCTTTTAGCTGTGTTTCTACTTTTTTCTGTATTATTTTCAAAGTGAAGCCTGTTAAGATCATTATTTATCGGGCTGTAAAAATATAATTGAATTGAATAATTGTCAGGCTCACCCCCCTCCGCCCCCCTGCTCTTTCTGCGCGTGCACAATGAAGTGCGCGTGCAGCAGCTGTGTCCCTGAATGCACCACAGAGACAGCTGCATGTGTGCACGCGCATATGCTTTGCAAAGTCACCGTGCACCAGATGTTGCAGCGCCTGTCAGTCACGCACGACTCAGCAGGAACTGCAAGCAGGAAATGCATCTGCAGGGGAGGGGGGAGGAGGGGGTGTCTTACCTCTGCAGCCTTAAGGGGTACTTACCTCTGCTGCTGCGGGGGGGTGCAGGGGAGGCTTCCTTCTCACCCCTTCCCTCCATTGCTGATTTTGGAGGCTGTCCCTGCACAGGACCCTGCAGCTGCACCTACATGATGGAAGACCCGAACCAAGATCTGCACTTCCTGTATGCGCGCGCGAAGAACTCTGGGAAACGTAGTTTTTCATGGCGGGAAATTTATTCACTTAAATAAATAAATATATTATATTCGTATAATATATTGTATGTATATATATATATATATGTAAAATATTATATATATATAAATATATATATATATCTATAGGAAATAGATGTAAGGGTGGAATGCCCCCTGCGGGTCAGGGACAGGGTCCTACCCCAAATGGGGGAGTTTAAGTATCTCGGGGTCTTGTTCACGTGTGGGGGAAAGATGGAGCGGGAGATCGACAGGTGGATCGGTGCGGCATCAGCAACAACTAGGACGCTGCATCAGTCCGTCGTGGTAAAGAGAGAGCTGAGCCGAAAAGCAAAGCTCTCGATTTACAAGTCGATCTACGTTCCTACCCTCACCATGGTAACCAGGATCTACGTTCCTACCCTCACCATGGTAACCAGCTGTGGGTGGTGACCGAAAGAATGAGATCGCGGGTACAAGCGGCCGAAATGAGCTTCCTGCGCAGGGTGGCTGGGCTCTCACTCAGAGATCGAGTGAGGAGCTCTGCCATCCGGGAGTAGCTCGGTGTCAAGCCGCTCCTGCTCCAGGTCGAGAGGAGCCAGATGGGGTGGTTTGGGCATCTGGTCAGGATGCCCCCCGAGTGTTTTGGGCACATCCCACCAGGAGGAGACCAAGGGGCAGACCCCGGACCCGCTGGAGAGACTATGTCTCACAGCTGGCCGGGGAACGACTTGGGATCCTTCCGGGTGAGCTGGAGGATGCAGCCGGGGAAAGAGAGGCCTGGGCTGCCCGTTTGAGGCTGTTGCCCCCGCGACCTGACCCCGGAATAAGCGGAAGATGACGGAACGGAACAGATATTATATTAATTAAATAATTTCATAATAATTTTTATATATAATTTTTATCCACATGGTAGCGCTGCAGCCCTTCTTCCTGTTCTTTGAGGCGTCGGATTTGATAATTCATAGAAAAATGGGTCTGGGTCTTCTCCTGCCTCTGGGACCAAAACCTCACCACTGAGGGAGGCACCCTTACCAGATACCTGAACCACTATATCTGGCTTCTCCACCCAGAGGAGCACCCCTCTATTTTGAGCTTCTGCCAGATGACTGAACTCCTCTGTCTGTATCTGAGAGAGACCCCAGCCACCCTGCAGAGGAAGAATAATTCAAGCGCCTTTACCAGGGATCGTGATAGGAATGTAGATCCTGGTTACCATGGTGAGGGTAGGAACGTAGATCCTGGTTACCATGGTGAGGGTAGCTACGTAGATCCTGGTTACCATGGTGATGGTAGGAATGTAGATCCTGGTTACCATGGTGAGGGTAAGAACGTAGATCTGGTTACCATGGTGAGGGTAGGAATGTAGATCCTGGTTACCATGGTGAGGGTAAGAACGTAGATCTGGTTACCATGGTGAGGGTAAGAACGTAGATCTGGTTACCATGGTAAGAGTAGGAACGTAGATCCTGGTTACCATGGTGAGGGTAGGAACATTGATCCTGGTTACCATGGTGAGGGTAGGAACATAGATCCTGGTTACCATGGTGAGGGTAGGAACGTAGATCCTCGTTACCATAGTGAGGGTAGGAACGTAGATCCTGGTTTCCATGGTGAGGGTAGGAACATTGATCCTGGTTACCATGGTGAGGGTAGGAACGTAGATCCTGGTTACCATGGTGAGGGTGGGAACAAGATCCTGGTTACCATGGTGATGGTAAGAGCGTAGATCCTTGTTACCATGGTGAGGGTAGGAACGTAGATCCTGGTTACCATGGTGAGGGTAGGAATGTAGATCTGGTAACCATGGTGAGGGTAGAAACGTAGATCCTGGTTACAATGGTGAGGGTTGGAATGTAGATCCTGGTTACTAAGGTGAGGGTAGGAACATAGATCCTGGTTACCATGGTGAGGGTAGGAACGTAGATCCTGGTTACAATGGTGAGGGTAGGAATGTAGATCCTGGTTACCATGGTGAGGGTAGGAACGTAGATCCTGGTTACCATGGTGAGGGTAGGAATGTAGATCCTGGTTACCATGGTGAGGGTAGGAACAAGATCCTGGTTACTATGGTGATGGTAAGAACGTAGATCCTGGTCACCATGGTGAGGGTAGGAACGTAGATCCTGGTTACCATGGTGAGGGTAGGAATGTAGATCCTGGTTACCGTGGTGAGGTTAGGAATGTAGATCCTGGTTACCATGGTGAGGGTAGGAATGTAGATCCTGGTTACCGTGGTGAGGTTAGGAATGTAGATCCTGGTTACCATGGTGAGGATAGGAACATAGATGCTGGTTACCATGGTGAGGGTTGGAATGTAGATCCTGGTTACCATGGTGAGGGGAGGAATGTAGATCCTGGTTACCAAGGTGAGGGTTGGAACATAGATCCTGGTTACCATGGTGAGGGTTGGAATGTAGATCCTGGTTACCATGGTGAGGATAGGAACATAGATCCTGGTTACCATGGTGAGGGTTGGAATGTAGATCCTGGTTACCAAGGTGAGGGTAGGAACATAGATCCTGGTTACCATGGTGAGGGTTGGAATGTAGATCCTGGTTACCATGGTGAGGATAGGAACATAGATCCTGGTTACCATGGTGAGGGTTGGAATGTAGATCCTGGTTACTAAGGTGAAGGTAGGAAATAGATTGGCAGGTAAATCCAGAGCTTTGCTTTTCGGCTCAGCTCTTTCTTCACCACGATGGACAGAAGTTGTCTCGTACACAATAGTAAGAACTGAAAACTGCATCTTATTTCAGCATTCATCCAATAGCATCTGACTACTGATGATGCTTCATATCCAATCAGCATTCCTCTTTCGATTGCATTCACAAACATAAACACAGGAACAGATTTGTTTCTTTTACGTATAAAATGGAACGAGCAGCCATTTTGTGTTTTAAGAAATTCAACGACTTAAAGTCTAGAGATTTTATTTTGACCAACAGTAAAACATTTCTGTTATTTTTCAAACTTTAAATTCTGGTGCTTTAATCATATTTAATAAAGTTTGCCTTTTAAAATGATCAGAAAAGATGAGAAAAAATCCGTAAGGACAAACATGTATTTATTAAAAATGATTTTTTTCTAATATTACTTAAAACCAAACACTTAAAACCAGTCGTGTCCTTAGTTTTACTTACAAATGAAGTCCAGCTGCCGGTCCTTCTCTACAAAAAGTTTTATGACTAAGATGTAGAATTCATCTTTATTTTCTCTTAGTTTTAATGTAGCTGTGACACGATTGCAAAATGTCAAACAATCCGTGTGTTCCCATTCAACTCTACATTATAATTGTGTACCCCCACCCCCCAAAAAAATAAAAATAAATTAATATCATAAATGAAGTTTACCAATCAAAAATAAATGTGCACTTGGAGCCTGCCTATGTCATTGATCCAGAAGTTGACCTAAAAACGCTGCCATATTGTGTGATGTCATCACTGGAATGGAAGTCGCTGCAGTTTCAGTCAGAGAAATCTCCAAAGGAAGCTCGTCAGTAAATGAAGCCGTTTTGAATTTTGGAAATTTTGGAATTTTTGACCCAGCCTGAATTTCGGGTCGGACTTGGGCTTAAGATCTTACCTCTACCCAGAGATACTTAAACTCCTCCACCTGGGGTAGGGCTACGGTGACGACCTGTTCCGCTTTAGGTTGAACTGTCTCACTTTTTAGGCGCGTGTCTCGTGTCCTGCATACCACGACCGTGTCCCGCTTTTTCATTGGTGATCGAACATAACAATTACAGTTAGACCGGTCTGTGAAAATATAGTCAGATACTAAACCAGTCCGTGGTGCAGAATCTGCACCACGGACTTCTACAGGATGAACTTCTGGGAAAATAAACATTTAGTCATGAAGGCTCATTATGTCTTTGGAGTTTGGAGTTTTATAGTAGGCTAATTTTTACTAATATAAATATATACAGCATGTGTCTCCTTCAGTCTAAAGCTTTTTATATTTGCAGCTCCAGATGTGTTAGTTTTTTGTTTGTTTCGTCCAATTTCTTTCAATCCTAATCCTAATTGAACGTTTTGGGTTGCCGACCCCTGATCTAAATCAATGAAAAGTTTTATGGTAAGACCAAAAGACGACAGGGAGACACACAAAGTGACAGCAGCTGAGATTACAAACGTTATCACTCAGTGCAACACGGACTATCATACAGGGCAACTAGCTCCAGTAAAAGCTAGCTCCCGTTATATTTTCAGACTCATGTTGTGAAGAAAATGTTGTGTGGCCGCATGAAAGCTGCTAGCGTAATAACAAACATCCGTGCCCCATTGTCAGTAGAGAAACGTCTAGAGATACTGACAGCACCCATGTTCCCCTCAACCAGTGACAAGCACTCATACAAACCTTTCTATTCTGTCGCATCAGATGCTTCAAATCACCACTGCACCAAACTTTCCCCACTGACCGTGAAATCCTGGACACCAGAGGTTGGACTGGTTGAGGATCGTGATGAGACAGCTGCTTCTATTCACCTTCAAATAAACAAACTCAAAGAGAATGATTAGAAACCTGAAAGAATCTCATCTCACACACCAGATAACACTGGTGTAAATTATGGAAAGCTTAATTCAGTTTATCAGAAACTGAAGGCTGACATTCCTGGTGTTGTAAAGCCAAACTGTTGTGGCTCATTTTGTACAACTGTACAAAACATATAAGTGACAGTCTACTGTAGACAGTCATTGAGTGAATAATTAATAAGATCTTCAGTCACTTCTCCTCATCAATAAATAAGACATTTTTCTTAATATTGTTTAGTTATTTAGACACCTTTTTAAAAAAAACTTCAAAATGTCAGTCAGTCACCTTCTCAACTGTCTAGCCCTTATGGGGTGCCGGAGCCCATCCCGGCAGATTCAAGGCAAGGGGCAGGGTACAGCCCAGTCACTGGTTGCCAGTCTCTCGTGGGGCCACACACATGCAACCATACACACACACACACACACACACACACACACACACACACACACACACACACACACACGCTCATTCCTAGGGGTAATCATGTCGTGGCCAATCAACCTAACATGCATGTTTTTGGAGGGTGGGAGGAAACCAGAGAACCCTGAGAAAACCCACGCAAACACAGGGAGAACATACAAACTCCAAACAGAAAGGCCAGTGTTCCAAGCCTCGTCCCTTCTTGATATGAGGCCGCTGTGCTAACCACTGCGCCACCATGCCGCCAATTTGAAAATGTCCTATAGATATTTGTATATGATTAAAAAGTGTTTCTTTTCAATCAAAACCAGTATATTTAGTTCACACAGTTTTTTTATAAAAATTATTTTATTTGTCGAGTCCATGTTCCAGCAAATCCCTGCACCTGTTCCCTTTTTACACATTTTTGAGGTGGTCACCGTAGGTAGGACCCTCCCTGACCATAGTCTCTGATTTGTATTTCTGAAATGTAGCCACTCGGAGCAGACAGGAGCCGGTGACTTCTCCAAATGGTCTTGAACACGGATAAATAAATACAAAGGTTCTGTCAGGAAGACTTAATCAGCAGGTCAGGACAATAACTTACGTACTAGTTTGGTTCAGGTTAACTTCCATCGGTGCTGATGGTGAGGGTAGGGTAGGCCTCTCACCATCTTTTAAATACCTTTTTTAAAAAAAAAAAAAAACCTTTTGCTTATTAATTAGAATGAGTTTATTTTTTTATTTTGCCAACTATTAAACTAAAAACATTAATATGGATTTTTTTCTTTTTGTTTTTATATAATGAGATAATTAGTGACAGAAAGAAATAAACACGTTCATTAAAAAATAAAAAATAAATAATTTCTTTTGCTTTCTGCACAAACGCCTCAATATTTCAGCTCTTGATGTGGAAAAAATTAAAACGGCAAAATTCTGGAAACATTTGAAACAAAGTTTATTTTGGAATTACTTTAAATTACTTTTTAAAAAATACATTTTGAGCACAAAGCTACGAGAAAATTTGTTCTAAAAATGATCCATTTAGGTATTTAACACTAGGAAATAAAGTTTAGGTGTTGGTAAATGATGTTTAGGTGTTGGTAAACGATGTTTAGGTGTTGGTAAATGATGTTTAGGTGTTGGTAAATGATGTTTAGGTGTTGGTAAATGATGTTTAGGTGTTGGTAAATGATGTTTAGGTGTTGGTAAATGATGTTTAGGTGTTGGTAAATGATGTTTAGGTGTTGGTAAATGATGTTTAGGTGTTGGTAAATGATGTTTAGGTGTTGGTAAATGATGTTTAGGTGTTGGTAAATGATGTTTAGGTGTTGGTAAATGATGTTTAGGTGTTGGTAAATGATGTTTAGGTGTTGGTAAATGATGTTTAGGTGTTGGTAAATGATGTTTAGGTGTTGGTAAATGATGTTTAGGTGTTGTTTAATGATGTTTAGGTGTTGGTAAATGATGTTTAGGTGTTGGTAAATGATGTTTAGGTGTTGGTAAATGATGTTTAGGTGTTGGTAAATGATGTTTAGGTGTTGGTAAATGATGTTTAGGTGTTGGTAAATGATGTTTAGGTGTTGGTAAATGATGTTTAGGTGTTGGTAAATGATGTTTAGGTGTTGGTAAATGATGTTTAGGTGTTGGTAAATGATGTTTAGGTGTTGGTAAATGATGTTTAGGTGTTGGTTAATGATGTTTAGGTGTTGGTAAATGATGTTTAGGTGTTGGTAAATGATGTTTAGGTGTTGGTAAATGATGTTTAGGTGTTGGTAAATGATGTTTAGGTGTTGGTAAACATTTTTTAGATGCTGGACTCTCAGCTCTTGGGGGAAATGAGTGATTGGTAAACAGGTTTTACGACCACATGCAGGCTGAGGGAACCGTCCACCAGGTATTCGGACGTCCGGCGGAACAAGTCCACCTCGGCCAGGAAGTCGCTGTTTTCCTCCGTGCTCTGGTGGAAGTTGTGCATGTGTTTTACCACCAGTGCTCCCTGCTGGCGAGCCATTACCAGTACCGTCTTCTGGAAGCTGACACCAGCAAATTCTGCAGTGGATGTTGCCGGGGTGATGATGATGCGAGGACGGCCCCCTTCCGCCCGCGTGGGCTGCATGGTGCCCGTTTCCGTGTACATAGGCCTGAGGCTGAGGGGGAGCCAGCGTGGAGAGAATAGAGCATTCCATGTCACCCGCTTGCTGGCATCGTGGCCACTTGGACCCAGCTGGGTCTGGAAGCTGATGCTGCGATCGTCCCGGGTGGGGTTGTTAATGGACCAGGGCGACCCCCACATCGCAGAGAGGTAGTTCCGCGGCACGAAGAGGCTGCAGTTAACATCAAAGTATTTGGCCATTTGCAACGGCGAAGCAGAGTGGAACTGGTAGGACATGTAAAGCAAGTCACGTACTGACTCTTGATAACGGGCAAGAACAGCCGACTGACTCTGCAGGCGGAATAGCTCGTGTGGGGGCATCATTGCGTACCGCACAGCTCTAAGCGCATTCTCCGCCGTTAAACCGTCCGGCTCATTCTGGATGATCCAGGCCTCCAGCGCCACAAAGAGTTCCACCTCGCTCTGCAAGACCAGGTCTGAGCGCTGCAGTAGGGTCATGAGCAGCGGGCTGCTAACGGACAGCCACTGGCTGCTCCGAAGGACCGCAGACAGGTTCCAGGCCAAGAACTGCAGACAGCTGTCTTTTAGCACGGTATCCTCCGCCTGCAGACTGTACTCATACCAGCCCACCACGTAGCCCGACTGCACATCTCTGGGTAGGTTCTGGGTCATGTACCGGGTCACGCCCTCCTGAAGGTTTGTCACCCGGTACTTGGATGCCAGCTTGTGTAGAGGCATGGCATGTTCCAGATGCAGAGAAATCTCCCCACAGTAGAGGTACCTGCAGGAAGAAGAATCGCAGATGAACCAGCAAATAAACACATTGTTTATCAACGTTTTTCTAAGTAATATTGTTAGTGTGGTTGATGGGGTGGTCGTTAGGGTGGTTCAGAGGTTGGTTGGTAGGATGGTTGTTAGGGACAAATGGAGTGGCTGAGAACCCTTATTGTATGTATTACCAGTGCCACTCTATCCTGCTGGCGGGAGGAAACCGCTTACAGTAAGAAACTTTTTATGTAGAAAGACAGTTAGGATGCAAAGGCTCATTAGCAAAGTGTTATCTCTGTGGCTTGTTGATGCACGACAGAAACGGCCATTGATTAACCCAGCAGTTCTTCACTTGTTTGCTATTTTATTGATGTTGGGGTGCAGGGCTGGGGCCAACCTCTGCTGCCGTCTCACCTGATGAACTTATCGAACAGGGCAGCACAATCAGAGCTCTCCTTCAGCACCAACGTGCTGCTGTTACGGCTGGCCAGCAACTCCTCGAACACCGGGCTCTGCAGGGACAGCACCAGAGCGTGGGCCTGGATCACCTTCACTTCGTCAGCATTGGGCGTCTCTACCCGCAGAGACACGTCACTGCCGTTGGCCTGGAGCAGCAGGGCCTCCAGGCGCTGCACCAGCGTCAAGGAGTGGCTAATGGTATCGGCACCGCTGCCCTCCACCTGGGTGCCTTCAACCTTCAGCATTCCTGTAGGAACACGTGCATGTTTAACCATGACAGACCCTAATCAGGGCTTTCCCTGTACCGGGGGTACTTATTAGAGCAGATAATTGGAAACAATAATCAGAATCCATTCTATTGATTAGCCAGCTGCACGAGTTTGTATGATAAAGGATTCTGGGTCATTTTTAATTAAAGTTTAGTGCGCTTCCCCCCTCCACCACTCGTCAGTGTGGATTATAAAGTGTGTTAGTGTGGATTATAAAGTGTGTTAGTGTGGATTCCTACCCTCACCATGGTAACCAGCTGTGGGTGGTGACTGAAAGAATGAGATCGCTGATACAAGCGGCCGAAATGAGCTTCCTCCGCAGGGTGGCTGGGCTCTCACTCAGAGACCGGGTGAAGAGCTCTGCCATCCGGGAGGAGCTCGGTGTCGAGCTGCTCCTCCTCCAGGTCGAGAGGAGCCAGAGGGGGTGGATCGAGCATCTGGTCAGGATGCCCCCCGAGCGCCTCGCGGGCGAGGTCTTTCGGGCACGTCCCACCAGGAGGAGACAAGGAGGCAGACCCCGGACCCGCTGGAGAGACTATGTCTCACACCTGGCCAGGGAACGACTTGGGATCCTTCCAGGTGAGCTGGAGGATGCAGCCGGGGTGAGAGAAGCCTGAGCTGCCCGTTTGAGGCTGTTGCCCCCACGACCCGACCCCGGAACAAGCGGAAGATGACGAAATGGAAAGTGTGGATTCATTTGTAAAGACATTTAGATTCTGTGAAGAAGCCCAAAGCGCTTTCCTACGTACTCCATGTTCACAGCTGCCATGCTCAGCGCTGACTAACCGTCAGCAGCTGACCAACCCTCATGAGCAGCTGTTCAGTATCTTGATCATGACATGAGGAGATAAAACCTGTGACCCTCTGGTTACCAGACAGCTGGAGTAGACACCGAGTACTGATTAGAAACAAGAGCACATAGCTGGTGCACATGCACCGTCAAAATTCACCACATATAAAAGGCATTAAAGCGCTTCCGGGCACCAACAAAGTGAAATTAATCCCTGCAGTGTGAAAATTAAACCCTGCAGTGTGAAAATTAATCCCTGCAGTGAACCGTTAGCGTTAAATAAAAATTTCTCTAATGTTATAGTTTTACTGATCGAAGCTACTTGTTAAAATAAGCTTCAGCCGCACCGTTTGGTTTCATTCACAAGAAGGAACAATAATAACTCAGTGTAAAGTAATCAGTCCTGTGAAAACCAACCTTTTCTGGTTCAGTTTACTCTGTGAAGATGTGCAGTGTGTGATCCTACCTGCAGCAGCAGCACGATCCAGCTGAAGGCATGCAGCCAGAAATAGCACCAGAATCACCTTCCTGTCCATCGCCTCGTCTAACTGTGGTGAGCAGTGCTGCTCTCCATCGAGCACGCTCAGAGCTCATTGATCCATCTAAAAAATGTGAGAATGACAACCAATCGCAGAAGAGATCATAAATATAGAGACGATGCAAGCAAAAGTAAATACGAAAATAAACACAGTCAGATTCAGAACATTGTTTTCTGTCCACATGTTAGTGGACAGGACGTATCTCTCAGGACATATGAGCGATATGTTATGTGTCCTGCTCCACACAGAAACACCTCATTAGATCTGTGGTAGTGTCAGTAATGCCTACAGATCTATGCAGCTTCCTTCTCTTGGCTCCTCCATCCTAACTGTGTGTATCTCATGCCACTCTACATCCCAGTATTCAAACGTCTCCCTCGGGAAGTAAAAACTATCAAATGTTGGTCTCCAAATGGAAAAGTGAGGTTACAGGGAGAAGAGATGAAGAAGGTGGAAGATTTTAAGTATCTAGGATCAACAATCCAGAGCAATGGAGAGTGTGGAAAAGAGGTTAAGAAGCGTGTGCAGGCAGGCTGGAATGGGTGGAGGAAAGTATCAGGTGTGATGTGTGACAGAAGAGTTTCAGCTAGAATGAAAGGGAACGTGTACAAAACCGTAGTGAGAGCGGCCATGGTGATTGGTCTAGAGACAGAGTGATGAGAGCGGCCATGTTGATTGGTCTAGATACAATGTCCCTGATTCAAAGACAGGAAACAGAGATGGAGGTAGCAGAGATGAAGATGCTGAGGATCTCTCTTAAAGTGACCAGGATGGACAGGATCAGAGGAACAGCACATGTTAGAGGTTTTAAAGTCAGAGAGGCCAGACTGAGATGGTTTGGACATGTGCAGAGGAGCGAGAGAGAGAGTACATCAGAAGAAGGATGCTGGGTTTGGAACCACCAGGAAAGAGGACTAGAGGAAGACCAAAGAGGAGGTTCATGGATACAGTGAAGGAAGACATGAAGATAGTTGGTGTGACCAAAGAAGATGCAGCAGATAGGGTTAGATGGATGAGGCTGACTTGCTGTGACGCCCACTGAAGGGAGATGATGGAAGGAGAAGAAGATTTGTAAGGATTCAGGAGGAGGAGGTGGTCGGGTTTTGCGTGTAGGAGGAGGGTTATTTATAAATAGGAACATTTTCAGGAACACGCTTTTTTAAATTAAAAAAAAAAAAAATTCACACTATAGGACCCCTAACACACTTGTCCGTGATGGCCTGCTTAGCGCGAAGAGGAGGGACGGTCTTTGAAACAAATGATATAATAGATCTTTAACGATCGTCACTTTTACCAGTCCAGCTGTTTAAATGCCCGCTCAGCGTCGAGGTGCCAGTCTTTTTGGTCTCATATGAAAGCAAAGCGCCACATTGACTACATCCAGCGAAGCCAACGCAAGTTTCTGAAGCATTTTGAACAACAAATTTGAATCTTTTCCACACCTCACTCTTACCGGTGCGTGTTTGTCTTTTCAGTTCTCCTGCTTTTAGTTTATCCTTAACTTCTTACTCCTTCGTATCGGGGATCCTCCTTAACTTCTCACTCCTTCATATCGGGGATCCTCCTTAACTTCTCACTCCTTCGTATCGGGGATCCTCCTTAACTTCTCACTCCTTCGTATCGGGGATCCTCCTTAACTTCTTACTCCTTCGTATCGGGGATCCTCCTTAACTTCTCACTCCTTCATATCGGGGATCCTCCTTAACTTCTTACTCCTTCATATCGGGGATCCTCCTTAACTTCTCACTCCTTCATATCGGGGATCCTCCTTAACTTCTCACTCCTTCGTATCGGGGATCCTCCTTAACTTCTCACTCCTTCGTATCGGGGATCCTCCTTAACTTCTTACTCCTTCATATCGGGGATCCTCCTTAACTTCTCACTCCTTCATATCGGGGATCCTCCTTAACTTCTTACTCCTTCATATCGGGGATCCTCCTTAACTTCTCACTCCTTCATATCGGGGATCCTCCTTAACTTCTCACTCCTTCATATCGGGGATCCTCCTTAACTTCTTACTCCTTCATATCGGGGATCCTCCTTAACTTCTTACTCCTTCATATCGGGGATCTTCCTTAACTTCTCATTCCTTCATATCGGGGATCCTCCTTAACTTCTTCCTCCTTCATATCGGGGATCCTCCTTAACTTCTTCCTCCTTCATATCGGGGATCCTCCTTAACTTCTTACTCCTTCATATCGGGGATACTACTTAACTTCTTACTCCTTCATATCGGGGATCCTCCTTAACTTCTCACTCCTTCATATCGGGGATACTACTTAACTTCTTACTCCTTCATATCGGGGATCCTCCTTAACTTCTTCCTCCTTCATATCGGGGATCCTCCTTAACTTCTTACTCCTTCATATCAGGGATACAAGTTCAAAATAAATAAAATAAAGATGTGCGCAGGAGAGGATTACCAAATTAAGAGGGGTGTTCACGTGCACAGAGCTGTGCAGATCCTGTTTAGTAGTTAAACATTACTTCTCTGTTTTAATTTTATAACAAGTATTTCTTAGTTTAGTACACACACATTGTTTTAGTTTACATTTTAAAAAGATATATTTATTTGGAAAAAAAAAAAAAAGTCAGCGAGAGAGAAGCCCGACCCGAAGTAATGATTGACATTTCAGGCCGACCCGACCTGAGTTTCGAGTTGGGCTCGGGCTTAAGATCTTGCCTTTAACCTACATTATCTGCTGGTAGACGCTGGGTTTGCAGACGTGCTTTCCCACAGGGTCTAGTTCAATTAAGGAGATATTTTTCTTCCTACAACAACAAGTCAGTAACAGATGCACTGATGGTGTTGATTTGCTCACAGCTATAATCGCTTTACCACATTCACAGAACTGCTGCTGGCTTGCTGCTTGCTGCTTGCTTTCGCACAGGTCATTCTGTTATTTAGTTTTATGTGCCTTAAATTAAACCTTTGAAAATCAGAATTCAGGAGAGAGGACACTTTGATCTAATTTGTCTTCCAGGACATGTTCTGTTACTACTCCATAAATATTCTGTTGTCTTGCCCAAAATGCTCTTCAATGCATGCAAGACTGTGCAAGAGGTATACTATTTGATGATAGATTAATATACTGTATATATTTTAATGATACAACGCTGGATACCTAGTACACCTAGTATCCAACAGGGCCAACCTAGCCCTGGATAAGCATCCAGGGCTAGGTTGCAGAGTAACATCTTCAGAGGGGAAACCCAGGCTTCTCTCACTCCAGCTGCATCCTCCACCTCGCCCGGGAGGATCCCGAGGTGTTCCCTGTCCAGCTGTGAGACATAGTCTTTCCAGTTGGTCCAAGGTTCACCTCTGGGTCTCCTCCAGGTGGGACGTAACCGAAACACCTCTACAACGAGGGAGGAATCCTAAACAGATGCCCAAACCACTCCATCGGGCTTCTCTCAACCCGTAGGAGCAACGGCTCTACACTGAGGTCCTCCCTCTATCTTCCTTTTGTCCTCACTGTAACCACTAAGTTTCTCCCTCTTTTTTATGCATATTGAAAAGAAAGAGCATAAATTTTCCTGTTTTATTGCAAAAAATCTAAAAGTGTCTGATAAACTCGAACCCGCAGGTCTTACATGAACCACTGTTGACGCAGTCAGAAGCAGATTCTTAAATAGATCTTTAAACTAAAATAAAGATATAACATCAATGAGTGGATGGTGAAACCCTGTTTGTCCTCATATGAACATGATGGTGGCCTTGGATCTCTTTACCCTCAGCACACTGATTCAGAACCCCCCCCGCCCCCCCCCCCCCCTCTTCCTTCACACATCAGTCTCCTCCTCCATCCTCTCTCTGCCTCTCCTCTGATCTCTTCACCAGATCATAACAAACCTCCACTCTGCCTGCTCCGGTTCATCACTGACCCTCACCCTCCTTGTCTGCTCAGTGGCAAGCCTGCTGGACCCTGCTGGACCCTGGTGGGACACGCCGGACCTCGCTGAACAATGTTAGACCGGCGGACGCCTCTGGGACACAGTGAACCCTATCAGCAGCAGACCCTGCTGCAGAACATTGTCCCCCAATAAAAAAAAATTAGGTGGCGCTGGATCAACCTGGCTGGACCTTTTCTGTGGACTCTAGTTGTGAAGACCGCCTGAGAGCTTGGTGTAAAGGTAATTACCCCACACAGAAAGACGGGTTCCTGTAGGACAGGCTGGTTCCTGCAGGATAGACTGGTCTGGAAGTGTGTATGTGATTTCACCTGGCTGCTTCTTTAATTATTCATGTAGGACATTCTGGTTTTTACTTAGGCCTCTAAAATTTCTCAGAGCAGAAAACCAACAGATTCAGTAAATCCTCCTGGGATCAAACGCTGTGCATGTGTTCGCACGTGTGCACGAAAAGTTACTGCCTCACCTTTCATCTGCAGTGACCTCATCACCTTAGAACATTTCTTACACTGATCTGTAGATCATACACACACTCCATCATACACAAACACATACAAACACATACTCTCTCATATAAACACAAACAGTATCTGTCTCTTTCTTACACACACACACACACACACACACACACACACACACACACACACACACACACATCAAAACATGATAGTGAGAGACCGAGGAGCTTTTCGACCACGTCTGCATCAAAGATATGGGGATCCATCCCCGATTTCAGAAATGCTGCTTCCTTCGCAAGAAATGTGTAGGTGGAATTGAGGAGGTCTTCGAAGTATTTTCAACCCACAATGTTCCGAGCCGAGGTCAGCAGCTCCCCACCGTAAACGGTGTTGATGGTGCAAACGCTTCCCTTTTTTAAGCACCAGATGGTAGACCAGAATTTTCTTGAAACTCTCCGAAAGTCGTTTTCCATGGTCTCGCCAAACTCCTTCCAAGCCTGGGCCTTTTGCTCAGGGACCACTGGGATTGTGCGGATAATGAGTGAGTAAATCTAACTCTACGGATATCAGATGTGTACCTATAGTTGTCATTTTTAATATCCAAATATTGGATAATATAAAACAACTAAGAACTTACATAAAAACTTGTTAACTGGTACTTAAAAGTACAATTTTCTATAAAGTTTAACACCCATATGCATGGGGAGAACACGCAAACTCTACAGAGAGTCTCACCCGGGACTCAAACATCCGACCTTCTTGCTGTGGGCCCACCATGGTAACCACTGTGCCACTGTGCCGCCTGATTTTGAATAGAAAAAATAACAAACAAAAAAACAACACAATTTATTGTGATTGAGTCATTTGAAACTGTTCATCAATCGTTATAACCGTTTAAAAGATTTGGACATTTTCGAGTCTTGGCCTCTCAGCAAGAAATCAGCCGGGTTGGTCTCCAGTACCCTCCGTGACCCCGTCAGTGATAAGCGGTTCTGAAGATTGAACAACTGTCTTTAAAATATACAAATAACAGATATCTTTAAACGGCCTGGTTATTCAGACATGCGTATATCCGATATCCGAATGCGTCAACCCTAGCGAACACTGAAACTGCTCGCCCACTGTTACCTGTTGGCTGCCTTAGGAGTCCCATAGGCTAAGAAAGCCAA
Organism: Neostethus bicornis; assembly: GCA_902685375.1. NCBI lineage: Eukaryota > Metazoa > Chordata > Actinopteri > Atheriniformes > Phallostethidae > Neostethus > Neostethus bicornis. The sequence goes on from CACRXE010000075.1 coordinate 281,860, forward strand.
GTGAGACAGCTTCAACATGACGGCATCCCTTACCGCCGGTGTGCACCGGCAGGTACGGGCATTGCCACCATGACAGGCACTGATGACCTTGCGTCCACATTTCCAAGTTGCTGATTCGAGTCCATTCTGGCTCGTTGCCCCCCCCACATCCGGGACCTTGGAGAAGCTCTGCAGGAGGTCTGACTTCTGTCTGGTGGATTACAGAACTAGCAGCAGCCCCTCACAGACCGTTTAGACCTGCAAAATCTAACCCTCCCCCATCATCTAAAGCAACCAGGTGGTGATCAGGCCCTGCCCCTCTCTTCACCCGAGCATCCAAGACATGCAGCCGCAGGTTCGATGAAACGACCATGAAGTCGATCATGGAACTGCGGCCTAGAGTGTCCTGGTGCCACTTGTGCATGTGGACACTCTTATGCTTGAACATGGTGTTCGCTACCGACAATCCGTGACGAGCACAGAAGTCAAGCAGCAGAACACCACTCGGGTTTAGATCAGGGGGGCCGTTCCTCCCAATCACCCCCCTCCAGGTATCACTGACGTTGACCACTTGACCTTTAAACTCTCCCAGGAGGACAATGGTGTCTCCAGGAGGGGCACCCTCCACCGTGCGCCCAAAGAGTAAAAAAGAAATGTGGGTAGTCTGCACTGTGGTTCGGTCCATCGCAACAAACGACAGCGAGGACCTGTGGTTTTACCCGACCCTGTGCCCTCTCCTGCAGGTGGTGAGCCCACTGGAAGGGAGATCCATGTTTCTTCACTTCACTAGGTTTATCGGGGTGCGTTACTAGAGAGGAATTGGTACCCACGAAAGCACAATAACTCCTTTTCCATAACTTTGAACAAGTGTAGAGATTACTGTTCTGTCCAGCCTGAGGCTGACAGGCCTCAGGCTGGTTCATTTTCCTGTAATCCAGTGGTTCTCAAATATTGGGGCACGAAGCTCCATGAAGCGGGATGCGCTTGACCTCGGAAAACATGCTTTTTTATTTTTCAATTTTTATTATATTATATATTTCCCAGATTTATATTATGCTATTTATTGTATGTGTCCGCATACAATGGCCCCGCAACAGACTGGCGACCTGTTCAGGGTGTACCCTGTCCCTCGCCTTGAATCAGCCTGGATGGGCTCCGGCACCCTCCGCAACGCCGGAAGAGATCGACGGCTAAAAAAGTGACGTGACAATAATGAGGATGCAGTGTAAGGATCCAGTAAGGATGCAGTGAATGGAATTTCCCCATTGTGGGACAAATAAAGGTTTTCTTGAACTTATCCAGAGGTTTACTTATAACAGCTTTATAGACAAATGATACTATTTAGTAACCTGGGGGGGTGGTGAGATGTTTTCTTCAGTCTAGTGGTGCAGGGATGGGGGGGCGTGACAGAAAATAATTAAGAAGCACTGCTATAAGCCAATTAGCATGTTAAATCCCCCTGGATATCGGGCTGCTCTCCTCCTTGTGATGGAGCTAACTAGTTGAACACACACCACCTTTCCAGAGTTGAGCTTGGCCCTACACTTCCCTGCAATACCTGAGGAAGCCTTAATAATGTTTGATGTGCTTAAGATGGGGAATTGACATTTTTTTAAATATTTTAATGTTTTTTGATAGTCTGAGATATGAGGCTGTTTCCTAGCACCTACTATAGTATCACTGATTTTATTGCTGTTTACGGGCTACCATTAACTTATTTAGTACAGAGTTTATTATTTTAGTCCACAGTTTAGTCACGTACATTTATCACTGCTCTGGTTTGAAGTATCAGGAGTTGCTGGCTTTGGTGCTTTTGTTATGTTTACGTCTATCAGCACGTCCAAAGGGAAGGTGGCTGAAAACAAAGGAGATAAGGTCATCAGAACACGACCACATGGATGAGTGAAGAGCATTAGAAGAGCATGTAGAGGCGTAGCAGATGGAGGTAAACAGGATGAGTGGCAGTCAAGTGAAAGGATGGCTGGAGGAGCTGGCGTAGAGATCCATCTGCTGTTGTGAACATGCAGGTTAATTGAGCTGAGATAACCTGAACAGTTCTTCTGGTTTCCATAAACGGGATCTCCCCATCGTGTCGGAGCATCATCTACAGATGCAGATATCCAACAGCCACCTGGAATAATCATCACCTTTAACAATACAGCTTTTCAACGGTTGGTCCAGCTTTTTCCAAGACCCTGAAAATCAGTTCTAAAATACATCAAAATATAAGAAAGCAAATCACTCCAAAAGTATTTATTTTCACCAACAAAGCAGTTTTACTTGTATTAGGTAAAGATTGTGTAATTCCTCATTCGTCAAGCAGGAATTCATCGTAGAAAAGGCTTTTAAGTGTCTTCTAGACAGTGTGTCTGATGATCGAGACGTTTTGACTTCCATCCGGAAATCATTTCCAATCTGAGTTTGGAGATTGAAGTTTTATTCAAATTTTAAAAACTGAGTGAATGTTTTCACTCAGATTGGAAAAAATTTCCGAATGGAAGCCGAAAACATCTCTATCAGCAAATGCACTGTTTAGAAGACACTTTGAAGCTTCATGATGAGTAGATTCACCTCGAGGACTCTCTAACTCTAAGGACCACATCCCAGCATCAACATCCCTGCACAGGTCCAGGACATTTTATATGAGTGTGTAACTCTCATGTTTTGTTCACAGGTGGAGGTGATGATGGAGCGGTCAAATGTGTCTGACTTGCAAGAGCCGTGGCAACAGTCTGCCTGTGTTCTCGGCTTCATCCCGGTGATCTACTACAGCATTCTGCTCTGCATCGGAGTCCCAGGTACTTAGATTCGCTGAAATGGATTTTTATCAGAACAGCTCTGTATCGCCACGATATTGAACCGTCATATTGTTGTCACAGAAATATAGTCACGTTGCCATGGCAATGTCAGGGCAGCAATGTCCCATCATTGTCAAGGCAATGTTTTAGTGATGTCATCTGGCTGTTGTTGTCAGGAAGACGTACTGTAAAAGTTTGTCCTCTGTGCCTCTAGTAAACATCCTGACGGCGGTGGTCCTCTGCAGGCTGGCCACCCGCACCAAGAAGGCTCTGTACTGCTACCTGCTGGCCATCACAGGTGCAGACATCCTTTCCCAGCTTTTCATCATCTTTGTGGGGTTTTTACTGGAGACGGCCGTATTCC
>CACRXE010000075.1:292500-546744 GCA_902685375.1 Neostethus bicornis
AAACCAGGGTAAGATTTAACAACGACAAACCCTGGTTCACACCCAGACTAAGACAGATCAGGAGGGAAAAGGAAGCAGCTCACAGAGCCAATGACAGAGAGAGCTACAAAGGCGCTAAGTACCGGTTCTCGAGAGAGGTACAGCAGGCGAGATCCAGGTACAATAAACGTCTGAAGGAGCAATTCTCTGTCAATGACACCGCCTCTGTCTGGAGATCACTTCGGCAAATTACAAACTATAAGCCGAAAGCCCCACATGCTGCTGATGACTTACAACTGGCAGAGAAACTCAACACCTTCTATGCCAGGTTTGATGTCTCACTCTCCTCCCCCCTCACTGATCAACAACCTTCAGACACTTTGAAGCCACTCCCATCCCCCACCCAATTAACAACAGAGGTCACTCCAGCTGACCAGCCCTCCCCCTCCACTGCTTTCTTGGTGACAAAACAGGATGTGCTCAAGCTCTTCCGCAAGCAAAACCCTCGGAAAGCTTCGGGCCCAGATGGTGTCTCCCCGGCCACCCTGAAACACTGTGCTGAGGAACTGTCTCCAGTTTTCACAGACATTTTCAACACCTCGCTGAAGACATGCCACGTTCCAGCCTGCTTCAAGCGGTCCACCATCGTTCCTGTTCCCAAGAAGCCCCGTATCACTGGACTTAATGACTACAGGCCTGTGGCGCTTACGTCTGTAGTCATGAAGTCATTCGAACGCCTGGTCCTCCCTCATCTCAAGCACTTCACCTCTCCCTCTCTGGACCCTCTGCAGTTTGCCTACAGAGCCAACAGGTCTGTAGACGACGCTATCAACCTGGCCCTCCACTTCACCCTGCAGCACCTGGACTCCCCGGGAACCTATGCCAGGATCCTGTTTGTGGACTTCAGCTCTGCATTCAACACCATCCTCCCTACCCTGCTTCAGGACAAGCTCTCTCAGCTCAACGTGCCTGACTCCACTTGCAGGTGGATTACTGACTTCCTAACAGACCGGAGGCAGTGCGTGCGGCTGGGGAAGAATGTCTCCACCTCTCGGACTATCAACACAGGATCTCCACAGGGCTGTGTCCTCTCTCCCCTGCTCTTCTCCCTGTACACCAACTCCTGCACTTCCAGCCATGACTCTGTCAAACTGTTCAAGTTTGCAGATGACACCACACTCATTGGGCTCATCTCTGATGGCGATGAGTCGGCCTACAGGATGGAGGTAGACCGGCTGGTGTCCTGGTGCAGCAACAACAGCCTGGAGCTCAACGCTCAGAAGACAGTGGAGATGATCGTGGACTTTAGGAAAGTCACAGCTCCCATTACCCCCCTTGCACTGACAGACTTCTCCATCACCACTGTAGACTCTTTCCGCTTCCTCGGCACTACCATCACACAGGACCTAAAGTGGGAGCCATCCATCAGCTCCCTGATCAAAAAGGCCCAGCAGAGGATGTACTTTCTGCGGCAGTTGAAGAAAGCCAAGCTGCCCGCCCAGATGTTGGTGCAGTTTTACAGAGCCATCATCGAGTCTGTCCTCACCTCCTCCATCACCGTGTGGTACGCTGGAGCCACAGTCAGGAACAAACACAGACTGCAGCGCATTGTGCGCTCCGCAGAGAAGGTGATCGGCTGCAGCCTTCCATCTCTCGAAGACCTGTACGTCTCCAGGACTCGGGGGCGTGCAGGTCGGATAGTAGCTGACCCTTCCCACCCTGGACATGGACTTTTTGAGCGACTCCCCTCGGGCAGGAGGCTCCGGTCCATTCGGACCAGAACGTCCCGCCACAAAAACAGCTTCTTCCCTTCTGCCGTTGGACTTATGAACTCTTTATAACCTGGATCCCCACATCTCTTAGTCACCTCCCTCTTGTCACTTCACTATCTTTATTATTTTCTATTATTTTCTATGACATTGCACTACTTTTCTTTTTCTTCTGAGCACTCTTAGTTTTGTAAAAATTATTATTATTTTTATTTATTTTATTGTTATTATTTTTATTTTATATGTTTGCACACCAGTACCAGAACAAGTTCCTAGTCTCTGATGTTTTTCACTGACATGGCAATAAAAGCATTCTGATTCTGATTCTGATGATTCTGATAGATAGATAGATAGATAGATAGATAGATAGATAGATAGATAGATAGATGGATGGATGGATAGATAGATAGATAGATAGATAGATAGATGGATGGATAGATAAATGGATAGATAAATAGATAGATATATGGATAGATAGATAGATAGATAGATAGATAGATAGATGAATGGATGGATAGATAGATAGATAGATGGATGGATAGATAAATGGATAGATAAATAGATAGATATATGGATAGATAGATATATGGATAGATAGATAGATAGTGGGGGGATTCAGGTATCCAGCAGCATCGTTGGTAGGCAGCAAAGTGTGTGAAAAACAAATGTACAAAAATTCCACTAAATAAAAATAATGTAAATACAAAGGTGTAAAAAACCAGCATTAATACTGATGAACATGGAGTCCAGTGCAAACTAAATAATAAAAGCTAAGGGCAAAGTGGAAGTAAACAGAAATTTGCTTAATAAAGAAAAGTTTAACCCTTTGTTCATAATAAAATGACTCATCCTTTTTTTTTTTTTTTTTTACTGGTTAGCTATTCTTAACCATTATTTTCAGAAAGACAATATTTAGTCAATTTTTGTAGAAATAAGTTATGAGCGTTTGTACAAAAACGAACAAGTTTTTTGTTATAAGTTGGATTACAGTAAAAACCTTCACAAACACAAAATCAATTGATCAACATTTTCTGTCAGTGTGAAGCCACACTATCTCCGTATTTCATTTGATATTCATGTGTAGCATGTTTTGGATTCTCAACCATTCACACTCCTACGCTCTTTTATCCTCGTCCAAACAAGATGAAGGAGAGATCCCTCTCCCGGGACGAGCAGGCTGTTTATTAAATATTAACTTGTTCTACTCCAGCTTTATATCTGAAGAAATCAGCAGGTGGACTTCATCCTGATGGAAACAGGCTGATATCGGTTTCCTGGTTTGTAAACTAGCGTGGGGATTTGTGTTCCACAGACTTTACTTTTTAACAGCTTCCACTGGGTGCTGATAAATTGGGAGCCAGAGTGTAGATAAAGCTGACCCCAATACATAGCCAACACTGTCTGCCGGCTGAGTGACAGCTGCTGTTGTGCACTGGCACTTATGTTGTCAACTTAATGAGGAGCCATTGTTGTGGAGCCGTAGTTTAGGGAAATCTGCCGGAACACTTCAATTCAATTCAATAATAACTTTATTTGTCCGTTAGGAACTTCATTTACAGCCAGAGCGCCGGGACAAACACAGACAAATGCATACAAAACCACATTCATTAAAAACATCATAAAACAACAAAATATAAATAAATAAAAATAGAATAAAACAATAAAATCAATAAATAAAAACATTTACTTATTTCTTCAGTACATGCCCATCCGTCACAAGGCCCCTCAGCCATTCAACTACACCACACTCTGAAAAGAAAGTGAAATGACACAGTAGAATTGTAGGAAAGAATTCATGTAACATATAATAACAGGTTGCTTGCATTTGTTTTCTCTGCCATGCAGTAAGACAAAGGGCTCCCCTCCAAGCTCCTCCTGGATGGTAGAGCTACTCACTCTGGCCACCCTGCTGATGAAGTTCATCTTGGCCACTTATATTTGAGATCTTGGTGTTTAGATCACCAACCAAAGCTGGTTACCATGGTGAGAGTAGGAACACATATGGACTGGTAAATTGAGAACTTTGCTCTTTGGCTCAGCTTTCTCATCTCTACAAACAAGGATGAAGAGAAAAGCATCATCTGTCCAGTACCCCTCTTTCCTCACTTTAAGAAAGACACTTCTCCACGTGGTCAGGCAGGGCTCACGTTACCCGCTCGCCACGTTCGCAAATGCAAATTTTATTTCAGTGTGGCTAAATGAAATTTTTGCCGAATTAGCCGATCTGCCAGTCTGTGGCGAATCTGTTTTTATATTAATCAACAATCAACAGATCGTAATTTCGCCTGTGATTAACATTGGAATCCATATCGCCTATCACTAGGCGCCAGCTGGTGTTATGAAGCAACAACATTTACAGTGGTCCAGATTATCATACTCTAAACGGGGATCGTCACATCACGCACAAGTAACGCGAAATTTACAGCCTGAAGTAGTGAGTAAGATGGCGAGATCACGACCAAAACAGTCGTCGATTGCATCTAAAAGTTAAAAGAAGTATGATCGTGATAACTCACGATCTGTTCAGGTTACGTGGTTTAAGGACTTTTTTTTAACTAAATCTTGACGGAGAGCTTCTCAAAGTGCGCACTCTATGTCCAGGGTGCCCAACCACTGGATCGCGGTCTTGTAGTAACCCGCCAACGGATTTCAAATCAACCGCCAGGTGTGTCGGAAATAAAATAAAGTCGCTACATTTAGCGAGTATTCTTCAACAGAGCTAAACCTTCTTCAACAGGTTTAGCTCTACAAATGCCACTACCTCTTCTTCCCTACCTCCACCACACCTGCTACCAGCGTCTGCTCCTTCTCAGCTATTCAATGGACTAGTGCCTGAACCCCCCCACCCAACCGTTTGACTGTGACCACCTTTCAGGTGAAGAAACAGCTGGAGAAGCTAAACCAGCACAAAGCAGCCGGCCCAGATGGCATCAACCCCCATACCCTGAGGACCTGTGCGCTCCAGCTGTGTGGGGTTCTCCAGCACCTCTTCAACCTGAGCCTCAGGCTGGAGAGGGTTCCGCTTCTCTGGAAGACATTGTGCCTGGTCCCTGTACCCAAGAAACCATCTTCATCTCACCTCAAGGATTTCCGTCCAGTTGCCCTCACATCTCATGTGATGAAAGTGCTGGAGAGGCTGGTTTTAGCCCACATGAGACCGCTGGTGAATTCCTCTCTGGACCCCCTGCAGTTAGCCTACCAGCCACGCCTGGGTGTTGACGACGCTGTCATCCATCTGCTGCAGCGAGCTCATTCACATCTGGATGGCGGTGGAGGCATGGTGAGAATCACCTTCTTTGATTTCTCTAGTGCCTTTAACACCATCCAGCCCTCATTACTGGGTGATAAGCTGCGGCTGATGGGTGCTGGTGCGTCCGCCGTCTCCTGGATCACTGATTACCTGACGGACAGGCCACAGTTCGTCCGGCTGGGCAAAGTCCGGTCTGATGTGGTTTTAAGTGGTGTAGGAGCCCCACAGGGCACGGTGCTCTCTCCATTCCTCTTCACATTGTACACTTCAGACTTCCAGCACAACTCCGATTCATGCCACCTACAGAAATTCTCTGATGACTCTGCAGTTGTAGGGTGTATAAGTGGTGGGCAGGAGGAGGAGTACAGGAGGGTGGTGGATGGATTTGTGGTGTGGGCGGGAGAGAATCACCTGCTCCTCAATGTGGACAAGACCAGGGAGATGGTGATTGACTTCCGGAAGAGGAGGAGGACTGCTTTGCAGCCGCTCTGCATTCTGGGTAGAGATGTGGAGGTGGTTGAGGAGTACAAGTACCTTGGAGTGACCATCGACAGTAGACTGAGCTGGAGGAGCAACAGTACTGCTGTGTACAAGAAGACCTGCAGCCGGCTTTACTTTCTAAGGAAGCTGAGGTCCTTCAATGTGTGCGGCAAGATCCTGGAGACTTTCTACCAGTCTGTGGTGGCCAGCACCTTGTTCTTCTCTGTCATCTGCTGGGGGAGCAGCATCGCAGCCAGTGACACCAACAGACTGAATAAACTAATCAGACTGGCTGGCTCTGTCATTGGCAGCAAACAGGACTCCCTTGAGGCAGTGGTAGAGAGGAGGTCACTGAACAAACTTTTGTCCATCATGGACAATCATGACCATCCTCTCTACCCACTCCTGGACGAACAACGGAGCTCCTTCTCCAAGAGGCTCAGACAGCTCCGCTCGAGAACATCTCGTTACCGGAGGTCTTTCTTCCCGTACGTGATCGGGCTCTACAACGACTCACTTAGCAGATAGGAAGTTGTTGCTGTGACACACAAATTTCCCCTGTGTGGGATCAATAAAGTAGATTCTGATTCTGATTCTGTATTCAAGCCCTCTAGTCGCTAGAGTCGCTAAAATTTTCGAGTTTTTTTTTTTTTTTTAGCTTCAATCTAGCGGCTTTTTCAAATGTTATTGGAGACTTTTGGAGTCTGTGACGTTTAAGCAAGTTGTTAACTCTAATCAATAAGCAGCGCCTGGTGCTGCTGCAGCCCCTCCACCTTCCAAAGCACTGTGCGTGCAGAAAATGTGTGTGTGCCTGCGTGTCAGAGAGACAGAGAGAGAAAAAGAAAGCGAGCAAGAGAGAGGAATATGTTAGTGTGTGTTTGAGACAAAGTGAGGAACTTATCTGTGTGTGTGTTTGAGAGAAAGGGATTTATGTGTGTGTGTGTGTGTGTGTGTGTGTGTGTGTGTGTGTGTGTCTGTGTGTGTGTTTGATAGAGGGTAGGTTTCTGATGTGATGTTTAATGGTTGTGTGACAACAAGAAACGTGCAGTGAGTTTTACTGCAGGCTGGAAACAGTCTGTCACAGATTGTCACAGATTTTATTAATATTCATCAAATTACACATTCCGTTACGTCCGCTCATCCGGGGCCGAGTCGCGGGGGCAACAGCCGCAGACAGGAAGCCCAGGCTTCTCTCTCCCCGGCTGCATCCTCCAGCTCACCCAGATGGATCCCGAGTCGTTCCCCAGCCAGCTGTGAGACATAGTCTCTCCAGCGGGTCCGGGGTCTGCCTCTTGGTCACCTCCCGGTGGGACGTGCCCGAAACACCTCACTATAGAGGCGCTCGGGGGGCATCCTGACCAGATGTCCAAACCACCCCATCTGGAGGAGCGGCTCAACACCGAGCTCCTCCCGGAACGCAGAGCTCCTCACCCGATCTCTGAGTGAGAGCCCAGCCACCACAAATTACATATTCTGCAATTAATTACACCAGATTCGTTAAGAACAAAGCTAAAAGCATATTTACATTTACTGTTAAACACAAACTAACACGTTATGACACAGAGCATGTCATAAGTGAAACAGAATTTGTGGCCAAAGCAAATTCAATGTGGCTAATAAAAATCAAACTGGATTAGCCACAGTGGCTAATGATTTTTCGACGCTAGAGGGAGTCCAGTCAGGGTCCCATTCCTGACCAGCAAGGGGCACTCCACCCTTCATCAGGCGAGGACCCTGGTTTCTGATTTGAAAGCGCTGACTCCCATTCCGGTCGATTCACACTTGGCATCAAATCTATCCAGTGAGAGTTGGAGATCACGGCTTGAAGAAACCAAGAGAACCACATCATCTGCACAAGACAGAGCCCCAATATTTAGGTCACCAAACTGAAATCTGTGTGTGTGTGTGTGTGTGTGTGTGTGTGTGTGTAATGTACAGAATCGGTTACAAAGAGCAGCCTTGGTGGAATGCCTTTTGTCACTGGAACGAAATCACATCTAATGCTGGCAACACTAACGTAGCTCTGACACTGACCACACAGAGCCTAGATAGCCTGTCTTGGGTAGGAAATGTAAATACTTCTTTGCACATGACTTCTTTTGTTCTTATCATTCAAAAGTATCTCTAGTTAACGTAATCACTCAACTCCAGAGGGCCCAGACAGTTGAAGACATAGTGTTATGATAACTAAGGGAGGGGCAGACGATCACTCAATTCTGTCTCTACGTGTCTCTAAGTGGGGGTCTGGAAGTTTCCAGGCGGCCCTCACTCCTCCCTTTTTAAAACACACCTCTTTATTCTTATTGTATAAATACTGCAGACAGAGATGCTTTTCTTTTGTAACTAGTTTTAATGAACTTTTACCCTTGTACATGTGATTGAGATTCTCTCCTTTGTTCTAACATGACTTTGTACAAGTATATGAGTCTCTGAGTTGTTCTCCAGTCAGCACAGCTTTTCTATCTAACAGCCTGTAATAAGGGCTCTGAGACTCGATACTCCCGGAGGATCCATCACTGGAGTCACTGAAGGACATGGGAAAATCACATCTCCAGATACACAAAGTACATCTAGACTGGTTAGACAAACTCCCATGTTCCCTCCAGGATCCTGAAGAGGGACTAGAACTGGTCTATAGTTCCACGTCTGAAACAGAAACCACATTGCTCCTCTTAAATCCAAGACAGACTCTTCTCTCCCTGAATAGACCTTTCCCAGAGAGGAAAGAAACTCTGCAGTTGGAGCATACCATCTGGTCCCTCTTTGTATTTATGAGGGACCACCACCCCAGTCTGCCAATGTAGACTGGCTGACCCTGATGTGCATGTGATGGTGCAAAGGCGTGTCAGCCAGGACAGGCCTACACCATCTAAACTATAGTGCTCTCGTCAAGGTGTAAGGACCGTTGACTAAACACCATGCTAAACTATTTTCCGAATGAAGAGGTGAATCGTGTGGTAATTTGTCCGTTTACAGACGATACTTTTATAAAGACCAGGAGTAAAAACTGTGACAAAAACACAGAAAAACAAATACAACTTCACTATACAGGATAAGCAGGTGCCACACCAACACAAGAAAACCCATAGTCCACTCCATTAATGTTAGCGTAGCCATTTTTGCATGCGGCCATATTCTTCCAATCTAACAAGATATATCACACCTTTCAAACAAATAACATTGATAAAACATCCATAAAACACTCCAAAACAACTTACGACATTGATTCCTTGGCTCTAAACTGTAGAGATGAATAAATTCTTCAGCTGCAAATTCTGTAGCTGCCTCATCTGTCGGCTATTGACAAAACCGGAAGTACGCAATTGAAACTAACTGACAGTGTAAACATTACAAAAATAAACAGAAGACCAAAGAATATTTCTAAACAATACATAGACCCTTTAGGAGCACTGGGCTCATTCGCCCCATTGAATCCTGCTGCCGTGGAGCTTTTTAACAACCTTGCCACCAGAGATAAGGAGACCCATGCCCGATTTCCAAAGACTCTGCTTATTCCTTGGAAGTTTCATGGTGAAGCTCAGAGGGAGGGCCAAATAGTACAAAAAGCCACATTCAGAGTATTTATTGGAGGAGGGTAGTGGGCGGTTGGCAGGCTGGAGGCTGCGAAGGTGATCCAGGTGTCCAGAGACTCAGAAATAGGATGTGTAGAAAGAAAGACAGACAAAAAGGGGAGGTCTAGAAAGAGAGAGAAAGACAAGGTATAGAGAGAAAGAGACAGACAGACAGAAAGGGGAGGTGTGACAAGGGAGAGACGGAATGGAAGAGGAGGTATAGAGAGAGAAAGAGGGGAGTTGTAGAGAGGGACAGTCATATAGGGAGTTGTAGATAGAGAGATTAAATGATGAGATGTGGGGCAAAAGAGTCCAACAGAGGAGGTGTAGAGAGAGAGTGAGTCAGATGGAGGGGAAGTAGAGAAGGAGAGACTCTGATAGGGGAGGTGGGCAGAGAGAAAAACAAAAAAACGTGTATAGGGAGAGAGAGTCAAATAGGGGAGGTTTAAGGAGAGAAAGTCCAAAAGACGAGGAGTAGGGAGAGACAGAAAGTCAAATAGAGGTGGAGTAAAGCGGGAGAGACTGATACAGGAGGTGTGAATAGAGAGAAAGTCAGATGAGGGAAGTGTGTGGAGAGCGAAAAAGAGAGAAAGGGGAGGAGTAGAGAGAGGAAAAACAGATAGAGTCAGAAAGAGGATTAGAGAGAAAGAGGACGTGATATTATACAGAATATCTTGTGAAGAGTTTGGGAAGCTTCAGTGTCGGTCTGGAGCGAATGCCAGGTTAACAGGTAGGCCTCACTCAATACAATACTCGAATGTTGGTGGCTCAGTATCTGAAGGGATTTACTCTGATTATCTGAGGTGTGTTTTTATGTATTGTGTGTGTGTGTGTGTGTGTGTGTGTGTGTGTGTGTGTGCGTGCGTATGTGTGTTATGGTAGTGTGCATTAATGTGTGTTTGTATGTTTGTGAAGGTGTGTATATATTTGCACACACCCAATCTTTTCATCCTCCATTTCTTCCCAACCAATTCTAGTTCATCCTGGCAAGTTCCAGTTCTCAGCTGGTTCCAGTCCATCCCAGTCAATTCCAGCCAGACCCAATCGGCCCCAGCTGGTCCCCATGGCCTCAAGAGATCCTGCAGTCTCTGTGTCTTCCCCTGCAGCCCCATCAGGCTGTGGCTCAAGCCTGAACCCTCTCTACTACCTCCTCTGTGACCTCAGCAGCGTGTGGGGAATTGTGTTGGAGGCTTTCGCCGCCGCCGGACTCTTGTTCTCGTTCGTACTCCTCATCTCGTTGCTCGGCAGTCTGCCCTTCATCAGGAACTCCCACAGAAGGAGCACTGTTGGCCTCCATGTGTGCTTCCAAATCTTCACTGCCGGCCTCTTCTGCTTGACCTTTGCCTTCATTGTGGGGAAGGACTTCTCCACCTGCTTTTCACGGCGTTTCCTATTCGGAGTCTTTTTCTGCGGCTGCTTTGCCTGCCTTCTGGTGCACGCTGTGAATCTGAACATTCTGATACGGCGGGGGAATGGCCTACGGGGTGCGCTCTTGTGCCTGGCCATGCTCGGGCTCTGGCTAGTGGAGGTGGTCATCAATACGGAGTGGCTGATAATCACTGTGGTGCGCAACCCGGTAGAGAACCTAAATAGCACAGCTGGACCGGTGGTGCCCTGCAAGTCGACCAACCAGGACTTTGTCATGGCGCTGATATACGTGATGGTTCTGGTCCTGGTGACTGTAGGTGCAAGTGTTTCGGTCATGACGGGAAAACAATTAGAGTGGAGACGTGACGGCGTTCTGCTGCTGCTGACATCCCTCCTCTCGGTGGGCATCTGGGTGGCTTGGATTACCATGTTAGTGTATGGGAATGAGCGAACGGGGGCCCCAACCTGGGATGAACCCATAATGGCAATCGCTTTAGTGGCCAATGCTTGGGTCTTCATCATCGTCTACATCATCCCTGAGATGTGTTTCCTAAGTACCAACAGGGACAGTCAGGAGGAACCACTGGAGAACATGTACGACAACACGCCTGTTGGCTACCAGACCATCTCTAAAGAGCAGAGCGCCCACAGCATGGCTCTGGAAAACAAAGCTTTCTCCTTGAACGAGCGGAGCAGAGGTATGTTCTATATGCCAGTTTCCTCCTGGGGCAATATTGTTCCTGTAGGGAAAGTAGTTCTGAGACTTTAAACAATGAGTCTGATTTTTTTGTCATTTAGTTGTTTTTGTTCAGATGAGGGTGTGGGTCATTTCTGGGATCTTTACAATTCACCTGTGTGTCTGGATTATTTGTATAAATATTTTATGGAATATTTTAAATGCGTCACTGGGACAATCCGGGATACATCAGAAATGTTCTTTGAACATTCTAGAATAATTCAATAATTCAGGAACAGTCACTGAACATTTGGAAACATTGAAATTTTTCTTTTGAAAACATTTGGGGAACTTTTAGTGAAAGTTTCTGAAATGTTTTGCGAACAGTTTGGGAATGTTTTAGGTTGAAGGAGTTATGGAACATTTGAGGGTTTTTTGACACAGAAAGGGTTTGAGCATCTCTGGAAAGTATCAGGAATGTTTTTGGACTTTTTTGAAACACAACAGATAAAAGATTGAAGAGAGAAAACATCGCGGGATGTTCTTGAATGTTTCAGAAACTTTTTGATCACATCTGGAAATATTTTATGAATGTTTCTGAATGTTTCTTTTATGAATGTTTCCCCCTGCAACCCAATAGAGATGAGGTACACCCTGAACCATCCACACACACACACACACACACACACACACACACACACACACACACTCACACACATACTCATTCCTCGGGGTACTTTCATAGCAAGTAATCAACCTAACATGTATGTTTTTGGAGGAAACCAGAGAAAACCCACACATACAAAGGGAGAACATGCAAACTACACACAGAAAGAGCAGTGATTCAAGCCTTGCCCCGAATCCAGGACTTGAACCCCTGGTGACCTCTTGATGTGAGGCCACTGTGCCGCCCTGTTTCTGAAAGGTTTTTAAAGATTTCAGAAACAATGTGATTTTCACATGTTTGGGTTTTTCTAGATTATTTTTTTGTACTTCTGGACATTCCAAGAACATTCCAAGAACATTCCAAGAACATTCTAAGAACATTCTAAGAACAGTCCTAAATCATTTTTGAGTATCTTCGGAAATGTTTTGGATATTTTCTGGATATCTCTCATCCTCCCTCTGACACTGCTCTAGATCCCACTTTCTGTCTCACCATCCTTCCCGACTCACAGCTGAAGAAGTGATTATTTCTAGGTGCCATAAGACTTATCAATTTTGTCTCCATCCCAGACGGCACGCTCATCTCTCCGTACAGTAACTACACTGGGCAGGTTCGCCGCTCAGTCTACCAGCCCACTGAATTGGCCCTCGTGGCCACACCTCCCGGAGACGTGAGTAAAAACCTCTTCATTTGCATAAAAACACAGTTTTTCCTGTAAACAAATCAGAATAACCAGAAATTTCTGATGAAAATGTTACACACATGATGATACACACTTTGGTTTCCAGTCTAATCAGTGACCAGATGACTGGTTTCCAGTATAAACTGTACTAGTCTTCCAGCAGGTGGATGGAATCCTTCCCAGAGCCTCCACTGGTCTTGGGGCCCACAGTGGGAACACTGCCCCTCCTCGACACTCCGTAGGTCCCCCTCCCGATACTGTCTGTGCTACCTGTCGTTTCCATGGCAGCACCTCTATGAATCAGTTCTTTGTTTGGTCTTTACTTCCTGTTCTGCTGTTTTATCACCGCTTTAAAAAGGCTTCTCTGTTTTGCTGCTTTGCACACATTACCACGCAGCTTTGAAAAGACATTAAATAAGTAAATATGCTTTATTGTAGCCGTATTGGAATGTTGTTTTAACGATAAGTATATGCTCATGGTTGAAACATAACCATAAGTTATGTTTTAACTGTAACCTATTTATTTTGGTTGCAATGAATAGATTTAGTACATTTTCTGTTTTATTTTCAAAGAATTTGATGATCAAATAAATGTTTGCTTGTTCGTTTAAAACAAACTTGACTTAAAATTCATTTCTTGTCAATTTATTGACTTTTTAAACACTAACTGAAACAAATTGAAAATAATTTATTGATCCAGAATCGTTTTTTGGCAGCCATCTGAGTTTTAGTTTTAGTCTTTGGAGCAAAAATTAATTTAAGTTTTCAGTCATTTCAGTCATTTCTATATATTATAGTTTTAGTGTAAAAAGCAAAGAACAACAAATATTCTTTAACAACCGTGACTTTATTACTGAGAATGGTGCAAGTTATTTGTTAAAAAAAAAAAAAAAAAACAATCCTGCCGAGCTTTAACGTTTGCAAATGTCTCTGCTCTCAGTCTTAGACTGATGCAGGGACTAAAACTGAGTCCCTTCATCAGTCTTAGTCCCTGCAGATGACTAAGACTGCAGAGACTTCAAAGTCTCTGTTCTCAGTCCGTTAGACTCTCATTTAAACTCTCTGATCTCAGTTCTTTAGACTCCACTTCAAAGTCCCTGCTCTCAGTCCTAGACTGATGCAGGTATGATACAGGTTTTACGTCAGATATTCTTCCTGGCACACAACGCTCTATGTTTATCCAGACTTCTGATCAGAGAAAAAAAACCCTGGTCTCTGAAACTTTGTGGTTAAATTATGAGAATTAAAATCCACGATGAACGGATTGATGTATGCATGAATGAACAAACTACTGTTGATGTTTCTTTCTCTTCTATCTAGGAGCATGGCATAGGACAAACATCGCATCGGTGATATGCCAAGTTTTTTTCACATGCACTGTCTAATTGAGGAAAAGATTGAGAAGAAGACCGAGAAGACTGAGGAGAAGAGTGAAAAGAACATTGAGATCACACTCATATTGTTCTGCTGGTTAGATGCAGGATATGATCTATTTCTGTTCAGAGTGACCTCTAGGTCCGACCTTTAATTGATTACATTCCAGAAAATATTGATTGTTCAGTGAAGAAGCAACATTTTTATGCCAAAACAATTTAAATGGGATTTCTATAGACATGCAACATTATGCCTTTTTAGTGAAAGAGGCAGTAAAATTCTTCAAATAATTAATAAACAAAGAAAAAAAAAGCTAACTTTTGCCATTGGTGGTGTATTTTTAGATGATCGCCTGGTAGACCTGCGGACACTTTTTTGTTAAATGTTGTCACAGCAACATGCTTAAAAATCACAAGTCAAATGTGAGAAACTTTATTACATTCAAAACTGGAATTTAGTTTTCTTTTGTAATATTTATATATAAAAACTGTTTTTACAAGTCTGATTGTGATGGAGGGTGGCGAAACAAGAGGTAAATGAAAGCTTATTTGATTGGTGGATGGGCTGAAAAGCAGAATGTTGGTGGTGGTTCAGCAAAGGAATGTTTTTACGTATGTATTGATTTATTTAACAGAAACCATGTTTCTGTAAATCTACCAGGGAAAAACCAAACAAACAGAAAAGGATTTCAGAAAATTTTCTGCAGGCATGTTTGACTTGTATGAAACAATTAAACTTACTTCAAAGATCTGAAGCTATTTGCCAAACAAACAAGGGCACAGAGTTTCACTCATAAAGAGCACTAAAAAAAGCACTACAAAAGAAGTTTGGCCAAATTTTCCCTTAAGAGGAACGTTGCAGTCACTATGTTACCTGCATTAGGTAATAATTGCCTAACTTTTTAATAGAAGTCCACACATGCTGAGCCTTTTTGGAACCACTGGATACTTTGTATTTTACAAACACGGGGATATGACGTGCCATGTCCTGTGTGCAGCCTCGTAGTCCGAGGGATAACAGTTATTCTGACTTTCTCTGGTAACCAGTCAGGGATGCTTGTTTCCAGGGTTGTCCCAAAGGACACTGACACAGTCTGGATGGGGGCTGTGTGCTCATTTAGAAGGGAGAGGAGAGTAATTGGCCACAGGTGTGACGGATAATGAGCAGGGGTTGCAAAGTGTGGGAGAAAGTCTCCAAGGATAGGTAATCCGTGATGGGCTTGTTTCAGATGAGCCAGGCAGGTTTTTGTGGTCGAGATACTTGCTCTGACGTCACTTGTGCACTTGTAACGAGAATCTCGCGAGAGCAAAACGGTGGATCTTCTTGCTGTGAGGCAACCACGATAACCACTGCGCCACCGTGCAGCCCTATAAACATCCGTGTGTACAAAAATTGTAGTCAGAAAGATTCTGAGTCTTGTGGCCCTGGCAGTGGAGACAGCATCTGAGGGAAACTACTCAAGTTGGGAGAATCCTGGTGGTCTACCACATCCCTGAAAGCTTGTTCACATGTCGTCATGGTGACCATTTATGTTCACAGCATGGCAGTTTGTGAACTACCCTTCCTCCCTCCCCCCACTGGGCAGCCAGACCACAACCTTATTCACCTCTCCCCCTGCTATGTGTCTATCGTGAAGAGTCTGCCCCCCACCCCCAAAAAGGTGAGAAGATGGACAAACGAGGACAAATGGACACTACAGAGGTGTTTTGTAGCTCTGTAGTGAAAAAAGTGCCTGCCAATCTGTAGTGGCAGGCAATTTTTTGTCCCCACGGCGAGGACATTGATGGAATCACAGAGTGCATTCAGGGATACATAAACTTCTGTGTAGACACCATTGTCCCAGCCAAGACGGTAAACTGCTACCCCAACAACAAACCATGGTCCACTTTGGTGGTGGAGTCTAGCAACTAGAGCTCGGTGTCGAGCCGCTCTTCCTCCAGGTCGAGAGAAGCCAGATAGTGTTGTCCGGGTATCTGGTTGGGATGCCTCCCGAGCGCCTCGCTGATGAGCGGTTTCTTGCATGGCCCAGTGGAAAGAGATCAAAAGGTAGACTCTGGACCTGCTAGAGAGACTCTGTCTTACAGCTGGCCAGGGAAAGACTCAAGATCCTCCTGGGTGAGCTGGAGAAGGCAGTCGGCGTGAGAGAAGCCTGGGCTTCCTGTCCGAGGCTGTTGCCCCACAACCCGGCTCCGGGCAAGTGGAAGATGATGGAACGGAACTACTTAAATGAGTCAAATTCAAATGTGATTGAAAGGAGATGTTTTCTTCAAAAGAGAAATAAACACACTGGTAAAAAGAATTACGTAAAACTTCTTCTTTGTTTCTCGGAAGTTACTCCATCTGAGTACTTTGACTCACTCATTTCTACAAGAGGAGAGAAACGGTTTAGGAGAAACAGTTGAAAAACATTTTAGACACTTTAAAGAGTGATTTGAGACCAATAAGAGTTTTCTATTTGTTTTCCGGAGCATCAAATTAGACAAGTTTGAGAAGTAAAATGTTTCTCTTGGGTTTTGCTCCTATGCACACTCCCAGACATTGCCTGTTCATTATTTTCATGTAGTCAAATAGGAAACTTGGAATTTTTGACGCAAATTGTTTTTGACTTAAATGTGGAATTGGAATAAAAAATATTTTTGCTGTATCTCTGACCAGATCATTTAGAAAGCTTTTGCTAGATGAATGAAACCCTGTCATCTGGCATCAATTGAGCTTTGTTTGTCCAACCTGTTGTCATAGAACCTGTACAGGTGTGTCTGGCCCGACTTAAATCCTTCTTCTCAGTCCAGCACATTGGGCATCTGTTTGTGGACCTTTTTGGTGCTCAAAGGGTTGGGTGGTGAGTTAGCTTTTGAAGGTAATTTTTTTTTTTTTTTTTACTCACTCTACTCATCCCTCACCGGGGTAATTTGTGTGCAGGCTACCCATGATGGCGCCAATGGTGGGAGAATTAGGGTGTTAGGTGTCTTCTCCAAGGCCCTAGACTGCACGTCTAGGGCGCTAGACGTGCAGTCAGTGGGATGCAAACCCACATACTTCCGGTCTGAGGGCGAAAGCTCTATCCACTGAGCCACCGTCTTCCCCACAGAGCATCAAAGGGCCATGCCTGATTAGCGGTGGCTTATATTCAATAAAGCCTGCTTTTATGAATTATGAGCTTTTTGATCATGAATGGAAGTCTGTGGGATGGGTGGAGGTCTGCAGGATGGTGGAGGTTTCTTTGGCCTGTCGGCCTCTCATGTTAATGATTTACCAACATGTCAACATGTTGAGAACTTTCAAATGTTTGCTTTTCCTGCAGTAACATTTTGTACCCATGGCAATGAGTAAATATTAGTTAGGTGGGGTGTATATATCTTTACAGTTCTACCCTCAGGATGTAATCCTCTAATACGAATTGTGAAGAGACTAGGGCAGATGAAACATCACAATTCAGCTCCCAGACCCACATTTGGAGGAGAAATATTGACCAAACAACCGTGCAATGCCTTTGTCACCGCTGATCACTCATCCTGTGAGTGATCAGCATGAGTGATCGTCACTCATGCTGATTTACCACCCATTTACCATGGGTGGCAAATGGGCAGGAGATCCTGCCAGATAGTCATCTGGCAGTCATCTGACAGTTACATCTATCTGGAACACAGATAAGAGAATACTTGGGGTGTCATCTAGAAGGAAGATAGATGAGGAGACTTGGTGGTGGAATGAGGAGGTGCAGGACTGTTTCAAAACAAAGAGGTTGGCTAGGAAGAAGTGGGACACTGAGAGGACTGAGGAGAGTAGAAAAGTGTACAGGGAGATACAGCGTAAGGTTGAAGTAGAGGTGGCAAAGGCAAAACAAGTAGCCTATGATGACCTGTACGTTAGGCTGAACAGCAAGGAAGGAGAGATGGACCTATACAGGTTGGCAAGACAGAGAGACAAAGATGGGAAGGATGTGCAGCAAGTTAGGGTGATTAAAGACAGGAATGGATGTCTTTTGACAGATACCAGTAATGTGATGGGATAATGGAAAGAGTACTTTGAAGAGTCGATGAATGAAGTGAAAGACAACAAAGAGTAGAAGACGTTACCATAGTGGACCGGAAAGTGGCTAGGATCAGTAAGGTAGAAATAAAGAGAGCACTGAAGAGGATGAAGAGTGGAAAGGCTCTGGGTCCTGATGATATCCCTGTAGAAGTATGGAAATGCTTAGGTGAAGTGGCAGTAGAGTTTCTGACCGGGCTGTTTAACGGGATTTTAGAAAGTGAGAAGATGCCTGATGAATGGAGAAGAAGTGTGCTGGTTCCTATTTTTAAGAACAAGGGAGATGTGCAGAGTTGTGGTAACTACAGAGGAATAAAACTGATCAGTCAAAAGATGAAGTTATGGGAAAAAGTTGTTGAAGCTAGGCTAAGATCTGAAGTAAGAATTTGTGAGCAGCAGTATGGTTTTATGCCTAAAAAGAGCACTAAAGATACAGTATTTGCCTTGAGGATGCTGATAGAGAAGTACAGAGAAGGTCAGAGGGAGCTCCACTGGTTCTTTGTAGATCTGGAGAAAGCATATGACAG
Organism: Neostethus bicornis; assembly: GCA_902685375.1. Lineage (NCBI taxonomy): Eukaryota > Metazoa > Chordata > Actinopteri > Atheriniformes > Phallostethidae > Neostethus > Neostethus bicornis. Next base: position 310,874 of record CACRXE010000075.1, read on the forward strand.
GGTACCTAGAGAAGAATGATGGTATTGTATGAGAAAGTCTGATGTGACAGAGAAGTATGTTAGAGTGATGAAGGACATGTATGAGGGTGGTAAGACAGTGGTGAGGTGTGCTGTAGGTGAGACAGAGGAGTTCAGTGTGGTGGTGGGACTGCTGTGGCGACCCCTGAAGGGAAATACCAAAAGATGAAGAAGAAACAGAAAGAACAAGAGTAGAGGAGTAGTAGCTGTGTACATACTATAGATTGTTACGTGGAAGCTTTGCTCCTCCTGTTCTCCTTCTGCCTCTGTTTTTTTTTTTTCAGGTGCTACCTGATTGGCAAGCTGGGAGCCAATCAAGGCTTAGAGGGAAGTTTGAAAGAGTAAACTGTGTGTGTTTGCGCTCAAAAAAGAGAATTCAATTTAAAACATCATTAGGTTCGTACAACATTAAAAAGTTTTTGTGTGTCTGTTTGTGGAGTAGGGTTGTGGAACAGATTGGATGAGGAATAAACAATGTTCGAGAATGATTCTGTACAAAAAGTGCTGTAAGAATTTGGTTCTCAAAGGCTACAGACTTGTAGAGGGATTCCAACTATTATGTTCATCAACTTCTTGTTTGTCTATTTATTTCTAAAAAAATATGTTGTCCATGCATATTCATATATTTATTTGAATATATATATATATACAGTATACACTGTATATATATATATATATATATATATATATATATATACACACAAATGTTTGGAAAAACTCTGCCAGGGTTTGAGCGTGTTGGCTTCTTTTCTTGTTCTGAGAAATCACTTGTCTTTCATGTCCTGTAACTGCCTGAGAAACTAGCAGATGTTGAATCAGAAATAGCTCCTTTCCCCTGAGCTTATTCTCCAAAAACATTTGTCTTGAGATGAACTTTATATGGACTTTTCTCATATAAAGAGCACAAGCTGTTCCACTTCTACGATTCACTGTGAATCTTTTCCACACACATACAAATTAAACAATTATCTAATACACATAGTAGAAATACACATAGATACAGAAATACATACTGTACAAAAAGGCCTTTTGTTCATGTACATAAATGATATCTTTGTATCATTTAGACCAGGGGTGGGCAAACTTTTTGACTCGCGGGCCACATTTAGTTCTAACATTTGACAAGCGGACCGGACCCGGGAGGGGGAGAGGGAAGGGCATGCCCTCCCCGCCCCCGCCGCCCCTCAGGTTGACAAAAAAAATTGTTCTTACCACTTTAATTATTGTAAACTTTGGTTAAAATATGCACCAAAATGCAAAAAAATTACTTATTATTCAAAAAGGTTCTGGGGGGGATGCCTCCAGACACCTCTATACTGGCGAGCACCATAGGTGCTCGTTTTGTGCCCCCCCTCTCCCTTTAGAAAATCCTGTATTCGCCCCTGAGAACAGGAGCAGATGGATGGCATGCTTTGGTAACCTCATTAGTTCGATAGAATGATGCTAGATTTTAAACAAGCGCGTTAAATGTTACATCAAGAGCGTTAAATTTCAAATCTAGCCGTGGTAGGTCTGAAATCTAGTGCGATAACGCTTAAAAACGTGCATTTAGCGGCGCTAGGTTTTAAATCTAAGCACTTAATGTAACATTTTGCTTGTTTTAACATCTAACACGCTTGTTTTACGTGCGTGTATTAGGCCCGATGGCTTTCCATATCTGTGCAGAGTGTTTATTTTGAAAGTGTGCGCATCACAAAGACGCACACATTCTGATGGGAGCAGCGTTGCAGTATTTTTGGCGCCATTTAGTGACGAACATAAAAAAAAAAAAAAAAAAAAAAAATCAAGAAAAATCAAACTAACATGATTTATGTTTTTATTTTTCTAGTTCGGTGGGCCGGATTAAAACGTTTAACGGGTCACATGTGGCCCGCGGGCCATAGTTTGCCCATGCCTGATTTAGACAAACGGACAGAAAAGTTTAGAGTCTTAGTTTAGAGTATTTTGTTCTTTGCAATATTATTGTACATATTATTGTACATATTATTGTACATATTATTGTCCAAATCAAATAAAATGACATATATTGTGTTTGAGTATTTTGTGCTGATGGGCAGAGAGAGGTGAAGTTGGCCCCTCTTAAAAAAAAATATAAACAAAAATACACAAAAAATATGTCAATCGTTTGTGCTGTTTTGTGCTGTAAAAATTTTTGTTTGTGCCGTTTTATTTTTGTAGATATTAACGATTCTTTTATAGGTCAATCTGAGGTCATCCAGCCCCTCACACTGCTTAAAAATGCAAGAAAACTCTTAAAAATGGTGTCAATCGTTTGTGCTACGTTTGTGCTGTTTTGTGCTGTAAAAAATTTTGTTTGTGCTGCTTTCCTTTTCTTTAATTTAAAGAAATAAAATTTGAACGATGACGTCATCAAGCCCCTCCTTCTCCCTAAAAATGCGAGAAAACTCTTAAAAATGGTGTCAATCGTTTGTGCTACGTTTGTGCTGCTTTGTGCTGTAAAATTTTTTGTTTGTGCTGCTTTCCTTTTCTTTAATTTAAAGAAATAAGATTTGGATGATGACGTCATCCAGCCCCTCCTTCTCCCTAAAAATGCGAGAAAACCTATAAAATTGGCAGAAATTGTTTGTGCTATTATGATTTCAATAATAAGAATAAAACAAAACCGGTAAATAATTTACTTTATGACAGCTCGTAGGCTACTTCCGGTCATCTGTCTTAATTTGCTCCTATTCAATTTATGACATTTATTGTTATATTTCCGTAGGCAAATGTAAATTATGCTACAGTTTGAAAATGAGCTCAATGTTTGTTTTGTTTTATTTCTTCGGTTGCAACTCAAATTTAAGCAAGAAATGTTATATATCAGAATCAGAATCTACTTTAATGATCCCACACAGGGGAAATTTGTGTGTCACAGCAACAACTTCCCATCTGCTAAGTGAGTCATTGTAGAGCCTGATCACGTACGGAAAGAAAGACCTCCGGTATCGAGATGTTCTCAAGCGGAGCTGTCTGAGCCTCTTGGAGAAGGAGCTTCGCTGTTCGTCCAGGAGTGGGTAGAGAGGATGGTCATGATTCTACATGATGGATAAAAGTTTGTTCAGTGACCTCCTCTCTACCACTGCCTCAAGTGAGTCCTGTTTGCTGCCAATGACAGAGCCAGCCAGTCTGATTAGTTTATTCAGTCTGTTGGTGTCACTGGCTGCGATGCTGCTCCCCCAGCAGATGACAGAGAAGAACAAGGTGCTGGCCAACACAGACTGATAGAAGGTCTCCACCACAGACTGATAGAAGGTCTCCAGGATCGTGCCGCACACATTGAAGGACCTCAGCTTCCTTAGAAAGTAAAGTCGGCTGCAGGTCTTCTTGTACACAGCAGTACTGTTGCTCCTCCAGCTCAGTCTACTGTCGATGGTTACTCCAAGGTATTTGTACTCCTCCACCACCTCCACATCTCTACCCAGAATGCAGAGCGGCTGCAAAGCAGTCCTCCTCTTCCGGAAGTCAATCACCATCTCCCTGGTCTTGTCTACATTGAGGAGCAAGTGATTCTCTCCTGCCCACACCACAAATCCATCCACCACTCTCCTGTACTCCTCCTCCTGCCCACCACTTATACACCCTACAACTGCAGAGTCATCAGAGAATTTCTGTAGGTGGCATGAATCGGAGTTGTGCTGGAAGTCTGAAGTGTACAATGGCGTGGCCGGTAGGCAAACTGCAGGGGGTCCAGAGAGGAGTTCACCAGCGGTCTCATGTGAGCTAACACCAGCCTCTCCAGCACCTTCATCACATGAGATGTGAGGGCAACTGGACGGAAATCCTTGAGGTGAGATGAAGATGGTTTTTTGGGTACAGGGACCAGGCAGGATGTCTTCCAGAGAAGCGGAACCCTCTCCAGCCTGAGGCTCAGGTTGAAGAGGTGCTGGAGAACCCCACACAGCTGGAGCGCACAGGTCCTCAGGGTACGGGGGCCGATGCCATCCGGGCCGGCTGCTTTGTGCTGGTTTAGCTTCTCCAGCTGTTTCTTCACCTGAAAGGTGGTCACAGTCAAATGGTTGGGTGGGGGGCTGTGGGGGTTCAGGTACTAGTCCATTGAATAGCTGAGAAGGAGCAGACACTGGTACCAGGTGTGGTGAAGGTAGGGAAGAAGAGGTAGAAGAGGTAGAGGTAGAAGAAGAGGCATTCGTAGAGCTAAACCTATTGAAGAAGGTATTAAAGTCATTAGCTCTATCTTTCCACCACTAGTGGGTCTGCTTCTTCCCCCATATCCAGTGATCTTTTTCATTCCGGACCACACCGCCCTCATGTTGTCCTGCTGTAGTTTGGATTCCAGCTTCTTCCTATATGCATCTTTTCCCTTCCTCAGCTGGTCTCGGAGTTGATGCTGCACCATCTTCATCTCCTCCCGGTCTCCGAACCTGAAGCCTGCTTTCTTCCTGTTAAGGAGAGTCTTTAGGTCACAGGTGATCCAGGGTTTGTTGTTGGGGAAGCATATAGGTAAACTATTTCAAATTATATACTGTAGACACTTTTTTTTTCCAAGTTACAATAGAAACAGTTACACTTACGGCACTGACGTTAGTAGCCATTTAACTGCTGCATAAGAATAATTAAACGCACGAAAGGAGACGGGACGTTTTTGCATAACTTTTGGTAATCTTTGGCTTCTGTTATTCCCTTTTTTTTATTATAGGGTGCAAATTTACAACTACTGTATAACAATGATTAGGGAAAATGTATACATTAATTATCTGCTTTCTGAAAACATTGGCATATCTGCAGTTGGCATATTGTTTGCGTCAAGATTTGATCATAGTTTTTTTTTACTATTGGTGGTATAACTGAACATGTGTGTCGAATTTACAATAAATGCCCGGCTTATACTTCATACGACAGATTTTGCAGTAGCCTACGAGCTGTCATAAAGTAAATTATTTACCGGTTTTTGTTTTATTCTTATTATTGAAATCATAATAGCACAAACAATTTCTGCCAATTTTATAAGTCTCGCATTTTTAGGGAGAAGGAGGGGCTGGATGACGTCATCATCCAAATCTTATTTCTTTAAATTAAAGAAAAGGAAAGCAGCACAAACAAAAATTTTTACAGCACAAAACAGCACAAACGTAGCACAAACGATTGACACCATTTTTAAGAGTTTTCTCGCATTTTTAGGGAGAAGGAGGGGCTTGATGACATCATCGTTCAAATTTTATTTCTTTAAATTAAAGAAAAGGAAAGCAGCACAAACAAAACTTTTTACAGCACAAAACAGCACAAACGATTGACACCATTTTTAAGAGTTTTCTTGCATTTTTAAGCAATGTGAGGGGCTGGATGACCTCAGATTGACCTATAAAAGAATCGTTAATATCTACAAAAATAAAACGGCACAAACGAAAATTTTTACAGCACAAAACAGCACAAACGTAGCACAAACGATTGACATATTTTTTGTTTATTTTTGTTTATATTTTTTTTTTAAGAGGGGCCAACTTCACGGAGCTGTTTTTGTTTAGTCGTCAGGGGTTTAGGAGCTTTGATCCCTTTCCTACGGTGTAGCTGAGGAAGTAGTCAGTAGGTGGCAGTAATGCATCATTATTAGTGCATGAATAAAGAAGAAGAAGACCGGAAGTAGAAAGTCATGAACCGGGTTGGAGATTGAGCTGAGAGGTTTGATTGGCAACACGGAAGTCATACAGAAGATTGAGTTGATCGGAATTGAACAGTGCTGAGTCCGGGAGGACTTGGATGTTTCCTTTAGGTAGTTTAGTCGTGGTTTTTTGTTTGGTTGGTTGAATTGGCGTGAGTTTGTTTTGTGGTGCGTCTTTTTTTCTTTTGTTTGTGGGTGGTAGGGGTTTTCGGTTGTCCTGTGGGCGGCCAACCGACGGCCTGTACAGGTCCGGACTGGTCTGCCTGCGGTCACCGATTAGGGGGTTGATGGAAGTTGACGGGGGTGTGTGCGGGGGGTTGGATGGTCGGGCGGGGGAGGTTGGTGGTTGGGAGGGGTCGGGATCAGGGGAGGGATGGTCTACTAAGGGTATTAAACGGAAGTCTCGTCTGTCAGGGGGGGATGGTGGCACGGACAGGGGGGAGGGACAGGGTCGCGGAAGGATGGGTGTGTTTCACGTGGTGGTTAGGTTTGATGGGGGTGAGGGATTGAGGGGTTATGATCCTTTGAGACTGACCAAGGTTTTGAAGGACAAGGTGGGGGACGTTCGGTTTGCTAGGGTGTTGGATGATGGGAATCTTTTGATAGGATGTGGGGATGTAGATCAGGTTGGTAAAGCTATGAAATTGCAAGTGGTAGGGAAGTGTAAGGTTGTCAGAGTGGTTAGAGTGGGGGATAGATCAGGGGATGGGTGTGCTGGGGTTATTTCAGGGGTTATGGGGGGGGTCAGTGAGGAGGACCTTGTTAAACACTTGAGAGTGGATAGGGGATGGGTGGTGAGGGTGGAGAAGCTTGTCAGAGCGGGTGTTAAAGCAGACACTGTGTCAGTAAAGGTATTGTTTGAGGGCAAAGACTTACCAGGGATGGTGTATTTTGGATTAATAAGGTACAGGGTGAGGGAGTTTGTCAGGGCGCCTATCAGGTGCTTTAAGTGCCAGCAGTTTGGACATATGGCCTGGGCGTGCAGGAATGGTAGGAGGTGTGGTCGGTGTAGTGGTGACCACGAGGAGGGGCCATGTGGGGAGGGCGTGGGACTTAAGTGTTGCAATTGTGGAGGAGGACATAGTGTTTCATTTATGGGGTGTGAGGCCATGAAGAAGGAGTTGAGGGTGCAGCAGGATCGTCGGGAGGGTAAATTGTCTTATGCGGAAGCTGTGAAGGCTGTTGGGGGTTCTGAAGTGAGGTCGTCTGGATTGGGGACAGTTAGTGCTGTTGTGGGAGTGTCTGACAGTGGTCAGGTGGGGTGGGTGTCGCCGCGGACCCTGGTGGCTTTTGTTGCAGGGGTGATAAATGCTACTGCTGGTTTAAAATCTAAGACGGAGAGGTTACAGGTTGTGGTTAAGGCGGCTGTGCATCACTTTGGTCTGGTTGGTTTGACGTGGGAGGAAGTTAGGGATGATTTGAATGAGCAGGCAGGGTTAGACGCGGCAGTATCTTCAGGTTCATTATGTTAGTTCTCCAGTGGAATGCAAGGATTTTGTTGGCTAATGGTCAGGATTTTAAGGCTTTTATTGCGGGTGGCATGGTTAAACCTGATGTTGTTTGTGTTCAGGAGACGTGGTTGAAACCGAGGTTTGATTTTGTGTTGCGTGGATTTGTTGGGATTCGAAGGGACAGGCTTGAGAGAGGGGGTGGTGGTTGTGCAACCTTTATAAGGGAGGGGTTGCCTTATCAGGTGGTCGGGAAGGGTATGGAGGGGGAGTATGTGGTGGTGCGTGTGTGGGCAGGGAGTAAGTCTGTTACGGTTATTAATTATTATAACCCGGGGAGGGGTTTAGCTGTGGACGAGCTGGATGGTGTTGAGGGACAGGATGATGGTTCTGTACTCTGGTGTGGGGATTTTAATGGGCATAGTGTGCTGTGGGGTAGTGAAAGGACGGATGCGAATGGGAGGGTGGTGGAGCAGCTGCTTGAGAGGAAAGGCTTGGTATGTCTGAATTCGGGTCATGGAACGAGACTAGATGTTGCAACCGGGAGGGAGTCGGCGCTGGACTTGACGTTGGCGTCTTCTGGGATGGCCCATTTGTGTGAGTGGTGGGTGCATAGGGATGGCACAATGGGCAGTGACCATTATCCGATTTGGTGCAGGTGGGGGATAGGGGTAAGGCCACGGGTGGATCGGGGTGGGGGTAGGTGGGTATTAGATAAGGCTAACTGGAGGGGGTTTGCGGAGGAGAGTGATAGATTGTTGGGTGCTGTGGATGGAGATTTGGATATAGAGGAGTTGGATGGACGGATTAAGGGGGGCATATTGGAGGCGGCGGGGAAATTTATTCCAAGGAGCAGGGGCGGAGGCGGGAGGTGGTTGGTGCCGTGGTGGAACAGTGAGTGTGCTGAGGTAGTTAGGGAAAGGAACCGGGCTTTACGCTTAGTGAGGTGCTCACACAACTTTCAGCACTTAATGGAGTATAAGAGAGCTCAGGCTAGGGTACGCAGGACGATTCGGGCAGTCAAGAGGGGTTATTGGAGGGGCTATTGTGGCACTATTGGTAGGGACACTCCGGTGGGTTCAGTGTGGGGTATGATTAGGAGGATGGGTGGGGGTGCACGGTGTTTTGATCTACCGGCTCTACGGAATGGGGACAGGATTGTGGTTGGGGACCAGGAAAAGGCAGAGGTGTTGGCACAGCGGTTTGTGGAAACTCAGAATGTTGAGGCTTTGTCGGTGGAGGGGCGAGCTGTGAGGAGGCAGTTGGAGGAAGAATTTGCAGGGGAGCTGGGCAGGGATGATGATGTCATGGAGGTGGTAAGTGATGTATTTACAATAGGGGAGTTGGAAACAGCTTTGGCGAAAGGAGGTCAGTCGGCGCCTGGTAAAGATGGTATTGTATATGGCATGCTCAGACAGCTGGGTAGTGTGGGTAAAGGGAAACTTTTGGGATTATTTAATAGGGTGTGGAGAGAGGGGGTGGTGCCGGCAGAGTGGAAGGAGGCAGTGATTCTCCCGATTAGGAAGCCTGGAGCGGATACAAGTGATCCAGGAAACTACAGGCCGATTGCTTTAACGTCTGTAGTCTGCAAGTTGATGGAGAGGTTGGTAACTCAGAGGTTGGAGTATACGTTAGAAAAGGGGAATCTATTGTCACAATACCAGTGTGGTTTTAGAAGGGGTAGGAGCACTTTGGATTCGTTAGTTCGGTTGGAGGATGATGTTAGGAAGGCACGGGTGAACAGAGAGGTTTTGGTGGCGGTATTTTTTGATGTTGAAAAAGCCTATGACATGTTGTGGAGGAAGGGACTGTTGATTACACTACGCACGATGGGGATTAGAGGGAGAATATTCAATTGGGTTCGGAGTTTCTTGGAGGGGCGGAGGATTCAGGTTAGGGTTGGGAGAGCGATGTCGTCGGTTTATGACGTGGAGAATGGGACGCCGCAGGGGAGTGTAATTAGCCCTACCTTGTTTAATGTTATGTTTAATGGTGTGTTTAGTGGGGTGGGGAATGATTTAGGTAGATCACTGTTTGCTGATGATGGGGCGTTGTGGAAGAGGGGACGGAACAGGGAGTATGTGGTTGGGAAGGTGCAGGAGGGTATAGACAGGGTGCAGGCTTGGGGTGACAGGTGGGGTTTTAGATTTTCGGTGGACAAGACAAAAGGTATGATGTTCTCGAGGGGCCGGGTTGGCACTGTGAAGGGTTTGAAGCTCTATGGTAGGCCCATTGAGATGGTGGGGTCTTTTCGTTTTCTGGGTTTAATTTTTGATAGGCAGTTGGTGTGGAGGGAACATGTCAGGTACTTGACCAGCAAGTGTGACAAGATATTAAATGTCATGAGATGTCTAGCTGGGGTGGACTGGGGGGCCAGTTTTTCAGCTTTGAGGTGCCTGTATGATGCCCTGATAAAATCCAGATTGGATTACGGATGTGTGGTTTATGGTTCGGCGACGCCTACGGTGTTACGGGATTTAGATGTGGTGCAGGCCAAGGCCCTGAGGATTTGTTTAGGTGCTCTGAGGACTTCGCCAGTGAGTGCCCTGAGGGTGGAGGCGGGTGTCATGCCACTCGCTCTGAGGAGGAAGCACCTGGCGGTGAATTATTGGGTTTTCTTGAGAGGAAAGAGCCATAATCACCCTGGGCGGGGGGTTCTGGAATGGTCCTGGGAGAGGGGTGTGAAGGAAACTTTGAGTTTTGGGTGGGTAGGGGGTTTGTGGGCACGGGAATTGGGTGTGGGGGATTTGGAGTTGGAGCGGGAGGAAAATTTTCAGATGGTGCCACAGTGGAGGCTGGGAGAGGTGAGGGTGGAATTGGGGATGGTAGGGTGGAGACGAAGTTTTGGGGTTGTGAATGTGGCGGGAGCATTTAGGAGTATTATTGAGGAGAATTATGGGGATTACACATTGGTGTTTACGGATGGTTCAAGGGATCCGGTTTCGGGGAGGACGGGTGCGGGAATGGTGGTGGAAGGGTCTGGAGTGGAGGTAGGGGTTCGCACGTCAGATCACTTATGTATTTTCACGGTGGAGTTATATGCAGTGTGGATGGCTGTGGTGTGGGCGGTGCAACATGGTGGTGGGAAAGTACTTATATGCACGGACTCGTTGTCAGTGGTTCGGGCTCTTGAACTGGGGAGGGTGAGGTATCATCAAGGTTTGTTTTGGGATGTTTTGAATATGGTGTCGGGGGTGATAGGAGGGTCGTTGGTGTTTATGTGGGTTCCGGGCCATTCTGGGATTGGGGGGAATGAGCGAGTGGATGAGGTGGCAAAGAGGGCTGCGGATCGGGTGGTGGTGGAGAGGGTCGTGGCTCTGTCACGAGGGGAGGTGAAGGCGTTGGTCTGGAAGGGGATAATGCAGCAGTGGCAGATGGAGTGGGAGTCAGAGGTGAAGGGACGACACTTGTATGAAGTACAGAGGACGGTGGGGGTGACTGTGGATCCGGTGGGTGGTGGAAGGCGGGGGCAGGTGGTTTTTAGCAGGTTACGTATTGGGCACACGGGATTGAATGAAACGCTCAAGATTCTGGGTAAACATTTGGATGGGTGTTGTGATTTCTGTGGGGAGTTGGAAGGGGTTAGTCACGTGGTGTTAGCGTGTAGAAAGTATGAGGAAGAAAGAGAGGCTATGATGGTGGTGCTGAGGAGTGATGGGATGAGACAAGTGAGCTTGAAGGAGGTGTTTTTGTATGGACGTCAGGGGAAGGGTTTTGGTGCCCTGTACACTTTTTTGAGGTGTACAGGGTTATTGAGGAGGATTTGAGGTTCGTGACAGTCAGTAGGTGGCGGTAATGCACCCAGGTTGGTGCTTCATGCCGCAAACTAAAGAAGAAGAAGAAGAAGAAGTAGAAAGTCATTTACCAAAAACAAGTTTTCTGTTACTGATCGGGTTTCTTCTAGCTCTGCTCTCTGATGGACCGAACAGGATCCTGACAGTTCATCCGCTTCTATCATGTCCTTCCTGGTCCTTAAAGTCGCAAGACCGCCGCGGAATGTCCGGAAGGTTAGTAGCTAAGCTAACATGGCTAAGCTGTCTTGGCTAGGCTAACGTAACTAGACTAGGCAGAATGTCACACACACACTGTCACACACACTGTTACAGTGTGTGTGTGACAGTGTGTGTGACTGTGTGTGTGTGACAGTGTGTGTGACAGTGTGTGTGACAGTGTGTGTGTGACAGTGTGTGTGACAGTGTGTGTGTGACTGTGTGTGTGACAGTGTGTGCGTGACAGTGTGCGTGACAGTGTGCGTGACAGTGTGCGTGTGACAGTGTGTGTGTGACAGTGTGTGTGACAGTGTGTGTGACTCTGTGTGTGTGACAGTGTGTGTGTGACAGTGTGTGTGACAGTGTGTGTGTGACAGTGTGTGTGTGACTGTGTGTGTGACAGTGTGTGCGTGACAGTGTGCGTGACAGTGTGCGTGTGACAGTGTGCGTGTGACAGTGTGCGTGACTGTGTGTGCGTGACTGTTTGCGTGACAGTGTGCGTGACAGTGTGTGTGTGACTGTGTGTGTGACTGTGTGTGTGACAGTGTGTGTAACTGTGCTAACCCTGAGGGGGCATGAAAGGTTAGGGATATTTTGGATGCTGCGGGTGTAGGAATCCACTGCTATGGTCGGTATGTGACAAAAAACTTATTTAAAATGACATCAAACTTCTTTATTCAGATAGAGCTTTAAAAATACTACAAAACGACACCAAGTTTGTCAAAATTGGTTTAGAAACAACAAAGTTATGACAATTTTAGTTTAAAAATGATAACAATTCTGCCTGTATTTTACATGTAAACCGACTTACAACAACGCACGCACGTACACACACACACGTACACACACAAACATGTGCACGTACACACACGTGCGTATTTAAAAATAGTTTGATTGTCTTTATTTAAATATTAGTTACAGTCATCATATAATCATTTATTAAATCCATCCAAGTCCTCATCCTCTGTTTCAGAATCTAACAGGTGCACTAAATCCAACATGGCAGGTTCACGTTCCTCGCTGTCAGAGTCACTTTCTGAACCGTGCAGCCCCTCGGAAATGTGATGCCTGCTTTTGCGAAAGCTCGGACAACAGTGCCAGTCCTGGTCCGGATGGAAAAATTGCAGCATTTCATAAAGCGAAAGCACCAAGATGGACCTCTTTGGAAATGCTTGATTTTCATTTCCTCCGCTAGCATTACTGCCTTTAGCCGAATAGTGACAGTGGAAACACGCCTCCTCCCAGTCGTTCTTCGGTCCATGATCCACTCCTGGAGTCTTTCCTCCACCTCTGGCCACCTCGCCTTATTTCCGCAGGAACTCAGCTATCGACTCGTTCATTTTAAATTTTCTTGCGGCGGCTCGATTCACATGTTCCTCTGCGTAGCTGATCGCCATCAGTTTAAACTGAGCTTCATAAGCGTGTCTCTTTTCTATTTTCAGTGTTGTTAAAACAGAAATGTTCTGCATAAAGCACACACCTTTTCTTTTATACATAATCCACACACACACTTCACCCTTTAATATTCTCTGCCCTGAACATCTCCCTCAACAGATCAAACAGCATATCCCCAAAAACAGTGAAAAACAGTCTCCCTCTCCCCACAAAACGGACACCCTTCACCACAAAACAATTTAAACGATGTACAAACAAATTCACGGCCACTGCTCCGTGAAGTAGCCTCCACTGCAGGTCTCCCTGCTTGGGTTAGAAGAATCAGCCCCTATGTGATCTGGTGGATGTCTTTCCTCCCTCACATGTGGAATGCTTTTGTTGTTACTTTGCAGCTAAACGCAGATGTTCTGCTGGATTATAGAACAGAAAAGAAGTTAAACTTTTGGCTTTTTTATTTCTTTGCAAGTGAAACTTTTTGTTCTCTTTCATCAGATGGTTCCATCGCAGCCATATCGGCCCCACTTCTGGAGAACTCTTTGTCACAATCTTTGTTTGGACGCCACTGTGCGAAGTTCATCTCCTTCCTCCTCAGAACAGAGCCAAACACTCCTGGCCGCACCCCCGCGAGCCCCCACCCATTGCTGCATGAGCGGTTGCCATAACTGTGTCTGGATTGAGCATGCAGAAAAACTGTTAGATTTCTACCGTGATGGAGGCGAACAAGCACTCGCTGCCATTGAGGAAAATGTCCACGATGAGAACCTGAAAGCTTTTTTAAAGATGGAGATCAGACTTCTGAAGAAAACATAAATATTTCAGAGAAAAACACTTTCTAATGACCTTCCTGGAGCTCATCCATCCTCTTGCAGAGTTCCTCCACACCTCCTCCACCCTCGTTTGTGTATATATATAACGGACAGTGTGCAGTTAGACGGAAAAGATGGCTGCTCCAAATTTATCTTGAATCTAATTTATTTATTTATTTTGCTGAAATTTTACTGGATTTTTCTGGTACAAAAATAAAATCTGTATAAAACCTTCTCATAAAGTTGAATTTTCTATTTTACTTCTACATCCTACTTTCACCTAGATAGGCTGGTGCCACCTAATGTCTCTGCTCAATTTAATTAAATTCCAGCTGCTAGGTTAGGGATTGCTCGCATGGCTTAAAAAAGAGAGCCCCCTGAAAACAAGCGGCCAATCAGGTTAAATCAGTTCCTCCAAGATTTCACAATTGCAACTACTAAAATAAAATAACAACCTTGGCTGAATTGTGTTTCGCTGCCTTTTTGTCCAAACACTGCAACTTTTTCACAACAACAAAGTCTCAAAAGCCTGTTTCAGATCAGTTTTGTGAATAATTTCAGCTATAATGTACTTTGTATGTGGGAGCAAATTGTGGGCGCTAGTAATGGCAGCCACTTCAGGAGCTCATTCCACATCATTCCGCTGCCTTCAAAGTGAATTAAAGCAGTTCCACATCTCACTTGAGCACTGCGTCTCAAAGGCGTCGAGGTCAAGGTTGCGAGGATTTTACACAGCCAGTCTACTTCAGCGCGGGAGCGCGACCAGATCAAGCTGTTACGACCTTGTGCATTTTTATCAATTTTGACACGTATTCTGCATTTTTTTTAAAAAAAATTTCTTAAGTAGTAAATCAACTATCTCACATGTAAAATCATCACTGTAAACCAGCAATAAATGTCTTAAGCATTTATTTAGTTTTACCTCCAAGAAGCAACCGAATTTTTACGGAAGCTGTATTAATTGTATAAGCTTGTATATTCCGTGCATGCCCACTTCTGCGTATTTTAATGCCCAGCGCTAACAAACTGCTTCCAGTGGGAAGCAGTTTCTGTTTCCCGGCGCAGCGCTTCTGTGGTTAAGCCTGGCGCTCAAGCAGGCTGTGGGATCAAATAGTTATTTATCAAGAACATCCGCTTTTCAGTAATGAAGAGTGCCAACGGATGAAAAATAAGTGAGAGAGGCGTGGAGTGAGATGAGCACAAAGAAAACTGGTAATGTTAAACTGAACCACATGGTCAGTGATGAGTTTAATAAATTATAAGATAAATAATGGCTTAAGTTATCTTGATTTATGTGGTTTGATTAACTTTTTACAATCAAACTGTTTTAATTGTAAAATGAAAAGGTTTTGGGGTTTAAAAAAAGTTTTACTGTGACTTTTATAAAAATTAATTGTGAAATCAGACTTTTTAGATCAAAACAATCATTAAAAACTGTTGTGAAATCCTACAAGGGCTGATAAATATAACAGCGTTTATCTGGGCGTCATGGGAATGATGGAAGGTGGGTGGGGTGTGAAGGAGACATTTAGGACGTCTCTAATCTCCTGATTTACTGCTCTGATTAGCATCCCGTAATCTCAGTGGTCAGCAGGTTCTAACACAACATTGCTGCTAGGCAACATAGCAGATGTCAGTCGGGAGGAAAACATCAACAACATTATGTTAAAAATGGACGAACAGAGATGTTCAACTGTAACCCACGCATAAACACTAACACAGTTACACTGACAGACAGAAACACACACACACTCAACTAGATAAAAACATGTACTTATAACAACACACAGATGGAAATATGGAGACTGTGTGGAGCTCAATAATTTTGTCTAATAATAATAATAATGCATTGTATTTATATAGCACTTTTCAGGACTCTCAAAGACGCTTCACATATGCATTATTCATTCCCTCCATACCAGGGAGGGTATGGCTTAGCCACAGCTGCCCTGGGGCAAACTGACAGAA
This sequence comes from Neostethus bicornis, assembly GCA_902685375.1. NCBI lineage: Eukaryota > Metazoa > Chordata > Actinopteri > Atheriniformes > Phallostethidae > Neostethus > Neostethus bicornis. Next base: position 326,115 of record CACRXE010000075.1, read on the forward strand.
GTGAGGCTGCCATTTTGCGCCATCGACCCTTCTGACCATCACCAACCAATCACACACACACCATTCAGACTAGGCAATGTGGATGAAATGTCTTGCCCAGGGACACAACGGCAAGTTTAATCTCAGCGGCTGTTCCACTGGTTCCAGTGGTCTCCCATCCAAGTACAGCCCAGGCCCTGCTTAGTTTAGCCTGCTTAGCTTCTGAGGTCTGATGGGATCAGGTATTGACAGGCTGATATGGCCACAAAGCTTCATGAATCCGATGAAGCAAGGAAGTTGTGGCGGGGTAGTACGTTATTGCCCGGGAGTTGCCCGGGTTGAGGCAGGTGGTAACTTCTCAATGGAGTCAAAGGACTCCTACCGTTGAGAGCAACCCCTAGTGCCCGGCTCAGGGCTTATAACTAGTAGCTGTTGCTACCAGTGTTGTCTGCTCCGAGACAGCAGAACTGGGATGACCTCTCCAGGTTTTATGGAGATCTTGGAGTGTCCAGTGCCAGGATCCCCATCTCAGCGTTACTGCCAGAGTCCGACAGAACGACAAACCCGATACAGCTGGTGTCAGCACCGCTGCAGGAGGAGCCAGAAAGCATTGCTGAGCTGCATTTTATCAGAGGTTGTAAAATTTCTATTTTAGATCTTCTCAGACATGGAAAAAGTTACCTTTTTAAGAAGTTTGTATACTTTTAAATCTTCTGTTGTGATCTTTGACTGTGGATATAGTTTGATTTATTTATTGGAAAGATTAGCCCCTTGAGATGCAACATCTGGTTTTCGACAGGGTCCTCAACCTAACATGCATGTTTTTCAGAGGGTGGGAGGAAACCCATGCATACACGGGGAAGAACATGCAAACTCCACACAGAAGGGCCAGTGTTTCAAACCTCATTCCCCACCTGAGGTTTGACCCTACGGTATTACAGGTCAGCACATAGCTAATGGATTGGTTCACTGTCAGTCTGACTGACAGAGAGAACAACCTATCACTGTGTTTAGGCGCGCTTTAATTCGCGCCCTGTTGAGCCGCATTTTGTAATAACGGTGCATTTTGTAATAATTTCCAAAATGTAATAACTTTTTCATTTTATTTTGTAATAAAGCCGCATTTTGTTATAAACTGCCGCATTTTGTAATAAACTGCCCCAACGCATTTTGTAATAAATTTTGCCGCATTATGTAATAAGTTATTACATTTTGAGCAGATTATTACAAAATGCACTTGCAACTTTTTTATTTTCTAGGAAATGTAATAACATGGTGCATTATGTAATAATACCTAATATTGTTGTTTGTTAAACAATGAATTTCTACAAGAGTGACTTTTGTTGTTTTTTATGCAATTTTATGCAATTTCCCAAATCTATGTATGACAGAATACTCCAAATATAACTTTAGTTGCCTAATTGAAATTTGGAATTATATAGGCCAATAACTTGTGGCCAAATTCAAAGCTCTACATGGTCTGTCACTCAGCCAGGGAGGGGAGGGCGGGCTGTAATCTGATTGGCTGCTGATCATGCGCTGATCAGTGACTTTTGTTGTTTTTTATGCAATTTTATGCAATTTCCCAAATCTATGTATGACAGAATACTCCAAATATAACTTTAGTTGCCTATTTGAAATTTGGAATTATATAGGCCAATAACTTGTGGCCAAATTCAAAGCTCTACATGGTCTGTCACTCAGCCAGGGAGGGGAGGGCGGGCTGTAATCTGATTGGCTGCTGATCATGCGCTGCTTGCATGCTTAATTGAGACAGCCAACAGAGTTCAACATGATGCCAGGTATGAAAAAACTGTGCCAAATATTATCTGTGTAATTGAATATATGGAAGTATAAAGACATTTTGCAGTTGATCTAAAGTTATGTAGATGTTTTGCCCTTGATAAGAAATTATATGACTGAATTTAAACCTGCATTGTCCAAGTTATGCTCACTGCATTAAAAACAGTTTGTAAAGTAAAACTGAAATCTATGCCTCTAAGTACATATTAAAAGTTAATAACTTAAAGCAGGACACATTTGAAGGAAAACTGTGCATGTGCAAAAAAAACTACACACACACACACACACACACACACACACAAACACACACAATAGTACACTGCTCAAAAAATAAAGTGAACATTTAAACAACACATCCCAGATCACAATGAATGAGGCATTCTGGTTAATAATGTATATTATTTACATAGTGGAATGAGTTGGAAACAAAATACTATGTGCATCAGAAGGAAGGGCTCACTGCACCAGCATATGGTCTTACACTGGGTGGAACCCTTCATTTTTTTATTATTTTGAGTAGACTAGTGTACATTATAGGGTTTTTTAACAGAAGGAATGAAAAGTTATGAACCGTCTATATTTTAAATGCCAATAAAACTTTGGGATTGAACTTTTTTTGTCGTTGTAAGAACATAAACTGTACTTTGCAGATCTTAATTAATTTGGATAACAAATAACTTGCTGTTTTGCTCTAAAATGGTTTAAGATGAATGCCAAACTTTACAGTTCCAAGCTGTTTCAAAGCTTGCCTCTCTGTTCACCCCTCTCATGTGTTATTCCGTGGGTAGATCTTCATTGTGAACAACAGCTTTGATAGTTGTGCTTCACCCTTCACTGTAAGTCTAATTACATAGTTTAACTTACTAATTCACTTCTTCCTAGTTTAGCCATATGGAGAATGTTGGATAAGAGAGCATTACCTTCCCTGTGTGAAGTCACTGAAAACCATTGGCTGAATGAGTGAAGCTGAATACCTAACATTCCATGCAATGAATTAACACAGTCATAAATAGTAAGCATCGAAATAGCTATTAAAAGGCTAAAAATGTTATAACAGGTGTGACAAACAATACATTTGTTAAAACCTTGTTTTTCAGTATTCCTACAAAAGCAGCGTCCTCTTTAATGATAGCATCCTTTACTGAGACAAATCTAGGGCTATAACAGAAGATCAACATTCATAAAGCAATTTGAATTATGGTACTGTGATGCCGCAGGTGGTGGTGGGTTATCAAAATTGTAATAATTAAAATACCTTCTTAAATATTAATTCAAGATAAAATATTTTAGTACTTGAAATGAAATTCCACAAATAAAATAAAAGTTTAAAAAAAAAGGCACAAAATGCAGTTTAGTTTTGGGAGTTAAACATTTTCCCTCTTTTGTCACCCTTGTAGGTCTGCTAATTATAACCCTGACCTGCACCCTGCTGGGGCTCATTGTAGGCCATGGACTAAAGCAAGCAATGACCGAGGAAATGTACAATGTCATAGTTTGCAAGTTGAGAGGAGAGTTTCATGTTCCAGTTGCTGAACGCACAAGAATTCAAAAAAATGCCTTGGTGCGTCTCTGGAGAAATCAAGGGGTCTATTCTCTCAGTGAGGATGGGCAGACACTGCTGTGTGCCGGCAAGCCAGTCATGCTACAGTCTAATGTTGATTGTGTTGTTAAAAAGGGTCTAGATGATACTAAGGGTTCTGGAGCAAGAAAGTTGAGCAAACGACTGAAAATGCATCATAGTGGCATAAGTGAAAGAAAGGTGCAGGAAATCTTGAACAAAACTGAGTGGTACCAACTTCAAAATGCAAAGTTTCTGAATAAGCCCCCTTTGATGACCATTCAAGCCAAAGAAGTGCAAGATCGACACCAAATTGACCTATTGGACATGGGAAAAATGAAAATTAGTTATGGTCAGGGTTTATACCGTTACATTCTCACACTGATGGATGTGTTCAGTCGTTACATGTGGCTGAAACCATTGAAAAGAAAAAGTAGTGTTGAAATTGCCAAACACCTTACCAAGATTTATCGTGAACATGGACCACCCAAAGTATTACAACATGACAAAGGGACTGAGTTTAAAGGGGCGGTGAAAATTCTAATGACATCTCTGCAAGTGAAAATAATTGAAAGTTCAGCATATCATCCACAAAGCCAAGGAAAGGTTGAGAGGACACATAGGTGGCTAAGAAAGAAGATCATGTATGATCTGGTGAAATTTCAAAGGAACGGAGTTAACTGGGTCAAGCACCTACCTGTATATTCAAGAGTGCTAAATGAGGATCTTAAAGAAGTTTTAGGCTGGAGGTCTCCATTTGAAGTATACTATGGAAGAAAAAGCAACAGCATAAGGCATCCTTTATGCGGTTCTCCATCTTCTGTTCGTAAGGAGTCTGTGAGGAATCAACATTCAACTTTACCATCCTTGAGACATCGAGCAAAATTTGATACTAAACGAAAAAGGGTGAGAAGAATGGCACGGAAGGCCTCTGAGCACTGTGCTAAACTAATGATCAAGCGTGCATTCAAACAAAACCTATCACAACACTACAATGTTAAGGACGCTGTTTTGGTCAGAATGAGGGATGGTGCCCATCGAGTCTCCAAAAAGTATCACGTAAGGCGTGGTACAATTGTGAAAAAAAATCGAAAGCTCTCAAAATACAAAGTGAGTTTTAGGGACCCAAAGACCCTCCGACAAACACAAAAATGGTTCTTCGTGTCGGATATAACTAGTGCGACCCGGCTGCGAAAAAAGACACACTCTAAAAAACCAAAGACAGCACCATCAAAGAGAGGCCTTAACCCACTTTTGTTTCAGTACACACACACAGACAGACTAGAGGAATTTATGTCCATGGAGTTAAGCATTCGCTATGACCCTGACCCAGATGGAAATTGTCAGTTTGCAGCCATGGCTGACCAGCTATCCACCCTTGGAATATTTAGATCACCAGAAAGCTTAAGAGATGAAATGGTCCAAGACCTCAGGAATTATCCATACAATGGAAATGGAACACTCTTGTTCAACTTTGTCGAGGGCAATGACTGGGATGGATACTTGGAAAGAATGGCCCAAACTGGAACCTATGGTGACCACATTACATTGCAAAGAGCATCTGAAATTTTCCAGGTCCAGTTTCTTGTAATTTCCTCTCTGGGAATCAATGCCTCAACTATTGTATCAGAGTCAAACATATATTGTCACAACAATCCAGTGCTAGTACTTGGTCATGTGGCAGAGGGGCATGGAGAACATTATCTGAGTTTGGAGGGACCAGTCACACCATTTATAGAGCATGTTTTGGATGCTCAAGCAGGACAGTTATATGACAACAACACACTTTCACCACTGCAGCCTGCCTCACCAGATGAGACTGACCCACCTATCCAGCCTGCCTCACCAGATGAGTCTGACCCACCTATCCAGCCTGCCTCACCAGATGAGTCTGACCCACCTATCCAGCCTGCCTCACCAGATGAGACTGACCCACCTATCCAGCCTGCCTCACCAGATGAGTCTGACCCACCTATCCAGCCTGATGAGCCTGAGGACCCTGTTCTGACTACACCCCCTGTTCAGCCTGTCCTACCAACTGAAATCTTTCAGTCTATTATCAAAATGACCCTTGAGGATGACATGTCAATGCTTGGGACATTTAACAGAGTGTCTCAACATTTTAAAGACATTGCAGATCGATTCCATCCATCAATCTATCTAAGGGAAACATTAAGCCGAAGCCTTGGGTTGGACGTCGTTGGAAAGCACACAATTAGTGTACAAAGGTTGTACAAAGCAGCAGGGCGCTTTGGTGGTGTGGCATTAAAACTCAAGGAGCTGTTTGGGAAACATTCCAAGTGGTTTATGGCTTGGCAGGTAATTAGACATATTAGACATGGACAATTTGAAATTATGGATATATTTTGGAAATAGAAATTTTGTTGTTTGTTTAGCCTTTTGAGGCAATTTCATATTTGTTTAAAATTAATCTTAGTGGAGAAATTTGCTGGTCACAGCAGCTCTCTAAACAAGCAGAAGACACTTACGTTGTTTAAGGTAGAACTTATATTCATTGGTTCATTATTATTTTAAATTGGCCGCAAGCCTGCATGTGTTGGTTGCATTTATTGTTGTTGAAAGGTTCTATAAATGCATAAATAAAGCTGTTCTTTACCTATTCATCAGCGTTTCTATTTTGTATGTGCATATGTTAATGTTTACGAATGGATTAAATTTTGATACCCAGAGTTTTGTTCTGTATTACAAGAAGCATAATAAGGTTTGTTGGATCTTTATAACTATTCTTGATGTGGTTTTGGTATCCAATAAAAAAAATCTGGAATTTACATAATATTCTCTGTTAATGCAACCTTTGAATAGTGTACTGATAGTAATTGCTAAGTACTGCTACTAGGCTAATACAGTGATACTAATAATAGGCCTAGCTTTTACAAATACTTTAAAGTAAAATAAAATACAATTAACAAACAAATAAACTATGCTTTAGAATTGTTATTACATAATGCACCATGTTATTACATTTCCTAGAAAATAAAAAAGTTGCAAGTGCATTTTGTAATAATCTGCTCAAAATGTAATAACTTATTACATAATGCGGCAAAATTTATTACAAAATGCGTTGGGGCAGTTTATTACAAAATGCGGCAGTTTATAACAAAATGCGGCTTTATTACAAAATAAAATGAAAAAGTTATTACATTTTGGACATTTATTACAAAATGCACCGTTATTACAAAATGCGGCTCAACACGCCCCACGGGCATGGTTATGGTTTGCAATAGTTTGAGTTTGAGTTGAGTTTGAGTTTATTTCAGTTTTCAATACAAATGAATGGAATAAAATTCAGAGCTGACATCACGTTTTTTTTTTAAGAAATACCGGAAACCATGAAGCACCCTCCATTTCCTTGGAAGGTGCTTCTGGGTAGCACCCTCGGCCCGGTTTTCACAAGAAGAAACAAAATAAAATAAAAGGATGTTAAACGTTATTAAAATGCATATAATCTTCATACAAGACAGTTTTACATACTTACAAACACATACATGTTTATATATTTTTTTATTGTTATTTTTGGAGATCAGGACATGGGGTGCGGGGGGAAGTGCCGGGGGCGTCGCCAGCCGCCACTGGAATGTATTGCTTGTATACATGTAGGTATTACAGAAAACCTTTTTTTTCTTTCTTTCTTTATTTATTTCTTCCTTTCTTTCTTTCTTTCTTTCTTTCTAACTACTAAGTAGGATGACTAAGTTATGCATTTGATTTTGTTTACAAGGAAGATGGAGTGGGTCCAAACCAATGTTGTTTTTGGCAGCTATCTGAGTTTTCGTTTTGGTCTTAGTATTTGGAACGAAAATTAATTTAAGTTTTAGTCCCATTTTCGTCATCTCTATATATTTTAGTTTGAGTCAAGTTTTAGTCGACGAAAACCCAAAAAGGTTTTCGTCAGGAGAGACTTAAAGCATTTTTTTCTAGTTTTAGTGTGTGGGGGGGGGAAAAGCAAATAACTCCCCCCCAAATATTCTCACCTTAACAATCATGGCTTTATTACTAAAAATGGTGCAGGTTATTTGTGGGGAAAAAAAAACTGGGGGAACAAAACAGTAACTGGGGAAAACTTCCCCAGTTACTGTTTTCTTCTTCCCACTCCTTTTTGAGTTTTGTATTTTGTATTAATAATGAGGAAATACCTGTTGTTTATTTACTCAAACTAAACTTTCAAATTCAATTCAAAATGAGAGGAATTGCGCTTAATATACTTCATCATGGAGACCTAAATGAACAAAGTGAGGTTTCTAGTGTCTGTTTAGAGAGTAGTGGTGATTGTAGTGAAATTGTTCCTGAAGCAGAGTTTCAGCAACAGGACGAGAGTCATGAAGGAAAAGTTGAATCCTCCATCCACTCTACCTTGTTTTGAGCCTCCTTCCTCAAATGAAGAGTTGGAAGAGTTTTGCTTCCTTCTGAACCCTTTCATTCATCATTTTATACTGAAAAGCTTTTTTAAGATGCGCTGTTTTGAATGAAATGAATAAACATAGAGACAAAATCAGAAGCGATGGTGATGCGTGGAAAAAACTATCCAGTTTCCTTACATACACCTGCCTCAGCCACTCCTTCATCATTTCCTCGTCCATCCAGCCCTTTTCAGTTGCCTTAATAATGACGCCTGCTGGAAACGTCTCTTTAGGCAAAGTCTTTCACCCAAAAATCACCATCGTGGGCAGTTTCTGTCCATTGGCGTGTCAGCCAAGCACAACAGTAAACAAAGCCTTTTTGTACCCCGTTGTGTGTATCACTACCATGCTGGATTCCTTCTTCTCCACCGTGTGACTCACCGTGATGTCGAACGTTAGCGGCACTTCATCCATGTTAGTGATGTGGCTCGTCAGGATTTGTTTGTCGCCGATGTGCTTGCTGCAGTAGAGGTGGAAGTTTGCCAGCTTTTCATTATGATCCGCCGGACGTTGCTGCGCTAATGTGTCCGGATGTAAAATTGCAGCGTTTCATAAAGCGAAAGCACCAAGATGGACCTCCTTGGAAATACTCAATTTTCATTTCCTCCGCTAGCGTTACTGCCTTTAGCCGAATAGTGACAGTGGAAACACTCCTCCCAGTCGTTGTTTGGTTGAATCCATTGCTGGAGTCTTTCCTCCAACTCTGGCCACCTCGTCTTATTTCCGCGGAAACTTACCTCCGTCTTCTTCACCTGTCGCAGCTCGTTTTCCATCTTCCCCCACTTACGAACCATTGACTCGTTCATTTTAAATTTGCTTGCGGCGGCTCGATTCACACGTTTCTCCCGGTAGCTGATTGCCATCAGTTTAAACTGAGCTTCATAAGCGTGTCTCTTTGCCATTTTCAGTGTTGTTGATACAGCAATGTTCCGCATAAAGCATGTATCTGTACCTGTTCTTTTATACACAATCCATGCCCACACTTCCCCCTTTAATGTTCTTAACTGTGTCCACCTCATGGTTCTCTGATACGTTAGCAAATCACACAGGGCGCACTGCACGACAGCGCATCGCTCATTTTGAAGAAAATTTGAGACTTTCATCTGCACCTTAAGGTTGTAAAATTACGGTCTATAGCAGTGAATGGGGAAAAAAAAGAAGTAAAATCAGAGAAGAAAGAAGGATTTTGCTTGGGAGGATGATACATCACAGTAGTAACAAGGGGAGCAGCACCTGGGAGCCCGAAGACTGTATGTTTAAATTAATTCATTGAAGGGAACGGAAATAGGAAATTTCGGTCTGAAAGTCAAGGTGGACTTGAAAGATTCCGCCAAACTATGAAGTCTATGCTGAGAAAACACTGCCTCGAATCAGAGAGAGACTGTGATGACAGTGTGCCCCTAGTGCTGTTTGCTGCTCGGGAAGCTGTACTAGGCACTAGACTTCAGTCCAGCTCAGTTAGTCTTTGGACATGAAGTTAGAGGTCCATTAAAACTGGTGATCTGTTCAGAGTTTACCCCCCTTCTAGAAACCAGCCGGGGCAGCTCTCCCCCAATACTCTACAGATAAACAGTACACAAGATGACTGAAGAGTTTAATAAGTAAGGACAAATAGCTGTTGGGCAGTGGGTGGAGTTTCCATAATCCTGGCATATGAAGGGTTTCTAATCCCCCCGCCCGCCTCACAGCGAGCCCAGCACAAAGGAGAGCTTACCTGCTGTGTTCACCTGTACGGTGAGTAGCCCCACACAACACCTAAAATATATTCAAAACACTTTGCAGGAACACTTGAAAACATTCTGAAGGAACATAAAAAACATTTTGCAGGAATATTTAAAACATTCTGAAGGAACATTAAAAACATTCTGCAGGAATATTTAAAACATTCTGAAGGAACATTAAAAACATTCTGAAGGAATATTTAAATCAATCCGACATGTTTTATTACACCTGTTTGTTTTATTATTATAATTATAGTCCATTTAATACTTTATTTGTTCAAGTGTAGGTCTGTTGGTCTTCTGGTCGGTAGTCCTGTTTGCCCATCCGTAGGTGTGAAAGTGCTGCATTAGCAGGATTGGGGGGACTGGGTGAGCAGATTATTTGTGTCCTTGATTTAACAAGATTATGTTGTAAAAGTGGGAGGGGAGGTGGGTGAGTCATTAGGTAGAGCCAGATTACAGGATCCAGGACAAGAACCAATGTAACTGCGTTACAAATAGGTTTTAACGAAAGTTGATAAAAGAAACAAATATGTAAAAGATAAACAATATTTAGCATTCAAGCTTTTATACATTTTGTTTTTCTGCAAAAAAAAAGCACAGGAGTGCTAAAATACAGAATCTGCTGTTTTATGAACAACCTGAAAGTCCTCAGAGCAACCGCCCAAAACCATGGTATTGCTTCTGGTGTAGGAAGGATGCACACATCAAAACCAGTTGTGAAATTGAGCCAAACTCCATCCTTCTGGCTGAAAAAGAAAACTGTCTAAAGAGAGTCAAATGCTATGGAACAAAGCCGATGGCTGAGAAAATTCTTTAAACTAGATGCAGCTTCAGTTGGAAATGTTCTTGTTTCCATGGAATGGTAAAAATGAACATAAGCTCAACTTTGGTTGCAGTGAAAGCATCATATCACATTCAGCAACTCAACACCTTTCAAACACAGGGCAAGACTTGTACATCTACAAAATTTAGAGGCCGAGCAAGATCATCTGCAACAGCGACTTGATACTAAATTTATACGTGAATCTGACTGAATAATAGTGATGTGTAAATAAAGACCTGTCAAGTTATAAATAAATTACAGGAAAGTAACAAACTCATAGACTTTTTCCTTTCAAGTTAAGAGCAATTGAAATGGAAGCGTCAGATAAAGCGAAAACGGCATTCGCCCTTGGCCTCGGTTTCTTTAAATTCAGACAAATGGCTCACAGACTGACAAACACCGCCATCACTTTCCAGAGACTTACGGTGCACCAATATAGGCGAGCACAGCCTAAAAACAAGCTTTGGTGTTCATTGATGATGTAATTGTATTTTCTCAACTTTGGAGGAACTCTGGAAGACTCTTACAATAAAGTAAAATACACAATCTCAAAATATGGAATTCAGAAGGATTAGATAAAATTCTATCATACAAGTCTTGGCCAAAACCAAAAAAAAATTAAAGAATTGTGGACATTCTTAGGACTCTGTTTTCTAAGATCCTTGAAAGACTCTCCAACAAACTCACAGGTAGATATCTGCCTCAATGGGAAAAACAACTGTCAAAGCTGAGACAAACTGACAGACTGATTACATTTGACTTCCAATTGCCATACAGGGCAAAAAAACAAAATCATGATGTGGACGGATTGTCCAGGCGTCTTCACAATACAGAACCAGATGATGCAATGTTCAAACAAGAATTTGATTGAATCCAACAAAAAGCTGATCACGTTTTGTTGATTTGGGCTGTCTGAGAAAAGCACTCTGTCAACTAATCCTAGAAGAACTATAAGAGCCCACATACAAAAGCTCTTTGTCCTTTTTTTTTTGCTGTTCCTCATAGTTAGCAGGAAGAGGAGAAATTTGGTGGCTCACCTTTTGTAGGTGAGCCACCTAACAGACACAACTATTTGAGAGATAATAAACCAAATTACAAAGAGAAAAAAATCCTCCACCAACTGGTAAAAATGAATTTCCTAAAATTTGTTGTGGCAAAAACTGAATAGATTAATTCTAAAGGATGACACTTGTCATTGAACAAGACAAGAATGAGTGCAAAAGCCATACAAACTTGTGTATTGTACCAACTTGTATACCAAATCGAAGACCAGAGTCATAAAAAATTTGTAAAACAATATAGGGCCTTGTGAGAAAGAAATTCAATTTGCCCGAGATGGCTTCAGACCTCAAACTCAAAGTTGAGACCTGTGAACACTGTGTTTGTCGTAAAACCCAGCCATTAAAAGCAGTGCCACTTGTGAACATTGTTGTCACCAACAGTCCCTCTAAGCTGAGCGCCTGAGCAATTGCACACTGCTCGTAGATTAGTAGCGCACAAGAAAACCTAGGCAGCGCAGAAAATAAAACTCAATTTAAACTACAGATGCTAAAGTGAGACAGAGCTCCAGAGCATATCTCTTTCTTCTTTCTTTCTGAAACAAACTGCTTCAAACCGCTGCTTCGGAGTTTTGCTCGTCACTGCTGCTGACGTCACAAAAGAGTAAACATTTTTGCTCCACCCCTATCTGCGCAGGAAGCTTGTGTGTTGCTCAGACACATAAAAAAATTAGAGGGAACATTGGTTGTCACCTGTCCTCTCGAGTTGGTGTGTATTGATTTCAAACTCTAGAGCCAGACTCAAGCACCAAAAGAAGAATGCATTTATTATTCCCACAATGGGGAAATTACTGTGCTGCATTGCATTGCAGCAGGCAGCCACATAACGGCGCCAATGGTGGGCGCAACTTGGGGGTTAGGTATCTGCTCCAGATCACCTAGACGGCTCAGTGGGATTCAAACCGGCTTCTCCCAGTCCAAGGACAAACACTCTACCTGAGCCAACGCCTCAAGATTACGTATCGCTTCACCAAGTAGGCACTTACTATGCTGACCCCAACCCAAAAAGCACAAAGGCTCATTTGGAAAGTTTTTATTTTATATTGAAGTTTTTCCAAGAGACTGCATAGCAATAATACAAAATGAATTTATTAATGTAAATATGTATCATGTGAGCACTGGGGGTGGGGTTGAATAAGTTTTCTTCCCCCCACTCCTTCTTGGACATTAGAAACTTTGATTTTGTGCACTTGTTGGATGGAGACCACTTGTAGGGTGGAGACGGTGGCCGCGTGGTTAGAGCGTTCGCCCGCGGTCCGGAAGGTCGCGGGTTCGCGTCCCACGGAGAGCGCGTCTAGGGTCCTTGGAGTAGATACCTAACCGCCGCTTCTCCCACCATTGGCGCTGTTGAAGGGCAGCCTGCTGCGGTGTAAGGAGTGCAGCAAACAAATTTCCCCGGTGAGGGATGAATAGAGTAATTCATTATTATTGTTATACGTTGTTATTACTCCTATTAAATTGCTATACAGAAGAATGCTTATATTAATTTTAAAAACATGCTACCCTGTCCAAGCTAAAAAAAAACCATGTGGTTTATTCACTCAATACTCACCGTCGACAAGAATAGGACATAAAGACAAACTTATTAAGTAGACAGTCATCTGAAAGATATGTCTGACATGCCAACAGGGACTGTAACCGACATAGACGAATACCCAGGTATGAGACTCTGAGCCAGATATGGTAAACTCCCAGAAAGGCTGACTTACCCTGACTTAGGAAACCCATTGGTATTTGTGGTCAAATACTTAATTCAATTACTTGCTATTTGTTGAATTGTTCACTGTTTTATATTTTTTGTTGAAATTTTGCCACCTTTAAAAAAAAGATTTTTGCCTCATTCATTCAGTCACCACTCCATTTACACCTGGATCTGCTCTAGAAGCAAATGGGCTGGACCATTCGAGGTTCTATAAGAAAAAAATGAGGTGTCAGAAATTTAAACTGTCTCCACTCTCTCCCAGCCTGCTCAGAATGAACCTGGAACCTCCAAAAGCAGATACCAAGTCGGCTACGCGGGTCAGTGGGGGCCCTGCCACCCCACGCAAAGGGCCCCCAAAGTTTAAACAGAGGCAGACCCGCCAGTTCAAGAGCAAACCACCGAAGAAGGGGATCCAAGGGTATTTGCAAACACACACAGCGACACACACGCGCACACACAAACACACGTGTGTTTAAGACCTACAGGAGGTGTCAGTGTTTCAGACCTGCAGGAGGTGTCAGTGTTTCAGACCTGCAGGAGGTCTCAGTGTTTCGGACCTGCAGGAGGTCTCAGTGTTTCAGACCTGCAGGAGGTCTCAGTGTTTCGGACCTGCAGGAGGTCTCAGTGTTTCGGACCTGCAGGAGGTCTCAGTGTTTCAGACCTGCAGGAGGTCTCAGTGTTTCGGACCTGCAGGAGGTCTCAGTGTTTTAGTCCTGTACAAGGTCTCAGTGTTTTAGTCCTGTAAGCAGGAGGTGTCAGTGCTTCAGACCTGCAGGAGGTGTCAGTGTTTCAGACCTGCAGCAGGTCTCAGTGTTTCAGACCTGTACAAGGTCTCAGTGTCTCAGACCTGCAGGTCTGAAACTCGAAAACTCGAGACCAAACTCGAGACCAAAACTCAGTGTTTTGGTCCTGTAGGCAGGAGGTCTCAGTGTCTCAGACCTGCAGAGGTCTCAGTGTCTCAGACCTGCAGGAGGTGTCAGTTTTTTAGTCCTGTAAGCAGGAGGTCTCAGGGTTTTAGTCCTGTAAGCAGGAGGTCTCAGTGTTTTAGTCCTGTTGCATTTCTTTGTTTACACATAAACACAAACATGAGTGGGTAGATGTCTCAGTGTTTTAGTCCTGTAAGGAGGTCTCAGTGTTTCAGACCTGCAGGAGGTCTCAGTGTTTTAGTCCTGTAAGGAGGAGGTCTCAGTGTTTCAGACCTGCAGGAGGTCTCAGTGTTTTAGTCCTGTAAGCAGGAGGTCTCAGTGTTTTAGTCCTGTAAGCAGGAGGTCTCAGTGTTTTAGTCCTGTAAGCAGGAGGTCTCAGTGTTTTAGTCCTGTAAGGAGGAGGTCTCAGTGTTTTAGTCCTGTAAGGAGGAGGTCTCAGTGTTTTAGTCCTGTAAGGAGGAGGTCTCAGTGTTTTAGTCCTGTAAGGAGGAGGTCTCAGTGTTTTAGTCCTGTAAGGAGGAGGTCTCAGTGTTTTAGTCCTGTAAGGAGGAGGTCTCAGTGTTTTAGTCCTGTAAGGAGGAGGTCTCAGTGTATTAGTCCTGTAAGGAGGAGGTCTCAGTGTTTTAGTCCTGTAAGCAGGAGGTCTCAGTGTTTTAGTCCTGTAAGGAGGAGGTCTCAGTGTTTCAGACCTGCAGGAGGTCTCAGTGTTTTAGTCCTGTAAGGAAGAAGTTTCAGTGTTTTAGTCCTGTAAGGAAGAAGTCTCAGTGTTTTAGTCTTGTAAGGAGGAGGTCTCAGTGTTTTAGTCCTGTAAGCAGGAGGTCTCAGTGTTTCAGACCTGCAGGAGGTCTCAGTGTTTTAGTCCTGTAAGCAGGAGGTCTCAGTTTTTTAGTCCTATAAGGAGGAGGTCTCAGTGTTTCAGACCTGCAGGAGGTCTCAGTGTTTTAGTCCTGTTAGCAGGAGGTCTCAGTTTTTTAGTCCTATAAGGAGGAGGTCTCAGTGTTTCAGACCTGCAGGAGGTCTCAGTGTTTTAGTCCTGTAAGCAGGAGGTGTCAGTGTTTCAGACCTGCAGGAGGTCTCAGTGTTTCAGACCTGCAGGAGGTCTCAGTGTTTTAGTCCTGTTAGCAGGAGGTCTCAGTTTTTTAGTCCTATAAGGAGGAGGTCTCAGTGTCTCAGACCAGGTGTTTCTGCAAACATCTTTTTTTATTATTTGTTTTATTAGGAGGATAAGCCCCTTGAGATGTGACATCTTGTTTTCGAGGATGTCGTCAACCTAACACACATTTTTTTGGAGGATGGGAGGAAAACGGCCAATCTGTAGAATCTCTACACTGAATCTGTAGACATCTCTGCTTACTTCCTCCCCTATTCATCAGTCCACTGCTGTATTCATACAGTCTGTATTACTGTAACTCTCTTCTGTTTGGTCTCCCATCTATATTAAACTTCAACTCCTTCAGAATTCAACTGCTCATAACATTACACACACTTCCCCCACTAACCACATCACACTCCTCCATTAACCACAACACACGACGTGGCACCCCCTCCCATACCACATTCAAGACATTATTCTGTCTTGCACGTCCATATCTCTCTGACCTTCTCCATGTTGCCAAACCCGCTTGCTCTCTCTGCTCCTCATCCTCTATCGGGTTTTCTGTCCCATCTGCCCGTGTTGTCACTATGGTGACAGAGCATTCAGCTACTCTGCTTCTTGGCTTCCTCCTGACCTCTGCAACACTGGTACATTTTCATATTTCAAATCCAGGCTAAAAACTCATCTTTTCCAACTTGCTTGATCTTCAATCATGACTGTTCTCTTTCTTAAATCTATGTTTTTATATATGTTTTATACTAATCAATATATTAATCCGTGTAGTCCCTCATTCATCCAGGAGTGATCCATTGTAGAAAAAGTTTCAAAAAAGTCTTCTGGACAGTTTAATTCTTGAACGAGATGTTTCGACTTCCATCCAGAAATCCTTTTGAATCTGAATGAAATGGACTGAAAACTGGATCTATTTATACTAACCTGAGTAAAAGGTAAAACAAATAGTAAAGACGGGCTCGACCAATGAGACTGTGTTACCTAAGATGGCCGTGAATGGCTCCTATTGTAGCCACAGACCAGTAAACGAACCTATTATAAAAATGCTAAAAGCCTAGTGAATAGAAAATACCTGCTAACGAGAGGCGTGAAACTGAGTCACGAGGTGTCATCTTTAGTCCATGGCTTCAAAAGGCTGCTGTAAATACCGGGCAAATAAAAGTTTTCAGTCCATTTCATTCAGATTGAAAATGATTTCCGGATGGAAGTCGAAACGTCTCGTTCAAGAATTAAACTGTCCAGAAGACTTTTTTGAAACTTTTTCTACTAATCAATATATTGTTTCTATTTGTATGTATTTAATATTGTATGTTTTTTTAAACTATTATTATATTTTTTTTATATATGTAAATATAATGCGACCTTTAGTGTCCAGAAAGGCACCTGAGAGATGAAATGTGATATTACGTATTAGTATCTTTCAAAACCCAACTGGTTTTTGTCTTGCAGCTTTGGGGATGACATTCCAGGCATGGAGGGTTTGGGCACAGGTGTGTTTCTCTCAGGATAAAAGTGTCTCTCACCTGAACAAGTTCTCATGTATGTATACCTTGCTTTGCAGACATCACAGTTATCTGCCCATGGGAGGCCTTCAGTCACCTGGAACTTCACGAGCTGGCGCAGTACGGCATCATCTAAGGAACCTGATTTTGCAGCTCCAGCTCACACCTGACCACCACAAGACAAAAAAATAGAAAAAGTTATAAATTTACAAAAAAATGTTTTGTTGTCCTACCAACCTTTTTGCATACTATGCTCCGGTCCTCACCGCTCCTTCCTCACTCACCCTTCTGCTTTCTGCTGTTCCTCCTGTGTGGTAAACATGAAACTTCCATAAGCAGCACAGCCTCACTGAGAGTAAGATGGCGTACCCGTGGGGTGGGTGGGCTCCCACTCCTCGTGCCTCAATGGTTCTTTACCATCATGGAGGTTCCATTCCTCCACGCCGAGCTTGAAAAACAAAACAGAACTCTGTGAGACGGAGATGGAGCTCCCCGGCCTCCAGCACCCATACAGTTTCATCTCACACACCTTCTCTGTGCTCCTAAAGGATTATTCCACTGCTATGTGTGTGTGTTCCTGCGTCTTTCACGCATGGCTGTGTGTGTTCCTGTCTCTTCCATTCACTGCTGTGTGTGTTCTTCCATTCACTGCTGTGTGTGTTCCTGTCTCTTCCATTCACTGCTGTGTGTGTTCCTGTCTCTTCCATTCACTGCTGTGTGTGTTCCTGTCTCTTCCTTTCACTACTGTGAGTGTTCCTGTCTCTTCCATTCATTGCTGTGTGTGTTCCTGTCTCCTCCATTCACTGCTGTGTGTGTTCTTCCATTCACTGCTGTGTGTGTTCCTGTCTCTTCCATTCACTGCTGTGTGTGTTCCTGTCTCTTCCATTCACTGCTATGTGTGTGTTCCTGTCTCTTCCATTCACTGCTGTGTGTGTTCCTGTCTCTTCCATTCACTGCTGTGTGTGTTCCTGTCTCTTCCATTCACTACTGTGAGTGTTCCTGTCTCTTCCATTCATTGCTGTGTGTGTTCCTGTCTCCTCCATTCACTGCTGTGTGTGTTCTTCCATTCACTGCTGTGTGTGTTCCTGTCTCTTCCATTCACTGCTGTGTCTGTTCCTGTCTCTTCCATTCACTGCTATGTGTGTGTTCCTGTCTCTTCCATTCACTGCTGTGTGTGTTCCAGCCTTTTCCATTCACTGGCGTGTGTGTTCCTTCCTCTTCCTTTCTCTGCTGTGTGTGTGTGTTCCTAACTCATCCACGCACGGCTGCATGTGTTCCTGCCTCTTCCATTCACTGCTGTGTGTGCTCTTGCACAGCTGAACAGGGTGATGGGAGCTGGATGGAAAATGTGTTATGGAGCTTTTTCTTCACTACAGAGCGATGGAAAAATAAAACATAAAAAAGTAAAACAATCGTTTTGCTGGGAAGTGATCATTATTATCCGTAAGAGGTTTGCAGGAGCAGAATACAACACATCATCCACTCAATAATGCAAAACGACAACTTTATTTTAATAACAAATTATGTGCTCAATTAATTATTTATTTCACCTTTATGTAAAGGTTTTGGACGCGGGAGCAACGAGGGGTACCATGGTTAAATCCCTCCCCCGCCACACACATTAAGGAGGTAGGCAAACTCCTCAAAAGAAACCCAGTGTTCTGGAGATGAAATGGGGGTAAGGGTACCAAACTGCAATATTCTGTAGCAATCCCCTGCAAAATTTTAATTACCGCAGTACTGACAACTGCAGCATTTTTTCCATTTTTATTTTTCCACCCCAGTGTGTCCATGAAGATTCAAAAGTTTAACACACATTTTGTCAGAAACACAACATCATCACAGAAGTAACTAAAACAGTACCAGTGTCTCCTGGTCTTTAGAGAGGAAACTCCTAAAAAAGTTAAAAACCTGATGGCATTGGAGCGTACGTCCCCTGCTGGGATCGACAGACAGGACTTGGGTCAGCATTATGATGAGCAAAATTGTGATTTCTGTGTCAAGTATTGATGAACAGATTTTCAAATTTTGGACAACACAAACAAATTTTCCAAAACTATGCTATTCAGAATCAGAATGCTTTTATTGCCATGTCAATGAAAAATATCAGAGACTAGGAACTTGCTTAGATACAGGTGTGCAAAAATATAAAATAAAAATAATAAATAAATAAAAATAATAATAATTTTAACAAAACTAAGAGTGCTCAGGAGAAAAAGAAAAGTAGTGCAATGTCATAGAAAATAATAAAGATAGTAAAGTGACAAGAGGGAAGTGACTAAGAGATGTGGGGTTCAGGTTATAAAGTATTAATTAGACTAACGGCAGAAGGGAAGAAGCTGTTTTTGTGGTGGGACATTCTGGTCCGAATGGACCGGAGCCTCCTGCCCGAGGGGAGTCGCTCAAAAAGTCCATGTCCAGGGTGGGAAGGGTCAGCTGCTATCCGACCTGCATCCCCCCGAGTCCTGGAGACGTACAGGTCTTGGAGAGATGGAAGGCTGCAGCCGATCACCTTCTCTGCAGAGCACACAATGCGCTGCAGTCTGTGTTTGTTCCTGGCTGTGGCTCCAGCGTACCACACGGTGATGGAGGAGGTGAGGATGGACTCGATGATGGCTGTGTAAAACTGCACCAACATCTGGGCGGGCAGCTTGGCTTTCTTCAACTGCCGCAGAAAGTACATCCTCTGCTGGGCCTTTTTGATCAGAGAGCTGATGGACGGCTTCCACTTTAGGTCCTGTGTGATGGTAGTGCCGAGGAAGCGGAAAGAGTCTACAGTGGTGATGGAGGAGTCTGTCAGTGCAAGGGGGGTAATGGCAGCTGTGACTTTCCTAAAGTCCACGATCATCTCCACTGTCTTCTGAGCGTTGAGCTCCAGGTTGTTGTTGCTGCACCAGGACACCAGCCGGTCTACCTCCATCCTGTAGGCCGACTCATCACCATCAGAAATGAGCCCAATGAGGGTGGTGTCATCCGCAAACTTGATCAGTTTGACAGAGTCATGGCTGGAGGTGCAGCAGTTGGTGTACAGGGAGAAGAACAGGGGAGAGAGGACACAGCCCTGTGGAGATCCTGTGCTGATAGTCTGAGAGGTGGAGACATTCTTCCCCAGCCGGAAGCACTGCCTCCTGTCTGTCAGGAAGTCAGTAATCCACCTGCAGGTGGAGTCAGGCACGTTGAGCTGAGAGAGCTTGTCCTGAAGCAGGGCAGGGAGGATGGTGTTGAATGCAGAGCTGAAGTCCACAAACAGGATCCTAGCATAGGTTCCCGGGGAGTCTAGGTGCTGCAGGGTGAAGTGGAGGGCCAGGTTGATGGCGTCGTCTACAGACCTCTATAGTCCCTGTTTTGTTGCATCAGCAGTGCTAGCTCGTCCATCTTGTTGGTAAGTGAGCGGACATTAGAGAGAAAAAGGCTCG
This sequence comes from Neostethus bicornis, assembly GCA_902685375.1. NCBI lineage: Eukaryota > Metazoa > Chordata > Actinopteri > Atheriniformes > Phallostethidae > Neostethus > Neostethus bicornis. The sequence continues at coordinate 346,132 of CACRXE010000075.1, forward strand.
GCAAAGGCGTACGCGAGCCACGTCTGCGGAGACGAACGAGGACTCCCGCACGCTTTACTCTCTTCCGGCCTCTCACTTTTTTAGCCAATATTTGGACTAAATCCACCGCAGCCACTAAAAAAACTGGTAGTAAGTCCATAGGGGTCGATGTACTGAGGTTTAAGAACTCTTCGCGAGTGTAAGAGCACGCTGATACACCATTTACCAACAAAAACAGAGAAAGAAGGTTGCACAGAAGTACTGAGGCAGCTATGTTGGACGGCGCCATCTTGGAAAACAAACAAAAAAATATTGATTGGGTGCACAAAACATAGCGGACAGTAAACAGTGTGAAACAGTGTGCATGTGTGAGTGTGTTTACATGCTTGCTGCTGATGTGAACCATGTGTTCATTAGGGGTAACAGATCTTTCTCAGCCCTGAAGCGTTGGACCGGGGAAGGGAATAACTAAGCAACCTGGGCCCACACTCTCACTTCCATGAGCAAAATTGGCCCCCTATAGGATAGCCCCAGGTAACATAATGCACGGGTGCCCCCGATGCCAGAATCCTGAGGCTATGGGGCAGATGTGCCAGCAGTACCAGGTAGCAGCCGATGCCAGAAGCCAAGGCACAGACCAAGAGAATGGCAAGTCTGCAAATGACCCCCACCATCTGCCCAGGGACTCAGACGCAACGACCACGGGTCAGAGCACAACCTATGTAAATATTGATAAGATGCAAGAAACAGAGGGGGGTGGGCATAACCGACAAGAGTGCCAAGTGGGTCCTCCTTGTAGAACTCTGGCATCCAGGCCAAGGTGGTAGTGTGTATAATTTGTGAATGTGGAACCAGAAAAAGTTAGCTTGGGGGAGAGACAGATATCCCCCAGGCGACTGACTCCCTAGTGGGACGCAGTAGGTGCCTAAGCCCCCTGGTACAACCAGGCAGCAGCATGGGACATAGCCACCCAGTGCAGTGCCCACTGCCATGCACGAGGGGCAGAAAGCCTCAGTACTATGAGACGCAGACCCAGCAGGCCCGTGAATACTTTTTCACCAAACCCACCGAAGCACCCCGTTCCATTACAGGAAGACAACACGTTCCATCCCAACCTAACCCTTTAACTCTTTAACCGTTACCCCCACTTCAAAATGCTATCTCCTCTTCCTCAAACTAACCACCAACCCTCCCCATGCTATGGACGCATTACAGACACCAGGCCAAGCACCAGGTGATCTGATTGTGATGACATGCTCACAACCACACAGGACTCACTTGAACCCAGGCAAGAACAACAGCCAGGGGTGGCCAGCTCCGAGGCCCCAAATCCCTAGCTTACTTCTGCCCTCGGCCTATATTATGGCAGCCGACGCCAAACAGAGCCCCTAAGCAACAGTACTGTGGTCACTGTGCTGACTGCACCAATCTAGCGACCCCACTTCTCAGTCAGCCAAGTAGACTTCCACCCACACTCTCGACAGTCTATGACCATTCAGTGACCCATTAAAATACACCCACTCATATTGTACATTTCGCAAAACCAAAAAGCTAAATGCGTGAACAGCTTTCTTTATATAAATACATACATAAACAAATCAATATGAAAATAATCAGTATATTACTGGAAATGTAAGGATCTATAGTATACAGTTCTTTTTGTTCTAGATAGGTATATTTATAATTTCAAAATAAGTACATTGTTTCCTCCATCATTTATAAATTGGTTCATTTGTTTCACATTTGGATTGGCAGTTTTGGTTCTCCATAAAATAACCAAAGGAGAATCCGACTAATTAAAACAAAGCACCAAAGAACCCCACAGGACCAAATTCCCAAGTTTTTAATGTTTGAGCTTGAAGGTACTTTAAAGATGTCGAGAACCTTACAGAACGTCCATTTCACTGTTAGTCTCTACTTCTCTATTTCAAAGTTATAGCAAGCTTGATGTATATTTATTACAAACTCCATCTGACAGCGTTGAGTTTCTTGAAGAAATGCCTGGAGATAATTTAATTTACTTATTAATTTCAAGTCTCTTCTCTGTAATCCCTGCTCTGTGCATGTTCCATGGATGTAACTTAAGGGTGGACATGTGGGTGTTAAGGAGGGTATGGATTATTGTTTATGTACAGGTGTTTCTATGTGTACTTCACTTGTGTACTGCACATCTTCTTCTTCTCCTTTTGGCATTTTCCTTCAGGGGGCGCCACAGCAAGTCAGTTTCTTCCATCTAACCCTATCTGCTGCATCCTCTTCAGTCACACCAACTATCTTCATGTCTTCCTTCACTGTATCCATGAACCTCCTCTTTGGTCTTCCTCTAGTCCTCTTTCCTGGTGGTTCCAAACCCAGCATCCTTCTGCCGATGTACTCGGTATCTCTTCTCTGTACGTGTCCAAACCATCTCAGTCTGGCCTCTCGGACCTGTGTACTGCACATGTGATGTAAAATTAGAAGCATTGTATTGGGTCAGCACTGAGTTCGACATTCTGAACCAAAGGGATGGGATTCAGTTCCTCCAAATCAAAAATTATGGTCTCTTCCACTGGAAGCTGTTCTAACTTTTAGGTGATTTGTTTCCTTTTATATTTGTTCTCATTCTTAATTTTTACAGTTCTTATAAACACAAGGGGAAAAAAATAGATACAAGTTTTTCATAAACACGTTACAAAATGCAAATTTGGAGTTACAGTTACAAGAAATGCACTTAGAAATATTGTTTAAACGTCACCAGGTTGTAACTGTTTATTTACTGTAGAAATGTGTTGAAACACGGAACGTTTGTTTCCGGTACTTGTTTCGAGGGATCGTACCGCTGTGGGACTGCTGTTGAACGGCTAACTAACACTTGCTGGAGTGTTATGATGGAGTTCCGTTAATAAACAGTCGGTTATATTTTCTTATTTTGAATAAACTTCGACTGTTTAGTGTCACAGCGACTGGGAGCTGCGAGCTGAAGATCATGACAGAGAACATTGTAAGTGTTTATGTGAGAATCTCAGACTAGGCCGGCTAATCTCTGGAGTGATGAGGCAGCAGAATTCACCGGCTGCTGGTAGCTTTTAGCTAGCTTCCAACTATCTGAGCTCCCAGTTAGCACTAGCTCCCAGTTAGCACTGCTTCCAGTTAGCACTAGCTTCCAGTTAGCACTGCTCCCAGTTAGCACTAGCTTCCAGTTAGCACTAGCTCCCAGTTAGCTGTCATTGTGTCCCTGCTAGCATTAGCCATGGTTTGTCTATGTATGGTTTCTGAACATCATTCTATTTAATTTTATCCTCCATCAAATTATTTAATCTTTCACTTTCAAACCTATAATTACTGGCCATTAAAAAAAACCCAACATATTGTTTAACATTTTATGAATGTAGCACTGCAGCACTCAAATTTACCTTCAGGGATAAATAAAGTATTTTCAATTCAATGTTTGTTTTAATGTCCTATTTGTTCCAGATTATCAGGGTCCAGTCCCCGGATGGGATGAAGAAAATTCCGTCAACTAAGAGGGAAACAGCAGCAGCTTTCTTGAAAAGGGTAATAAAACATGTCTTACTAAAGTCTCAACTGCAAACTGTTTGTATTATAAGTCATTTGTACTTAATAATCCCCCATGGGGAAGTACTTCTGCTGCATTGCACTGCAGTAGGCAGCCATCAAGGCTTTAATGATGGGAGTAACTCAGTGTTGTTTTTGCCAATGATAATGACATGATTTCGTCGACGAGGCTTTTCTTTTTAATGACGTAACGATAGCAAAATAAATTTCGTCACCGGCTTTTTGTTGACGAAAATGTGACGAGACGTTTGCAAGTTTCTGTTGACAAGACAAAAAAAATGTAAGGAAATAGGTGTCAGACTTTCACATTTCTGTCTGTGAAAAGAAATAGCACTGCAGCAGCATTCAGCAGCATTCAGTCTCTCATGGCGGGATGCAAATATTTTTTTTCCCAATCCGTTTATCCATTGTACAATCTATTCAGTGCATGATTGGCTGTAGAGAATACTCCCTCTTAAATCTACTGACGCCCACTTCAGCTTGCCAGAACGACAATGACGACCACCCTTCCTGATGCAATGTAGACATTTAGCTTAAGTACAACTCTTCATCAAAATAAACTAGAGAACATTCTGCATATTTGTATTACAATATAGGGAGTCGAGGGAATACGTCATCGGGAAATCAGAAAGCGACTGTGGCACAGGTAGGGGTCTTACAGATATACATACCGATATACAGATCTTACTTTCTATACCAAGATGTAAACGTTCTGGTAACTTCACGCAGTTTATTTTGATGAAGAGTTCTCCTAAAGCTAAATGTCTTTATTGCATCAGGAAGGGTAGCCGAAGTGGGCACCAATAGATTTAGGTGGATTTATTCCCTACAGCCAATCAAGAGCTGAATAGATTGTGCAATGGATGAACGAATTAGGGGAAAAAATATTCACCAGCGACACGGCCCCTACAATGCTCCACATTCACTTTGTCTACACATCACACCTGTAGCCATGAGAAAGTCACACACGATGGCGGCAACAGCAACGAAGGAGCTTGGTGCTTGCAAACTTAAAGCTTAAAATTTCCCACAAATTTTGTGTACCGTATTTTCCGCACTATAAGGCGCTACAGTAAAGGATGGGGTTACGTTATGTATTCACTAAATGGTGCTGCGCTAAAGGGAATGTAAAAAAACAACAACAGTCAGATAGGTCAGTCTAACTTTATTAACAATTACAAAACAGCTTTCTGTTTTTACTCCCAAAATGAATAAACAGCTGTTTTATTATTTTCTCCGAGATAAAGTATTAGTATTTTCGTGACAGTTTATATTCCATTGGAGATAAACTCTGTTTAGTCTTACTTGGCACATCCTCTTGCTTCCTCCACTTCCTCACCATTGGTTCATTGATGTTAAACTTTCTCGCTGCGGCTCTATTCCCGTGTTCTACTGCGTGACCGATCGCCTTGAGTTTAAACTCTGCGGTGTAACAGTGTCTCTTGGTAGGAGCCATTTCCGAGTCTTTACACAAACACACAAATGGAAATAGGTGCGTTCGAGATGACACAGGTGGACGCGGTTCTGATCGGCGCAGATCGGTGCACAATGCATGCCGGTTAGGTTTTGCATTCAAAAATTAACCAGCATGCATTGTGTCATCTCGAACACACCTAATGAGACGCCCTTTCATATATCCCAGCATGCACCGCGCACTACTTCTTCTACGGGGGAAATGGAGTCGGTAGCTGCTTACCGCAGTTGCAACACCTGTTGTAGCTCAATATTAATCCATATATAAGACGCTCCGGGTTAAAAGGCACATCGTGGACTTTAGAGGAAATTTAAGGTTTTTAGGTGTGCCTTATAGTGCGGAAAATACGGTACATGGTATCCCGACTTCAAGCTAATGCTAGCTTGTCGGCAATTGTAACTTCCTCAGTTAGTTTTGTTGCGCTAATGACTGCTTTGAAGACACAATGCAATGTTTACTTTGTTTACATGGGTTTTTAAGAGGTCTTCTTCTTCTTTCGGCATTTCCCTTTAGGGGTCGCCACAGCAAGTCAGTTTCTTCCATCTAACCCTATCTGCTGCATCCTCTTTGGTCACACCAACTATCTTCATGTCTTCCTTCACTGTATCCATGAACCTCCTCTTTGGTCTTCCTCTAGGCCTCTTTCCTGGTGGTTGCAAATCCAGCATCCTTCTTCCTATGTACTCTCTCTCTCTCCTCTGTACATGCCCAAACCATCTCAGTCTGGCCTCTCGAACTTTATCTCCAAAACCTCTAACATGTGCTGTTCCCCTGATGTACTCATTTCTAATCCTGTCCATCCTGGTCACTCCCAGAGAGATCCTCAGCATCTTCATCTCTGCTACAAACATCTCTGCTTCCTATCTTTTCTTCAGTGCTACTGTTTCTAGACCAAACAGCATGGCGGGTCTCACCACGGTTTTGTACACTTTCCCTTTCATTTTAGCTGAAACTCTTCTGTCACACATCACACCTGATACTTTTCTCCACCCGTTCCAGCCTGCCTGAACACGCTTCTTCACCTCTTTTCCACACTCTCTATTGCTCTGGACTGTTGATCCTAGATACTTAAAATCTTCCACCTTCTTTATCTCTTCTCCCTGTAACCTCACTTTTCCATTTGGATCCCTCTCATTCACACACATGTACTCTGTTTTACTCTGACTAATCTTCATTCCTCTTCTTTCTAGTGCAAACCTCCACCTCTCCAGCTTTTCCTCCACCGCTTCCCTCCTCTCACTACAGATCACAATGTCATCTGCAAACATCATTGTCCATCGGGATTCCTGTCTGACCTCATCTGTCAGCCTGTCCATCACCACAGCAAACAGCAAAGGGCTCAGAGCAGATCCCTGGTGCAGTCCCACCCCCACACTGAACTCCTCTGTCACACCTACAGCACACCTCACCACTGTCTTACAGCCCTCATACATGTCCTAAACCACTCTAACATACTTCTCTGTTACACCGGACTTCCTCATACGATACCATAGTTCTTCTCTAGGTACCCTGTCATGGGTTTTTAAGAGGTGTCATGTTTAAATATGCATACGTTATAACATACCTTACTCACTGATGAATTTGTATTTTGTTGACTTTGTCTTACAATGTTTGCTGTTTTGCACAAGTTAAAAGCTCGGCAGGGTTGTCTTTTTTTCAACAAATAACCTGCACCATTCTCAGTTAATAAAGCCACGGTCGTTAATATAAGGATTAATGTATTTGTTGTTCTTTGTTTTTTTTTTTTTACTCTAAAACTAGAGTAAAAATGTTTTAACTCTTCGTCGACTAAAATATGTAGAGATGACTAAAATGTGATTAAAACTTAAATTATTTTTTGTTCCCAAGACTAAAACTCAGATGGCTGCCAAAAACAACATTGGAGCAACTAAAGGATTAGGTGTTTTCTCCATGAATATAAAGGGATGAGCTCATGGTGGGAATTAAATAGGAAAATCTTGGTCCATAGACAGCCATTCTACCACTGACCTATGCCTCCTGGTCACTGAGTCAAGGTCCTAGCTCTGAGAGTGTCCCAGTTTTTTTGGGTCATGGTCATAGCTCAAAATTAAAGTTCTGTAGTCATAGTTCTGGTAGGGTATTAAAGTCCTGTTTCCTTCTCGTTTCCACATAAATGTTTTCTGCTGAGTTTTAGTTTTGGCCTTATATGTTTTTGTATGAATTCCCAGCTCATTTGAAAGAGCAAGTGACCATAAAGATGAAGTAATCTTCTGCCTGTATGGTGGTATAATTTTTTTTTTTTTTTTAAGATATTCTAAACTCCCATTGTGTTTTCTTTATTCTGCAGGTGGGCAAAGAGTTTGGGTTCAATTCCAATGGGTTCTCTGTCTATCTTAATCGGAATAAGACGGGCGAACTTGTCTCACAGAACAAAACCCTCAGCTTGCTCAAAATCAAGTAAGTTTGAATTGAAAATACTTTTTTAATCCCCGAAGGGAAATTTGATATGTTTGATATAAGTTTCCTCCGTTCGTTAGTTTTTCATGTCTGTACATGGCTGATAATCTATTTCTATCATGCAGGCATGGGGACATGCTGTTTCTATTCCCCTCATCTGCCCCCTCCTCTGCAGAAGTGATGGACACCGCCACCCCACACACATCTTCCTCTCAGCCCCCGTTCTCTGCGATACCACGTTCGCAGTCCAGCCCTCAGGTCCAGGAGGATCCCATCGATCAGTATTTGACAAAGCAGGACGGAAAAATTTATAGGAACAGAGATCCACAGCTGTGAGAATAATTCCATGCCACACACCCACTAAGATCTCTAGTGAAGCACAAGTCCCTCTATGACATGTTGCGCTGTGTCACGCCCACACAGACTGCCTCATGCTTCCCCTGACTCAGTTTCGCACCCACTCCCCTGACTCAGTCTTGCACCCCCCGATGATGCCTTATGCCCTGCTGACTCTGACCCCTTACTAACGACTCATCTTTCCTTTCAGATGTCGCCACGGGGCTCTCGGGAAGTGTGTGCACTGCGTGCCGCTTGAGGTAAGAGCAAGAGTGTGTTCGGTTGGCTTTTTAGTGACTGTTGGCTTGGAAGCCTTCCGGTAACAGGCTGTGTGTCGGCTCGTATGCCTTTCTGTGACTGGCTGTACCTCGGCTCGGATTCCTTCTGTTGACTGACTTTGTGTCGGCTCGGCTGCCGTCCGGGTGACTGGCTGTGCCATGGTTTGGACACTTTCCGGTGACTGGCTGTGCATCGCCACAGCCGCCTTCCTGTGAATGATGAAGATAAATTTCCTGAGTGGTGTGCTGTTACCTCCCCTCACCTCGGACACCTTCCGGTGACTGACAGTGCCTTGGCTTGGACGCCTTCCGTAGGCTCGACCGCCTTCCGGTGTCTGGCTGCGCGTCTGCTTGGCCGCCTTCCGGTGACTGGCTGTGCCTTGGCTTGGACGCCGTCCGTAGGCTCGACCGCCTTCCGGTGTCTGGCTGCGCGTCTGCTTGGCCGCCTTCCGGTGACTGGCTGTGCCATGGCTTGGACACTTTCCGGTGATTGGCCGTGCATCACCTCGGCCGCCTTCCTGTGAATGATGAAGATAAATTTCCTGAGTGGTGTGCTGTTACCGCGCCTCACCTCGGACACCTTCCGGTGACTGACAGTGCTTTGGCTTGGACACCTTCTGTAGGGTTGACCGCCTTTGAGTGACTGGCTGTCCGTCAGCTCACTTTAGGTAGCTTGGCATCTTTCTGTAATTGGTGTTGTAGTGAGGAATTGCTAGATCGGCATTACTCAGTCTCATCTCCTTCTTCTTCAGCCCTTCGATGAAGATTACTTGAACCACCTGGACCCACCGGTGAAGCACATGTCATTTCATGCATACCTTCGAAAGCTGACAGGCGGAGCTGACAAGTATGGTTCATTTTTAAGGCTGTGGTGTGACAGTGTATGGGTTCTAATGCTATTATCCTGCAGAGGGAAGTTCGCCGCCCTGGAGAACATCAGCTGTAAAATTAAATCAGGATGCGAGGGTCATCCTCCCTGGCCAGAGGGTATCTGTACCAAGTGCCAGCCCAGCGCCATAACCCTGAACAGACAGGTATGAACCCACACATCCAGCACAAGGAGCCCCCGCATATATTTTTTACTTCCTATACAGAAATATCGGCATGTTGACAACATCATGTTTGAGAACCACACAATTGCTGACCGCTTTCTGGACTTCTGGAGAAAAACAGGGAGCCAGAGAATGGGCTACCTGTACGGCAAGTACACCGAGCACACAGACATCCCTCTTGGTATTCGAGCTGAGGTGGCGGCCATCTATGAACCCCCACAGGTGAGCAGTAACATATAAACCTCTTCCTGTCAAAGTGTGATGATGTGTGTGTTTTCTCAGAGTGCCACTCAGAACAGCCTAGAGCTATTAGACGATCCCAGAGCTGCAGCCGTGGACGATATTGCCGCCAGGTTGGGGCTCTGCAAGGTACCCAGACACTGTTCCCCACCAGAAGCTTTCTATCAAAACAGGAAGTTTAAGGGCCTCTTTGACCTTTTATTTGTGATCTAGGTGGGCTGGATCTTCACTGACTTGATTTCAGAGGACACCCGCATTGGCACTGTGCGATATTCCAGGAATCAGGTATGCGTGATGGTGAAGCCTGTCGGTGGGTTATTAGGTCTATAGGAGAGTGTGAAGACCATAGATGGGGTGCATGGTGTATAGAGGAGGGTGGAAGGGGTATTTAACTAGGTTTGGGTGTGTGTGTAGGTGAGTTGGGGGATGAAAGGGTATGGTGGGATTTGAGAAGTTTTATAGGGGAGTAAGGAGAGTGTGGAGGGGGTATAAAAGATAGTTTGGGGATGAAAGAATAGGGGCTGATAATGCCCCTTTGTTCCCTGCAGGACTCCTACTATCTAAGTGCAGAGGAGTGCATCACTGGAGGATTTTTCCAGAACCAGCACCCCAACCCTTGCAGGCTGTCTCGTGAAGGACACTTTGGCTCCAAGTTTGTTACCGTGGTGGCTACAGGCAAGTTCCCCAATGCTACATCTTAATTCCATTCCTTAGAGGCCTCTGCAGGCAGAGAACAGTCTCCCCCATCACTCCATTTAGTATACTCTATCCGGTCTCCTCCATCCAGTCTCTTCTTTCTGTGTGCAGGAGGTCCAGATAACCAGGTCCACTTTGAAGGATACCAGGTGTCTAACCAGTGCATGGCTCTGGTGAGAGATGAATGCTTGCTACCTTGCAGAGATGCTCCTGAGCTGGGATACGTGAAGGAGTCTTGCCCTGAGCAGTACGTACCAGACGTCTTCTTCAAGGTGAGACCCTGCCTCTACAGAGATATGGTCTCTGCTGATCCTACTCAGAAACATGCTGACCTTTACTTTTTTGTTAGGACAAGGACAAGTTTGGGAATGACGTGACATTTCTGGCCCGGCCGCTCCCAGTGGAGTATCTGATAATTGATGTGAGTGGAAGTTCTGTTTACTGCTGGTTTTCTCTGGATTTCTCTGGAACCCTGGTTTCTTTTAGAACTCTGACCAGCCAGACAAGAATCCAATGAGTCCTCTCATTTCTCACAGATAACCACCACCTTCCCCAAAGACCCGCAGTACACCTTCAGCTCTACGCAACGCTTCCCCATAGAGAACAGGGAGATCCTGGGAGAGACGCAGGTACACCAAATTTTTCTTACCGTGTTTCTGTCTCAGTGCTGGATTTCCACATCCTGTTCCAGTGTTCCTTCATGTCTTTCTTATCGTGTCTATGTTTCTGTCTCACTGTAGGATTTCCACACTTTGGCCACCTATCTATCTCAGTGCTCCCCCACATCTTTCCTGGACATTGTTTCAGACTTCCACCTACTCCTCTTCCTCGTTTCCAATGATGTTATGCCTCTTAGGGTAAGTGGAAAACCTCACACACACTTCCATACACAGGGAATGTTGGACTCTGATGGGGTATGTGTTTCCAGGACAGCATCGGGCTTCTTCTGGATGCTGTTAAGTCATCTAATGAGGACCTGGCGCAGACCTGGAAGAAGTCTGAACAGTGGGCTACCATCGAGCAGCTCTGTAGTGAGTACTCCCCTAACTTTAACCCTGTTTCCTTCTGAGTGGTTTTACAGTGGCCTGCTTCTTTCTCTGTAGGCACAGTGGGAGGCCAGCCCTCTGGCTCTCTGGAATACGAGGCCATGGGGGGCCCCTCAGTTCCTTCGTCATCGTCTGCTATGTGGTCCTGTCTGCATTGCACCTTCATGAATCAGCCAGGCACCGAGCACTGCGAGATGTGCAGCCTGCCCCGCAATTAACCCCCTCCATGCACCTCGCTAATCCGCGCTTACACGCCCCCCCTTCCATACAGGCCCCGCCCACTTCACAGTCCCTTCCCTTGTTTATACCAGACTGCATCCACTCCAGAGCAGTGCTGTGGTTTTTCTCAGACATAAACTTCTGAATTCTTAAAACTTTGTTTTTCTGAACTTCTCATGGTACCAATGGTTTTACTGGGACCCCCACTGTGGAACTGGTTCCATTTGAGGTATTGGACTGTGCCAGCTGGTCCAGACTCTTGGCAGTGAGCTCCCTATTCTCCCAATTGCTGGACCCACTGGTCTGGCATGATTTACTGCTTTCACTTGTACGACCAACTTGTTTCACTTAGTGGGACTACTCAGTCTTTCTAGTGAGATTAACTGGTCCTACTGGTGGGTCCCCAGCAGGTTTCTACTGAAACACTGGGGACTCTGCGTGTTTTTTCTGAGTGATTCCTGATGCAGGGGCATCTTTGTGTTCCTACAGACAGTTTAGTTTCTGCAGCTGAATTGTTGTATGTTTGATTTGACTTTAAGATTAAAATCTAAAACAAACAAAAGTTTTTAAAAACAAGGTTTGATATTATTTTTATTTCAAATAATTTTCTTGAAGAAGCAAAAATAATCTGTTAGGCACAGATGGGTTTGATCAGACCAGAGGTTTTTTGTTGTTTACCATGGAATTTTAGTTTTCCCCAATGTGGTAAACTGAGGGGAACTCAGCAGGCATGTCATGCGAGTCAAGAATCTTTCTCTGGAATGTTGCCATATTCATCTCCAGTGATTGGACAAGGACGAGCAGTATGAACAGAAGTGTTTACCGTACACATGGTCTTTTAAAAATTAAATCAAAGGAGTTGGAAAAACAATTCATTCCTGACCCAGTAGGCAGGTTTCAATGCTGACCTTTAAGAGAATTTAAAGAAATTTTTACTTCAAAGACACCGCTCGAAGCTTTACAGACTTTGCCCCATTTCTATTTTGGGGCAAAGTCAGAACATCGATCGGTTTTGCATTGATCACATGTTGGGTATAGTTTTTACCAGTTTAATTTATGAAGGTGAGTCATGTGAACTAAACCTACTGAGACTGTTTAAAGCACTCCGAGGTCTTAAAAAATGTTTCTACTCTCATCCATTTAAACCCAGTTTCTTTTAATGATTGATATCGAAGCTAATTTCAAACAAGAAATTGCATTAATTACTGCTGAAATGACTTTCAAAAGTCACAACCTTATCTATTCCATTGTTGAGAGGTTTGTTTGGGAACTAAGCATGTGCCGAATCTTAAAAAATAAAAGTTGGTAGCTTCTTATTAGAAAACTGCTGAAAAGATGCCAACTTATTTTTAAAAATTAGATGGTAAAGAGTTTTCAGCCTTAAATCAGGGGTGTCCAACCTTTTTTGTCCCAAAACCTACTTTTCAAATATCAAACCTCCTGAGATCTGCCAGTTCTGTTACCTTTGTAAACCCCCAGAGATCGGTTCTAGTCTGCAGTAAAACTAACCTTCTTATACAATTATTAGACACCACATCACACACCCTCTCAAAATCACACACACACCGACAAATTCCTCTCTCTAACACACACTTTTTCCACGCGGACACAGCGCTCTGCGTGGGGCAAGGGCCACAGCAGCACCACGCGCTGCTAACTGATTACAGACTTAACAACGTGCTTCACGTCATAGATTCCAAAACACTATATAAAAACACTAGACTGACTCTTTTTGAAAAAAAGAAAGAGGGTCTGAATACTCACCAAATATGCTGAGTTGACATTACTGACTTGTTTCATATTTATTTCCCCTCTACACACACACCTGGAGGTTGACTTAAAATTAGTCTACGGAGTACCAGTAGACCGCGATCGACTGGTTGGGCACTCCCGTCTTAAATTAAAGGTGGGAAGAGAACAAATGCAATTTCGCCTGGTAAAGTCATTTTTAATAAACCAGTGTTTAATAAATTATAAATCAAATTGAACAGAATTATGTGCGATGAGTTGCTAAATGACAGGTTTTACTTTGAGGCAGAAATGTTAGAATAACAGTAACACAGAATTAGAAAAAGGTTTTTCCACCTCCACCCAAGTTGATCTGGCCCTTATCTGCATACCGCCCCCAGGACAGCAGAAATCAGGAAGACCCGAGCAACGTTTTTGTTTTAATTTAATCAAATGTGCATTGTTACCATTCCAGAAAATGAGACTGGAGGTGTTGAAATAGAATCAGAAGCTGGGAAAAGGGGTGAACGCTTGGACATCTTGTGTGGTGTATTCATTTGTAACTTTACATAGCTTTTCTTTAATCCCAAGGTCTGTGTCTCACCTCTCAACCTGTCCGATGCAAGCTGGTTTATCTCATTTTGTTCATCTTCAAAAAGCTCAGTTTTTTGAGAAAATAGCTGCTTTTTTTTTTTTTTACCAATGACCAGAGATGCTCTATTTGCATTAAACTCATTCAACAGTATCCAAAGTTATTATGTCCAGCGTGGTTTCAGCTGCAGCACACTTCAGGACTGGTACTTGCCACGGATTCATCTTGCTATCTTCCTACAGTTTGACACATTAATGATCAGGAACACCCAGGAGCTCATGGAACACATATGGTCTGACCAGGTTTGGATCTGCTGAACGATTCACATTGAAACAAAAACTACCTGCTGTCAAACTAGCAGCTGGTTTTATGAACCAAAAGAATCTAAAGACTGGCCTTTTGAAAGAGCTCTACCATTGTGAATTTGATGTGGCAGTACAGCTATTCCCAGGGGCACCATGAGCCAGGTCTGTGGTCCTGTATGTGTGTGCCCTGTGAGCCCGGGGAACATGCCACGGACTTTACTCCAGTAGTAGGCACTGCACTCCGGACTGGTCTAAAGGTAGACCAGCATTAAAAACTGTTTTTTCTCTTTGTTTTTCATTAACTTTATTTGCAGCATCTTTGTAACACGGTTCCCAAACACACTCTGGTTTCCATGGTAACGATAAAACATTACACACCTAAAGTACGTAAAAATACCAGTAAGAGGGGTCCAGAACATGCTAATCTGAAACCTCAAGAGTTGCTAACGTCTCGTCCGTACTTCTGTATCTCTCCTTAAAACAAAACTTTATAAACGTGACCGTTTTTACTCATTTTGCTGGTGAGGGGTTTATTACGAAGGATCCAGACAGACATCTCTTTTAGCCAATCAAGTGCCAGCACATGAAAGGGTGGGACAACAAAGTTGCCAAGGAAACGGTAGAGCGTCCGGTGTTTGGTGCAGAATTTTCTTCAGGACCTGCGGAAAAAGCTTCCGGGATCAAAACAAAAAACCGTCACGGCGGAGAGAAGCATAAAAAAAGTAAGAAAAAAAAAAACAAAGAAAGTGAAGGTTATTCCTGTTTTATTAAATAAAGTATTAACTTCTATTCACACAAAAGTTTCCAATGACAACAGCCATTCATTCTGCAGACCTACTGCAGAACTCTATCCATCCTGGAGACCTCCAGCAGACCTCCATCCATCCTGCGGACCTCCTCTGGACCTCCATCCATCCCAACAGGTACTCCAGAGAGGGGTTCGGACCTCCACCTATCCGGCTGCCAGCTTTCTGTATCCAAACGCAAGACTAGTTCTACAGCAGGAAGAGGCTTTTTTAACTTGGACGTAGGGACATCACAGAGAGGATGTGGTACCATGGTGAGTAAACAGAAGGCTAGGTGAGGGCACGAGGGAGCTCAGCGGGAGGAGAAGGGTGGTTGCCACAGCCTCTTAACAGATGTGACCTCATACAGGAGGAACCCCTCACTTGCAGAGACCTGCCACGCACCAACAAGCTGAGGTAAACACACACACACCTCAGAAAGGAAATGGTGCGGTTCTGACATGGTGATGTATATAGGCATGAGCCTGCAGTTCTAATGGACAGCAGGAAGTCAGCTGGCATTACGAAGTCCCCACCCAGCGGAGCACGGGTAGGTCTTTAAAATGAAAGTTCAGAACGATGCATTCAGTTTATGAAACTGTGTTTGGGACATTTCAGGATAGAACCAGAACACCTGGTGGTGCAAAGGGCAGGTGGGTACCAACATCAGCCACCTTATCCCCGCTGCATTCTTACCCTGGTATTTATTCTCTGTGTTCTCCAGCAGAGCCCTGAATGGGCAGTTCCTGGGTTCTGATTCCATATCCACGTTGGCGAGCCAAGAACCTGAGAGGTGAGGAATCAAAGACCATCATTTTACCGTTTTCTACTGGAATGTTCTTTATGTTACATTGTGTTTTTCTTGTTCATAAAGGTTGCAACAGCAGAGGGCAATCTCACTCTTGCTGGCCAGTAAGAAACAGGTCAGTTTCGCCCCTCTCTGTAACACAGTCACGTTCATAACAGTGACAGCAATAACGTTGCTGTTAGCGTCAGTGATAGTATTTGTGGACAATGTTACTGTTACACTCAGCGACAGTGACCAGGTTCTCTCCAGCAGGAATGGATTCAAAAGGACCGGCAGATGAAATCCAAAGATCGCAAACAAATCCGGGAGGAGAAAGCTCGACTCGCCCGCCTTACGGCCATCCAGGTAATTACACCCTGTCTCCACGGGCGAAGTTTATCTTAGGTATCACATAGGTCAGAGTTCGGTAAACTTTAAAACGCAAAGAGCGGTTTGGACCTCAATTTCCCAACAAAATTACTCAGAATCACAAATACTTTTTCCCTTCTTTTTTTTCAATAACCTGTCCTGTCTGGCGTTGTGACAAGCAGAATGGTGATCCGTATGTCAAATATTGCTGGACAGTTTTGTTCTACCAGGGTCAGCACTATGTGCCGACCCTGACAAGCTTTATTTGTTTATCTTAAATGCTTTACAAACAAAATATCTGTCCTTCTTTTTGCTGGACCTGACAGGGATTACTGAAGAGATGGGTGCGAGGCGGGAGGGGGTGAAAAAGAAGAGGAAATAGGGTACAGAAGAAGAAGAGAGGGGGATGAAGTGAAGAGAAAATCTGAAGTTACAGTATTCAGCATCACGACCAACCTGCTGGATCTAAGGAGAAAAAAAAGTACAAACAAGAGATTAAACCAGAGATAAAACTGACATTTCTAGAACAAATGATGTAGAACACAAACACATGTTACTAAAGCTACAATAATATTGGTTGGGAGCAAGGAACATAGCGGACAGTAAACGGAGTGATATAGTGTGCGAGTGTGAGTGAAAGTACATGCACACTCGCACACTGCCGATGCTGCCGATGTAAACCACGGACCGGTTTAGTGTCTGACAATATTTTCACGAACCGGTCTTAAGATGATGAGACCAGCCTGAAAAAACTGGCTTTTCAAAATCAATAATAATAAACTTAAATGCACTTTGTCTTCACGAGAAAATGTATTAGCAGCGTCTTTATAACGTGGAAACATTCGCTCTGCTCGAACGTAATCTTGTTGCCATGGTAACGGTAAACATGTACCTTCAAAATAAAAGACATCACAAAACAAAGTGAATAAAAATAACAGTTCTGCGCGGCCCGGTACCAGTCCGCGGCCCAGTGGTTGGGGACCATTGGTGTACAACACAGGCTATTTTCAAGAGCATCTAAACATCAATAAACCCGTGTATAAAACATATACTCACCAAAACAGCTGTCCCCCAAAACACTTATTTCAACACAAAATCCATTCTCCTTTCTTTCCTCAAGACATGGAGGCCAATGTTTTCCATGTTTGTGGAAATTTTGCTGTTTGTGGAAATTTTCTCCGGTATGTCTGAAAGTGCTGAGGGTCGAGGAGGGAGAGAAACAGTCATTTTTTGTGGTCTTGAAATCGGTTCTGAGTTCAAAAAAACGAGTAGATATTTCAGATTTTTCTGCTGAAGCTCCTGGATCTGGCTCTGTGTCGCTTTGTTGACATGCGAAGGGTTGCTTCCGCTTACGTCAAGTTGGTATGCAATCACAAGACGCGTACATGTCACGTTTTACGTAAGGTATTCTAGCAGGCTTTCTTGTCACCAACTGACAATCTGATTGGCTGTCAGAAACTACAGGCGTCCGTTTACTATGAAGTAAGCAGGGCCCGCACTGCTCGATCTGAAGGCCTAGAGGCAGATTTCAAACAGCCTAGCGACACCAGCGCGCTGAATTCTGATTGGATAAAAACTTTAACCTAACATTACAACACTGAAAGCAGTATAACCAAATGGATATAATATGACATGAAGAAAACAGAATATGGAGAATAATTATATATATATTTAGGAAAAATACGTTTAAAATGAAATTGACTTTTATCATAATTATGATGATGATGTCCGGTTAAGTTAGGCAAGCAGAGAATGTCCTGCTGGCCCTGACCGCCCGCCACTGGGTTCCTCCCACTGCACTGCAGGACTGAGCGCTTTGAAAGGTCAGTTATCCGTTCTGTCGTCAGGCAATTTAACCAAACATAGCCTAGAAGAAACTGAGTCCTAATGAGTATTTATCACTAGCAATAGTAACTTTTATTATTGTTCTTCTTCTTTCGGCATTTCCCTTCAGGAGTCGTCACAGCAGTCAGTCAGTTTCTTCCATCTGACCCTATCTTCAGTCACACCAACTGTCTTCATGTCTTCCTTCACTGTATCCATGAACCTCCTCTTTGGTCTTCCTCTAGTCCTCTTTCCTGGTGGTTCCAAATCCAGCGTCCTTCTTCCGATGTCCTCTCTCTCTCTCCTCTGCACATGTCCAAACCATCTCAGTCTGACCTCTCTGACTTTAAAACCTCTAACATGTGCTGTTCCACTGATCCTGTCCATCCTGGTCACTCCCAGAGAGATCCTCAGCATCTTCATCTCTGCTACAAACATCTCTGTTTCCTGTCTTTTCCTCAGTGACACTGTCTCTAGACCAATCAGCATGGCCGCTCTCACCACACTGTCTCTAGACCAATCAGCATGGCCGCTCTCACCACACTGTCTCTAGACCAATCAGCATGGCCGCTCTCACCACACTGTCTCTAGACCAATCAGCATGGCCGCTCTCACCACACTGTCTATAGACCAATCAGCATGGCCGCTCTCACCACACTGTCTCTAGACCAATCAGCATGGCCGCTCTCACCGCACTGTCTCTAGACCAATCAGCATGGCCGCTCTCACCACACTGTCTCTAGACCAATCAGCATGGCTGCTCTCACCATGGTTTTGTACACTTTCTCTTTCATTCTAGCTGAAACTCTTCTATCACACATCACACTTGATACTTTTCTCCACCCGTTCCAGCCTGCCTGAACACGCTTCTTCACCTCTTTTCCACACTCTCCATTGCTCAGGACTGTTGATCCTAGATACTTAAAATCTTCCACCTTCTTTATCTCTTCTCCCTGTAACCTCACTTTTCCATTTGGATCCCTCTCATTCACACACATGTACTCTGTTTTACTCTGACTAATCTTCATTCCTCTTCTTTCTAGTGCAAACCTCCACCTCTCCAGCTTTTCCTCCACCTCTTCCCTCCTCTCATTACAGATCACAATGTCATCTGCAAACATCATTGTCCATGGGGATTCCTGTCTGACCTCGTCTGTTAGCCTGTCCATCGCCACAGCAAACAGCAAAGGACTCAGAGCAGATCCTTGGTGCAGTCCCACCCCCACACTGAACTCCTCTGTCTCACCTACAGCACACCTCACCACTGTCTTACAGCCCTCATACATGTCCTGAACCACTCTAACATACTTCTCTGTCACACCAGACTTCCTCATACAATACCATAGTTCTTCTCTAGGTACCCTGTCATACGCTTTCTCTAGATCTACGAAGACACAGTGCAGCTCCCTCTGGCCTTCTCTGTACTTCTATATCAGCATCCTCAAGGCAAATACTGCATCTGTAGTGCTCTTTTTAGGCATAAAACCATACTGCTGCTCACAAATTCTTACTTCAGACCTCAGCCTACCTTCGACAACTTAAAAGGATTAAATAAAACAACTTAAATAGATAAACAATAAACAATAAACAACTTAATAGATAAAACAACTTAAAAGGATTAAATAAAATAGCTTGCTTAAAATACATTTTCAAGCTACAAAGAAGAGCCACAAGGTAAGCCTCGAAGAGCTGCTAACAGCCATGGAACCGTGGGTTGCCGATCCCCGGTCACCACCCAGGAGGCGGAATCTATCCCAAGTATTGTCACACAGGTGAGGAAACCCAGAGTGTTGAATTCTTTAAGAAAAGCCAATGAGAACAATCAACCTATTACTTTGAAACAGCTTTATTTTTTGGAAGGGCTTCTTTTTCACATCTAACTGCAGATATGTAACAAAAAGAGAAGCTGACCGTAGACCCATCTTATCGAGCTTTTAAAAAGCTATTCTGCTATGGCTTTGTTAACCCTACTCTGTGTGGAACGTCACTTCTGCCTGCTGTTTTTGTGCAGGAACTGCAGCAGAAGAGAGTCCATCCAGGAGCTGGCGAACATGTCCCTCGTTATCGAAACATTCCCCCCACAGCCACCGGGTTCAGCAATCACAGTATGTATTCCTGAAAAAAAACAAAAGTACTTTTCAAACATTTTTACATGTCAAGTAATGCTGTAGACGGCTTCTGGCCTTCTTCTGGTCTTTCTACCGTTACCTGTGATGTTCCTGGCTAGAGGAGAATTAGCCTCTGGCCTCCAGCTTACTTTCGTTCTTTCTATCTGTCTGTCTCTCTTTCGTTCCTCTTAGGTTTTTGGCTTGAGGAGGATCAGGTTCTGGCCTGTTGCCACACAACAGCGTGGTATTTTGGCAAAATTAAATAGGAACGCAACAAAATATGGTTAACCCTTTAATATGGCAAGCCCAGAGACAAAACAGCTACGGTTCCACTATCTTTATTTAGCTACCTATGTCTCTTGTTATGTCACAGTTGATAAGTGTGTCCAGGTCAACTTTTAAAGCGGGAACAAGGAGAGTGCCAATAATGGTGGACAACTCTTTCTCTTACAGACGTATAAAGATGGTGGTTTTCTTGGCATTATTAAATATGAAATATGTCCATCTGTTTTATGTAAAATTATCACAGTGTGTAACAGACTTTAAACAAGGAGTTTTGGGTGAGAAGGCTTACTTCTTTCAACTCTTCCATAAATCTGAGAATTATGCAATTGTTCTCTGATTGTATACTGTATGTTGCATGTAACCCAGATGCTGCCAGAGAGGTCTGAAACTCTGTACAGGTGATGTGTTAGTTGTTCACCTGATTCACCGGTGGCTCCGGGTGACAGTTTTGATGGCCACCCACGTCTGGGCAGAGTAGCTGTAAAAAGATCCTCTTTTTGTAACTTAATTGTATTACAGTCTATGACTGGATTTTTTTTTTTAAATAGGTTGGGCTGAAGGCCTGTCACTACCTTAGTAAAGTAAGATTAATGAAGTATGTCATTATTATTATCATAGGCAGAAAGATAAAAACTTCTATAGGAGAAATTCTGGTGTCAAGCAGTAGCAAAATCACACACGCCGGACATACATACAAATAAATAAAACAATAACAAGAGTTACTATTGGCAGGGATAAAGATACTCATTAGAAAACTCAGTTTCTTCTAGGCTCTGTTTGGTTAAATTTCCTCAGGGCAGAAGGGACAAATGATCTTTTAAAGCGCTCAGTCCTGCAGCGCAACGAGAGGAACCTGTTGCTTCTAGTACGTTTCTGGGTTGTGACCACATCCTGCGGAGGGTGACGGGGATTTCCCAGGATGCCTGCATTAGAGCCCTCCTCCTCCTCTCCAGAACAGCTCCCAAAGAGTCCACGTTCCTCCCCACCACAGCTGCAAATTTCTCTATCAGTCTGCCCAGCCGACCCCGTGCCTAGCGGTCAAGCTGCCTCCCCAGCAGACGACCGCAAAGTAGACTGCGCTTGCCACGACAGACTGATAGAAAATGCACAGCATGTCTTTACGTGTCATTCATACGTCCAATAATGTCTCATTTAATTGGTCCTCTGAAGTTCTTACACATAACTTGCCTCATGTAAACAATATAGCTGGGGAAATAAACTACATTTGTTTAATCACATTTCGGAAAATGATCGCTTTTTTTAATGTGTGCCAAGTATTTGAAAAGTATGCTATAAAAATGAGGTTTCAGATGTTTGTTAAATAAGAGGGTTTTTTATGTTTTCTACAAGAATAGTGACGACATCTAGAAGATTCCCAGACTGTCAAGCAGGGTTACATTTCCGCCAGTAGAAAGCTGTTCACGAACCGAGCGCGTACAGTTCTTGCCTAAAACCTCACTACCCGTTCAATTAAAATATGTATTTCTTTATTATTTTCTCTGCATCCCTTTTACCAGGAACAAAAGCTGCAGAGCAGGTCTATAACTCGAAATCAAACAAATCGACCTGGAGATCAATCACCCGTTACCCGCGTTTTAAATAAGTTTTAATCTGATTTTATTTCTAAAATTCAGAAACTTACCGTTAATCAGATCAAAGCCCCCTCGATCCTGCAGAGCTGATTTAACTATGCGCCAGAATAGTTAAATAGCATCTTCTTAGGCCTGGGGGAAAAGAGGTTAATGTGCAAGGAAACCCCCTTGACACAGATTTTATTACTCACACAAAAAACTTTATTTAAATCAAACAAGTTCCAATCCTAACAAACACCTATGAGAAAGCCACTCTGACCGGTGGAACTAATGGCTATTCTAAAACTAAGTCCTGCCCCCGGATCTTGCGATCCAGACCTCTGATCGACCTCTGATCGGACCGATCACAGTGAATAATAAATAACAACAATAACAACAATTACAATAAGCAGCAATATTAATGAGATATTGTGCCCCAATAATAACAAATATTAAAACAATTTGCACCTGAAAATGAGTAATATCCCTCCTCCAACTGCCATCATCCTGTGGAATAAAAAAGCTGTGTGTTTTTTTACTCCTCCAACTGTCATATGAGAAACAATCACGAATGTAGTGATCATTGAATATAAAACATAAAAACAATCAGCATTAATACTCCACCAAATATCCCACATCTATGTCCTTTACATTAAAGGGAATTTTGATGAGATGAGAATCCCAAAATCAGGTCTACTCCTAAGTCCGTCTCCTGCACCTCGCCCCTCCAAACATGGCCTTGTTACCTCACCCATGTTTGAACCAACAAGGAGAGATGAGCACCATCTTCTCAAATAAAGTTCTGGTACTAACTTGCATATTGTCTGTAATGCTACATAATTTCAAAAATGCCAATCTGATTTGGTTGTCTGGTTAAGAAAATGAACCATGGCTATTGTAAAAAAAAAAAAAAAAAAAAAACTAACAAAGTAAAACCAAAGGTCACGTGATGCTAGTCGAGTGAGAGGACGTGTTTCTCCAGCCCCCTGCCATAAAGTCTAGTTTACCCGGATTATTGCTCTTGAACCCCGGATTTTACTTTAACATTCGTTCCCTAAACTTTCACGGCACCCGAAGGACCCCAATTTTATTTGGAAAATGTCAAAAAAAGCTCGTTTTGACACCAAACAGTCGCCAGCGCATCAAGCTAGCATGAATGCTAGCTTGGAAGGCAACATGGCAGCCTCCATCGCAAAGACGGTAACACAGAAGTTTAGCGAGCTCATGGAGGAGAAATTCCTGGATCTGCGTTCCACCCTGGATAAACTAAATGGTCGCATAGAGGACAACACCAGGAGGATAGCTGAAGCGGAAAACCGGATCTCTGACGATGAGGACCGGATTTCATCCCTGGAGAACCAGATCAGCGAACTACAGCAGAAAGTAAAAACGCTGACCGAGCGGTGTGATGATGGCGAGAACCGCAGCCGCAGAGGAAACCTCCGGATTATCGGTCTGAAAGAGGGCTCTGAAGGACAAGCGATGGGGAAATTTCTGGAATCCTGGCTCCCGGAAGTTCTTGGTATGGAGACCAAACGCGGGATTATAAAACTGGACAGGGCACACCGCGCACTGGGTCCACTAAAAGAAGACCGCTGCAGACCCGTCATCATTAAACTCCATAACTTCACAGACAAACAGCGGATCCTTACAGCGGCCAGAGACAAAGGAGAGATCATCTACAAGGGCAGCAGGATCTACATTCGTCAGGACTTTTCCACTCAGGTGCGTGAAGCCCGACAGAGGTTTAACGGAACGTGCAAGCGCCTGATCGATGGAGGGGTCCGGTTCTCCATGCGTTACCCCGCTACGCTCTGCTTTAACCTTAAAGGAGCGGAGAGATCCTTCAAGAGCGCACAGGCTGCAGAGGACTTCCTCAACAAAAACGGTTTGAAGTAAACTTCTGTACTAACATGACCTGCCGGTGGTGGGATGTAGAACTGATTTCGTAAATAGAAAACTGAGGGTTTCAGTGGGTGCTAGTGTTAAGCTACTATCATACTTTTTATTACTTCCTGTAATACTGACATGTATGGACTGGGGTTTGACTAACTAGGCGGGATGTGGGGTGTAGCAGTTCAGGAGTAGGTCTGGAGACTCTGGTGCACTCTCTGAGCTGGACGAGACGTCCCTCAGCTTTATTCATCCCAGGAAGGTTGTTCCCGGTAGAAGGGTATTGTGTGTGTTTGTGTGGGGTTTTGTTTTGGGTTTGTTTTCTTTTGGGGGTGTGTGGGTGGGGAAAGACAGCCATTTTCATCTATTTTGTTTTGTGTTGGATTTGTATCTCTATGTATAAGAAGCACAGGTATTCACAAACACTCCAAGAAACAATTCATTCTCTCAGGGCTAAATTAACAACAACAACAAATGGCTGATATAAAAATAGTCTCACTCAATGTAAAAGGCATCAACCATGTTGTCAAACGCCAGAAAATCTTATCTTTTCTTAAGAAGGAGAAATGTCAGATAGCCATCGACAGGAAACTCACCTCTCAGTTACAGAACATGTAAAACTGAGGAGGAGCTGGGTGGGACAGGTGTTTTATTCATCTTTCAATTCAAAAAGCAGAGGAGTTGCTATTCTTCTTCACCGTAGTCTACCTCTCACCTTAGACAAAGAGGTTAAAGACAGCCAAGGGCGTTATGTACTCCTTTCTGGTCACCTGTACGGGGAGCAAGTCATCTTTGGATGTGTTTACGCGCCCAATGTATACGATCCGCTTTTTCTCCCTCAACTTATCTCAGACCTGACAGCCTTCTCATCCTCATATATACTTTTAGGAGGTGACTTTAACTGTGTACTAGACCCAAGAGCAGATATGTCTCCTCCAAAATCAGACCGCCGCAGTAAATCGGAAAAAATGTTAGAATTTTTTAGTGACCTGAACTTGCATGATGCATGGCGAATTATACATCCAACAAAGAGAGATTACACATTTTTCTCAATCCCACATCAAGTTTTCAGCCGTATAGATTATTTTCTTTCATCTCAGTGTGTTCTAGATAGAATAAAAAAATGTACAATTGACACCAAATTCATCTCTGATCATGTTCCAGTTAGCGTAGTTATCTCCCCTCCGTACCTAGACCCAGCCTGTAGACACTGGAGATTATACCCAACTTTACTGAGCAGCCAAGACTTTGTAGATTACATTACAAAAGAATGGGAGTTTTTCCTTGCTATAAATAAAACTCCTGAGATAAGCCCATCTACACTATGGGAATCTGGTAAGGCATACATACGGGGGTCGATCATAGCATATACATCCGCTCAGAAGAAGAAAGCTCTGAAAGCACAGTTAGACCTGGAAAAGAATAGCAGAGCTGGAGGTTCAGTTCAGGCAGCATCCTACTGACTCAGTAGCAAAGCAGCTGGAAGCGGCTCACTCAGCTCTAAACCAACTATTAACAAATAAAGCACAAACACAATTTTTTTATGCTAAACATAGATTATTTGAGTCTGGAAATAAACCTGGCAGGTTGCTTGCGCGGCTGGCTAAAAGTAAGACGGAAGTTAATGTGATTCCTGCTCTTACAGATAGAAATGGGAAAAGGCAAAGTAAGTCTGCAGATATAAACAAAATTATGAAATTATTCTACCAAGATCTCTACACTTCTCAATGTGAATCCTCGGCTGAGAGCAGAGCAGATTTTCTTGACAAAATAAAACTGCCTACTCTATCCGATGAACAGAAAAAAATTCTAAATAATCCAATAAGCGCACGGGAAGTCTCTGACGCCATATCTGCTCTAAAGGGAGGCAAAGCTCCAGGACCAGATGGTTTTGGACCTGAATTTTACAAAAAAATTTGTAAAATGCTGGTTGGTCCTTTAACAGATATGTTTCTAGATTCATTCGAGAAAGGGTTCCTCCCCCCACATTAAGCCATGCACATGTGTCTGTAATTTTAAAAAAAGACAAGCCAGCTGACATGTGTAGGTCTTACAGACCTATCAGTCTTATTTCTGTTGACAGCAAGATACTCTCCAAACTCCTGTCTCACCGGCTGCAGAACTTCCTCCCAACTCTAGTTCATTCTGATCAGACGGGGTTTGTACCAGGTCGGTTCTCCACTACTAACGTGAGAAGATTGTTGAACATTGTACAGTTCTCTTCTGAGAGGAAGCAGAAAGCTCTGGCTGTCTCTCTTGATGCCGAAAAAGCCTTTGATCGAATAGAGTGGGATTACCTGTTTGACGTACTCCATAGATTTGGACTTGGGAATGGCTTTCTTAGATGGATACAGGCCATATACCATTCACCTACAGCTTCCGTACTGACTAATGGTCGCCGCTCTGAACCATTCACATTAGCAAGAGGTGTTCGCCAAGGTTGCCCTCTCAGCCCGCTTCTTTTTGTCTTGGCATTCAAGGGATCCACTGGCCGAAACTGTACGCATGCAGGTTGGGGTCAAGGGGATATCGCTAGAGAACATCGAGCACAAGGTTGCTTTGTATGCAGATGACATAATTATATTTTTGACATTACCTAAACAATCCGTTCCTATTATTCTTAAAGCTTTCAATCGATTTAGTTCTATATCTGGCTACAAAATTAACTTCACCAAATCAGAAGCTATGCCATTAGGAGGTCTGACTAAGGCTGGTGTTCCCAGCGATTTCCCTTTCAAATGGACAGTTAGTGGCTTCCTTTATCTTGGTGTGAAAGTGTCCCTGGACCTGAATGACATGTTGAGACTTAACTTCTCTCCCATTTGCACACAGATAAAGAAGGATCTACTGCGGTGGCATAAACTCCCGTTGTCGATGCTGGGTCGATTAAGTTTGATTAAAATGAATGTTTTGCCACGCCTCTTGTACCCTCTGCAGATGCTTCCTTTGTACATATCGAAGAAAATGAACAAAGACCTGGAAAAAGCATTTACTAATTTTATATGGCTTGGAAAGAAGCCAAGACAGAAACTTAAGATTTTGCAGTTACGCCCAGATATGGGGGGTCTCTCTGTACCAAATATACTTTTCTATAACTGGGCCTGTCATGCCCAACAATACTGGCTGTGGTTACATACATATCTGAAGAGGGAGAGCTGCATTGATTCATGGGCATGCTCTCCTCATTCTCCCTGGGGATTGATCACTTGTGATGTGACCGAAATCCCACCAACAATTAGGAAAAACCCAGTTATTTTTAATACTACTAGAGTCTGGCGCGATGTTTTAAAATATCTGGGTAAAATAAAAACAAAGTCTTTACTTTCCCCCATAACACAAAATCCTGATTTTCCTGCTGGTGTGGGTCCATCTGTGTTCTCTTCCTGGCGTAATTTAGGGATACATGTAATTGGTGATTTAATTAAAGATAACACCTCAATGTCCTTTCAAATTTTACAAACCACATATAACATTCCTCAAAAACATTTCTTTGCATTCCTTCAAGTGAGACATTTTATTTCTTCCCATGTTCTACCCACCTCTGTTAATGATGTAGAAAAGTTCTTGAGGGATTGCAAGGATGGAGGGCACCTCATTGGATCCTTTTATTCTCTTCTTAACTCTATAGGCACATATATCCTTCCAGATATTTCCCGCAAATGGGAAATAGACTTGGACTCTCAATATAGCGAGGATGATGGGCAAACGGCACTCCATTTGATTAAATCTACGTTTACATGTAATAGACTAAGAGAAACTCAGTATAAGATAATCCACAGACTATACATAACACCTTTTATTTTACACAAAATCAATCGCTCTCTGTCACCTTTATGCTTAAAATGCAACTTGGAGAGAGGAACATATTTTCACTGTTTTTGGGAATGCAGGAAAATCTCTAGATTCTGGTCGCATATTTCATCTGTAATCAGTGAGATGTTCAAATTAAAAATCAAAGGGGATCCGGGGGTCTTTCTGTTGGGCCTTCCCTCGAGAAAATTACAGATTCCTTCTACACATTATAAGCTTTTGGAAAAACTCCTTCTGATCGCTCGAAAATGTATCCTGCTTAACTGGATAAAGGAGTCCCCTCCCACTGTTACCCTGTGGTACAAACAGGTGTTTAGTACACTCCCTCATGAGAGGCTACATGCAGTTGTTGAAGGACGAGAGGAGATGTTCTTCAAAACATGGACTCCATTTTTAAATCATCTGCCTACCGACCTTAAAAATCTACTTTTAAAGGGACAAAACAACCATTAAAAGCATTCTCGGTGGACTGATGCGCTTTTGTAATCCTTTTATTTTTTGGTTTTTCTCAAGCAGTGGGGGGAAAGAGGTAAAAAAACCCAAAAAACAGCACGTTTTGTGGCCCAGCAGTTTGTATGTATTGTTTACCTGTGTTTGGTTTTTTTTTTGTTTGTTTTTTTTGTTTTTTTTGTTTTAGTTGGATGGCTGTCATTGTTCATTTGTTTGTGTATTTGTGTTGTTAACATTTTTGAAAACAATAAAGTATATATATAAAAAAACAAAACAAAAAAAAAAACCAAAAATGTAAAAACTGTTAAGGGATTTCTAATGATGCGCTAAGTTGTTAAAGACTTATTTAAAAAAAAAAACGAATGGAGTTGCATATGCAAATGATCTAATTAGCCAAATTCATGTTTATAGTTAATGAAACAAAAAATAAACAATAAAATACTACACAAAATTATTCCTAGAGATAAAATATTATCAAATTTAAACCTAAACATTTTGTCAAGTCAATAATTATTGTATGAACTAACATGGAATAATGAACAGAATTTCCTAATTATTGTTAATTTGTACATTTATGAGTACTGGAGGTGGGGTTAAATAAGTTTTCTTCTCCACACTCCTTCAAGAGAAACTTTGACTTGTGCACCTGTTTTAATTCTGAATTGACGCCAAATGTTGAAGAATGTTTATGTTAAATTTAAAAACATTTTAACCTGTTCAAGATAAAAAAAAACAAACAAAACAAACAAACAAACATATATCAAATTCTCTAACTATACATATAACACAATCAACAAAGAAAAAAAAAAATATTCTTAGTCCATTTTTAAGGTCTAAATGTAACTCCGATCCTACTGTTCCCCCTGCCCAAGGCGCTTGTTAACATATTCCCGCAAGCAAGTGATTGATCTCAATTTCTGTCCCCAGAGCAGCGACCATTATTGAATAAATCTAATATTATATTATTATGAGTATGGTCAATTTATTATAAATATTACATTATTTAACTAGAAAAAACGTCTCACAGAGAAATTAAATCTCCACGAATATTGACTATTTTCCTCTGACTTTTTAAATTTATACCGTCCTGTTTTGGTCCCCTCCTGATCCATACGCAGTCCCAATCCGAAATGGGAGAATACTCCGTGTCAGATCAGTCAGCATACATCAGATCGCAAGAGTCCAAAAAATTAACTGTGCCTAACACATATTTTTGCAATTGTAATTTTTTATATAAATTTAAGTGTTTATATAAGCCGTCTGCTAATTTTACAATGACCCTCGTATAAACACGTCCAAGGACTGCACTGTAGATTTTTATATGGTCGAGGCTCCTGTATCAAACGGATACAGGGGGTTTTCACCCTTAAACTTCAACCCAGAATTTTCCGTTAATTTCTATTATTTTGAGGAGGTTTTCAATAATCGCTCCTCATGATTTTCCTGTCTATTCATGCTTAACCTCGTAGGCTTCGGGCTCGTACTCCCTCTGCCACTCTTGGAGGCTCTCGACGGAGGCATCCCTCTCCTCCTTAGGAAGACGCTTTAAAGTCTCCGGACGCACCATCGACCATCGGCACGGAGAGCGCTTCCCGTCCCCCGACTGAACACTCTTATACACTTTACCCCCATTCTGGGTTTGTGTCTGATAAGATTGTTGTCGCGGCATATTAGAAGGAGGCTGATATAATGAAGGTCTACGATCAGATCCCCTATTTTCTATCCTATTTTGAACTTCCATCAACGCTAATTTATCCCAGGCTCTTAATTTTGAAATCATGGTGAAAGCATCCCACTCCTCCCAAATGGAGACCATCTCCAAAGTGTCAGGTAAAGCCAATAAAAGCCTCTCTTGACACTTGCTAACCCCAGTGACCCTTGTTGCAACAGGGAATAAACTGACAGTTGACCTCAACTTAACCTCACACTTTTTTTTCCAAACTATCAGCTCAAGCCCTCCCTTACAGCAGATATACAGTGGTGGTCAAAAGTTTACATACAATTGTAAAGAACATAATGTCATGGCTGTCTTGAGTTTCCAGTTATTTCAACAACTCTGATTTTTCTCTGATATAGTGATTGAAACAGATCCTTCTTTGTCACAAAAAACATTCATGAAGTTTGATTCTTTTATGACTTTAGTAGGGGGAAACTGAAAATGTGACGAAATCAGCTGGGTCAAAAATATACATACAGCAATGCTAATATTTGGTTACATGTCCTTTGGCCATTTTTACTTCAATTAGGCGCTTTTGGTAGCCATCCACAAGCTTCTGGCAAGTTTCTGGTTGAATCTTTGACCACTCCTCTTGACAGAATTGGTGCAGTTCAGTTAAATTTGTTGGCTTTCTGACATGGACTTGTTTCTTCAGCATTATCCACATGTTCTCAATGGGATTTAAGTCAGGACTTTGGGAAGGCCATTTTAAAACCTTAATTCTAGCCTGATTTAGCCATTCCATTACCACTTTTGATGTGTGTTTGGGGTCATTGTCCTGTTGGAACACCCAACTGCGCCCAAGACCCAACCTTCGGGCTGATGACTTCAGGTTTTCTTGAAGAATTTGAAGGTAATCCTCCTTCTTCATTGTCCCATTGACTCTCTGTAAAGCACCAGTTCCATTGGCAGCAAAACAGGCCCACCGTGCTTGATGGTAGGCATGGTGTTCTTGGGGTTAAAGGCCTCACCTTTTCTCCTCCAAACATATTGCTGGGCATTGTGGCCAAACAGCTCAATTTTTGTTTCATCTGACCACAGAACTTTCCTCCAGAAGGTCTTATTTTTGTCCATGTGATCAGCAGCAAACTTTAGTCGAGCCTTAAGGTGCCGCTTTTGGAGCAAGGGCTTCCTTCTTGCACGGCAACCTCTCAGTCCATGGCGATGCAAAACACGCTTGACTGTGGACACTGACACCTGTGTTCCGACAGCTTCTAATTCTTGGCAGATCTGCTTTTTGGTGCTCCTGGGTTGACTCTTCACCCTCCTGACCAGTTTTCTCTCAGCAGCAGGTGACAGCTTGCGTTTTCTTCCTGATCGTGGCAGTGACAAAACAGTGCCATGCACTTTATACTTACAAACAATTGTTTGCACTGTTGCTCTTGGAACCTGCAGCTGCTTTGAAATGGCTCCAAGTGACTTTCCTGACTTGTTCAAGTCAATGATTCTCTTTTTCAAATCTGTGCTGAGCTCCTTTGACTTTCCCATTGTAGCGTTTGTGGGTGTTTTTATCCAATGAGCCCTTTTTAAATGGCCTCAGAGAAGTCACCAGCTGTAGTCACTCATAATCACTCACAAGAAGTTAAGAGGTCATGCTATGAAGCTCATGTCATTGACACAACTTTCTAAGTCTCCAAAATTGCTCATTCATGTTGCTGTATGTATATTTTTGAGCCAGCTGATTTCGTCACATTTTCAGTTTACCCATAATAAAGTCATAAAAGAATCAAACTTCATGAATGTTTTTTGTGACAAAGAAGGATCTGTTCCAATCACTATATCAGAGAAAAATCAGAGTTGTTGAAATAACTGGAAACTCAAGACAGCCATGACATTATGTTCTTTACAAGTGTATGTAAACTTTTGACCACAACTGTAGTTACATGAGTTTAGACACAGTAGAGAATCACTGAAATGTTTGACATCTTGAAATGATCACCCAAAACCATTTGATATCTTACAAAGAAAATTCAAACATTTCAACATAGAGAATAAATCAAAATAAAAAGCATAAAAGAAAAACAAAGTAATTTATATATAAGTAAAGCATAATAACTAATATCTAAATCAAATAATAGTTTCTAATATCTAAGTAAAATAATAGTTTCTAACATCTAGGTATAACATAATAGTTTCTAATATCTAAGTAAAATAATAATATAAAGAATAAGAAAAAGCATCCAGGCATTCCATCATAGAAACAGGCCACGCCTGTTCGACACTGTTCATTATGAGACAGTGGCATAAACTGTCAGAAACCTGGTAGAAAGTGTCTTAACCCTCTGGTGAGGCGTCAGAAACCAAAGACTTGTATTCAAGTTCTAGTCTACTTGTGTTACATAGAACTATGAAACTTATAATTACTGTAGGTCTGCATACAAATTAAATTTGAATCTGTATGCCTGCTACATGCACGCTGCCTTCTGCGGTACAATCCAGCACAGAAATTTGCAATTGAGGGATTAATACAGTATAATAATAATAAAAATAGAATTTTCAAACAGGCTTTTTTTTAATTTTTTTTATAAAAACTAAGAAGCTAAGATGCACATCACAATAAATTGATGAATTGTTTTCACATATTGTATATCAAAGATGAAAGCAAAACATCTATAACATTTATTTTATTTCTTTATTTTAATGAAAACCCATGCTCAAAAGTACATCAATATACACATTTAGGTATGGTTATCGATAAGTATTTATTGATACTAGTACTCTTATTGACACCGCTGAACGAACCGAATCTTTAACAAATGTCTTATCAATAATTTAGAAACAAACAAATAAGTATTATGAACATAAAAACTTTAATTGGATGTTGGTTGAACTCACAAACAGAACAGTCTTTTTCTTCTTCTTCTTCCATCATTTCCTCTCAGGGGTCGCCACAGCAAGCCACTTTCTTCCATCTAACCCTATCTGCTGCATCCTCTTCGGTCACACCAACTATCTTCATGTTTTCCTTCACTGTATCCATGAACCTCCTCTTTGGTCTTCCTCTAGTCCTCTTTCCTGGTGGTTCCAAACCCAGCATCCTTCTTCTGATGTACTCTCTCTCTCTCCTCTGCACATGTCCAAACCATCTCAGTCTGACCTCTCTGACTTTAAAATCTCTAACATGTGCTGTTCCTCTGATCCTGTCCATCCTGGTCACTCCCAGAGAGATCCTCAGCATCTTCATCGCTGCTACAAACATCTCTGCTTCCTGTCTTTTCCTCAGTGCTACTGTTTTTAGGCCAAACAGCATGGCCGCTCTCCCCACACTGTCTCTAGACCAATCAGCATGGCCACTCTCACCACACTGTCTCTAGACCAATCAGCATGGCCGCTCTCACCACACTGTCTCTAGACCAAACAGCATGGCCGCTCTCACCACACTGTCTCTAGACCAATCAGCATGGCCGCTCTCACCACACTGTCTCTAGACCAAACAGCATGGCCGCTCTCACCACACTGTCTCTAGACCAAACAGCATGGCCGCTCTCACCACACTGTCTCTAGACCAATCAGCATGGCCGCTCTCACCACACTGTCTCTAGACCAATCAGCATGGCCGCTCTCACCACGGTTTTGTACACTTTCCTTTCATTCTAGCGGAAACTCTTCTGTCGCACATCACACCTGATACTTTCCTCCACCCGTTTCATCTGGTCTGCACACGCTTCTTCACCTCTTTTCCACACTCTCCATTGCTCTGGACTGTTGATCCAAGATACTTAAAATCTTCCACCTTCTTTATCTCTTCTCCCTTGTAACTTCACTTTTCCATTTGGATCCCTCTCATTCACACACATGTACTCTGTTTTACTCTGACTAATCTTCATTCCTCTTTTTTCTACTGCAAACCTCCACCTCTCCAGCTTTTCCTCCACCTGTTCCCTCCTCTCACCACAGATCACAATGTCATCTGCAAACATCACTGTCCATGGGGATTCCACAAACAGAACAGCAATTAAATAAAATATACCGTACTTAAATAAAATAGGATACTTCAAAATAAATCTAAACTGGACTGTAATAAAAAAAATGTCAAAGTCAGAAAGAGAAACAAATAGTACCTTGATTTAAGATTAACAGCAGCAAATGTTTTTTTTTTTTTGCCAACAATGAAAAAATAAGTTAAAATATTAATTAAAGCAGCACTTTTATTTCACTTTTATTTATTTTTTATGATAAAACATAGAGCACGTGCATTTTCAAGCGTGCTTGTTTAGTAATTTATTAGTGTACGTTTTGCATCGGAGTCGGAGCTGCTTCAAGCGCTGGTCAAACACAGTGCATCTTTCAGTCTGTATGCCGTGGATTTTGGCAACGTTTTTGAACAAATTGGTTGTGGTTCCACTTTCACATATAAAATACTTTATGGCACTTAAGACAACGTGCATTGTTGGCATTGACTTTGGTAAAGTAAAGCCAAACTCGAGATTGTGTGCAGCAGCAGCAGCGCACGTGCGCACCACCCCTTCGCGAGTGAGGGGGCGGAACCGGAATCGATAGCGAATTCATTTGGACTAGCGCTTTTCGGTCCGGGTAAAATGACGACCGCGGAACCGATTCCGGAAAAAAAAACGGCTCTCGATACCTATACCTACACACAGTACAACTCAGTATATTGTTCCTCTTCACTACAATATCTACTAGTGTTTACAAACATTGTACACAGTGGCGGTCCGTGCATTTCACACCTAGGCCTTCGGTGATGTGCTACTTTGTCCGACTTGAAGAAATACCCCTAAAATACCATCATTAATGACACCACGGCTGGAGAAATCATATACAGAAGCAGACGTAGGCACAACTGGGCGTTGCATCACCATACTTGTGTACAACAGGTGTCCCCAACCTTTTCTGCGCCACGAACCAGTTTAGTGTCTGACAGTATTTTCATGGATCGGTCTTAAGGTGATGAGACCAGCCTGAAAAAACTGGCTTTTTAAAATCAATAATAATAAACTTAAATCCGCTTTGTCTTCACGAGAAAATTTCTTTATAACTTGGAAACATTATCTCTTCTCAGACGCACTTTTGTTGACATGGTAACGGTAAACATTTACCTTCAAAATAAAAGACATCACAAACACAAAGTGAATAAAAATAACAGTTCCGTGCGGCCCGGTACCACATTACCCGCTGTGGTATGACCCCCATACCAATACACGGCCTGGTGGTTGGGGACCACTGGTGTACAACACAGGCTATTTTCAAGAGCATTTAAACATCAATAAACCCGCGCATAAAACATTAAAAAAAAAAAAATGCTTGCACTCAACAAAACAGCTGTTCCCCAAAACACTTTTTTCAACACAAAATCCATTCTCCTTTATTTCCTCAAGAAGACGTGAATGACTCGGTTGTATAGTTTGTCTGTGCGTTTCAGTTTGAACAATAAATAATTTTCTATCAACACGGAGGCCAATGGAAAAGTCTGTTTGTGGAAATTTTCTCCGGTATGTCTAAAAGTGCTGAGGGTCGAGAAGGTAGAGAAACAGTAATTTTTCATGGTTTTGAAATAGATTTTGCCATTCTGAAATCCTTCTGCCATTGTGGGTTGAAAAAACGAGTAGATATTTCAAATTTTTCTGTTAAAGGTCCTGGGTCTGGCTCTTGTGTAGCTTTGTTGACATGCAAAGGGTTGCTTCCGCTTAGCTTACGTCAAGTGAGTATCCAATCACAAGATGCGTCCATGTCCCGTTCAATGTAGGCCTTCCCGAAGGCGTAAACGTCACTAACTCATGATTTGATTGGCTGTCAGAAACTACAGGTGTTTGTTCACTAGCAGTATGCAGTGCCTGCACTGCTGACTCTGAAGGCCTCAGGCAGATTTCATACAGCCTTGTGACACCAACTAGTTGAATTTTGATTGGATAAAAACTTTAACCTAACACTACAACACTGGAAGCAATATAACCAAATGGATATAATATGATACGAAGAAAACAGAATGTGGAGAATATTTTATATATATCTATATATATTTATATAAAAATACATTTAAAATAAAATTGACTTTTATTATAATTATGATAATGATGTCTGGATAAGTTAGGCCAGCAGAGAAGGCCTTGCTGGCTCTGACGGCCCCCCACTGATTGTACATAATACCTGAACAGGTTCTGGCAGAAACAGATAATTGCTTTATAAGTGACTATTAGTTATTGCTAAGATTGATTCATTCTACAATAGAAACCCTTTTCATACATTTGTGGGGAAAATGAAGAATCATTTTGCGTTTCTGATTGTTTCCGCTGCTGTAGGCGTCAGAAAACCTGTTTCCACCGCGACGGTAAATACCTGTATATACCACAGTATTTACCGCCATGCAGCGGAAACCATGCAACCCTGCTGTCAAGAAGCAGTGTATGTACTGTATCTGAGTCACTGTTTAGTATTTCCATCAGTTGAACAGTCTGAATCTGAAATGGTAGAAAAAAATACCATTAACAGCTGAGCACCTAACTATAACTGAAAATGACATTCCTTCTGATTTACATA
This sequence comes from Neostethus bicornis, assembly GCA_902685375.1. Lineage (NCBI taxonomy): Eukaryota > Metazoa > Chordata > Actinopteri > Atheriniformes > Phallostethidae > Neostethus > Neostethus bicornis. The sequence goes on from CACRXE010000075.1 coordinate 382,144, forward strand.
TGCAGTACCTATCAATAATAATCCTCCTGAATAGTCAATTCCTGTTGATCCACAAACAAATACAGATTTAGTTGAACTCATATTTAGTTTTAACAGTCAAAGATTTTTTTTGCTCAACAACCTCAATATCCCACATGCGGTGATCTATTGATTTTGAACAGTTCAGACCTGGCAACACTATCTGTCTGGTGCTCTAGTTCCCAGTAATAATTACTTTATATAAAAGCTGTTTACATACTTTCTGTTCTGTCATCTCCTGCTCATCCGGGGCCGGGTCGCAGGGGCAACAGCCTCAGATCGGAAGCACAGGCCTCTCTCACCCTAGCTGCATCCTCCCGTTCACCCTGAAGGATCCGTGTCGTTCCCTGTCCAGCAGTGAGACATAGGCTCTCCAGCGGGTCCGAGGTCTGCCTCTTGGTCTCCTCCCGGTGGGACGTGCCCGAAACACCTCACCAGCGAGGCGCTCGGGTAGTATCCTGACCAGATGCCCAAACCACTCCATCTGGTTTCTCTCAACCTGAAAGAGGAGCGGCTCTACACCGAGCTCCTCCCAGCCCAGCCACCCTGTGGAGGAAGCTCATTTCGGCTGCTTGTATACGCGATCTCATTCTTTTGGTCACCACCCACAGCTGGTGATCATGGGTGAGGCTGGGAACGTAGATCGACTTGTAAATCGAGAGGATTTACAAGAGATATTTACAAGAGAAATATCCTGTCACCTTTATGGACAGAATATCTGGGCCAGCCGAGGCGTTGGAAAGATCTGGTTTGGTGACCTCAGGATCGGATCTCTGCTTTTTGCTGATGATGTGGTCCTGTTGGCTTCATCGGACCGTGAATTCCAAATCTCACTGGATCGATTTGCTGCCGAGTGTGAAGCAGCATCGAGTATGATGGGAATCAAAGGCCTCCAAATCCACGACCATGGTGGAATGCCCCTGCAGGTCAGGGACAGTGTCCTGCCCCTGGCGGAGGAGTTTAAGTATCTCGGGGTCTTGTTCACAAGTGTTTAAATTTTTAACTTTTTATGAATTGCATTATTATATATGTTGTCACCCCAGCAGTTTGTGTTTTCTCGAGACTGTTGTTGTTGTCATTGAATGTATTGTTCATTGTGGAAAAAACAAATTTTCACTAAGTGCAAAATACTTCTCTTTCTGAACAAAAATCTTATCAAGCAGGAATTAGACATATTGAATTTCTATTTTTGTTTTTTGCTTTTTACGTGCACACTGTATGTATTCAATATATACTTTCATTTTGACCAATCTTGCAATATTTATTCTGAACACCTTGGTGACAATATTTAGTCTTCTTATGTTGCCCATTGGTTATTACAAATAACCATTCAGTTCATTACCAAACATTTATTAAATTTGCATGCAATCAAACCCTAGGCATGCAATTGCTCTGTGTTTTTCCGCAGGTTTCCTGGCTCAAGTCAGTGAGACGGAAGATGGTTTCCCTGGTTCTTCCCCTTGTTTCCAGGTAGATTCCTCTCAGATATGAAGCTTTCTCAGATCACTCAGATCCGACCACTATGAAATGTTCTGGTTTTTATGCACGTGCAGGAGGAACGAAAAGAGGAGGACACTCACCAGAGGAGGAAGGGGAACCCTCCCTGTTTACAAACAGATTTTCCAACCCAGCCAGTGGATGCTTGGCTAGCTACTTCTGCTGCAAGCAAATATTTACCAAATAGCATGAGGCAAGCTCCATTAGCTGGTAATCCACAGGGACTGCTGGATGGACCACAACAATGGCTAGCAGAGGTGGCTCTGCCTTGCGGCACTGAGGTTCTTCCTTCGATCCCTGGGGATGCACTTCCTGGCACTGCGGCTCCACCTTCTATCACTGGAGATCCACCTCCTAGCACCGCGGCTCATCTTCCCTGCACAACATCTCAATCTTCCATTGCCGCTCCTCTTCCCCGCTCGGTGTCTCTATCTTCCGTCACTGGGCATCCATCCTCCAGCTTCGGGGCTGCTCATACTGACATCTCAGGAGCCTCTCCCAGCACCCTAGTCTCTCCTTCTCCCAGCTCAGAAGCTCCTACTTCTGTCCCTGGGGTTCTTCCTTTTGTTTCCACAGCCCCTTGTGATGGCTCAGTTGGCAATCCTTCTGGGGATCCTATACCAGCAAAACATCCTGCCACGGCGCCACCAAGTGACTTCAGACCTAAGAACAGCGGTCAGTGTTGTGCAGGCAATTTACTGTATAATGGATCTGCATCTATACTGTAATGGTGTTAACACAGCGTCTCTGTCTCTACAGGATCCAACGAGTTGGTCCCAGTGTCCGTTGCTCAGTCATATCCCATTGGATCCCAGGTCTGTATTGCTAAAATCCACTGCTCGGCCAAAACAAGATCATGTAGAGCATTAGTTGGGCTGACTTTTGTTGGCGCATTAGGCAGGATGGGAGCAGCCTGAAGCAGGGTAATTTTAGATTGAATTGAAAATACTTTATTAGTCCTCGAAGGGATAGATGAATCAAATCACATCCATTCATCTACCTTCAGAATTTCAATATTTATGCTCCCTGGCAAACTGAAGCCTTTTGTCTGACCATCCTGGTCCACAGTCTGGCCACCTCTCAGCTGAACTACTGCAACTCTTCTTTGGCTTCCCCATGATATCCTGAAATAAATTCTAAGGCTCCCAACATTTCTTCCCTGTATAATATCCAGTTCCAGCCCTTTCAGTACATCTCCCCCACAGTAACTCCTGAATAAATCCAAGTCAAACTTCAAAATACTTAATCTCCATCAGTGGTTTCTCCAGGAGAAAGCACGGCAAAGTAAGGCAGCTCAAAAACCCTAAGAAAAACACAACTAATAGAAACTGGGGTTTGGCAGGGAATGCACTAGACATACTGGTAGGGAGAACAGAGAAGCACACGCTTTAAATCCAGGGGGGAGGTGGAGACACTTGAGAGACATCAGGAGTGTAAACACCTGGAGGAGGGAACACACAAAGAGAGAAGGATAGGACACCTGAGATTTCAAAATAAGATGAAGAGCAAAAACACAAAAATCCAGGCTGAAAACTTAAACCATGACACTCAATTTTATGGTACTTTTGAAAGATGAGAGTGATTTTATTTTTCCCGGTGGGATAATGAAATTGTCACTGTAGTTCAAATGATAGAATCCCCCCCATTTTTTAAAAAATAAATAAATAAATATGAATACAATAAATGATTAAAAATAATTTATTTTTCTTTGTAGACCAGATCAAATAATCTTAATACTGACAGTACTGCCTATAGCTTCATTTTACACTGCGGCTGCAGCAGTCTCTGCATGAACGAGCTGCTCAAGCTTTCACGGTCTGATACAGAAGGCATAAGGAGTGTTTACGGATCTTGTGCAGTTTGACCAGCATCCTCCTCTGACCTACAGAGTCCAAGGAACTGTCCTGATTGGTCTAATTGTTAATAGTACCTATGAATAAATACTTGGGTCATAATTAGGATGTATTTATTTGTATTTGTTTGTTGCCAAGACCAAGCAGTCACACATCCTCACATGGCTGTGTGGGTGCTGGGGTAAATGCTGCACAGCAGATAGATGTGTATCTGTGTTTAGAGTGCAGAGAATGATGGCAGCAGGATGCTGGAAGAATTGCTGGACAGCCTGAAGCAGCTGGAGGAACCAGAGTGTCTGCTGGAGCCAAACCAGATGAAGAAATATTCCTGGATAGACCAGGTCCGTGTTGATTTTTGTCCGGCTACTCAGCACTTTGTTTCCCACTGTCACCTTCCTGTGTATACAGGACCAGCACTCCGTGATTCCTGACAGAGGAGCTCTGCTATCAGAGGCCAAGCTGCAGAGTATCATGAGCTTCCTGGATGAGATGGAGAAGGAAACATCATACTCTGTTACCATGGGGTCACATAAACAGGTACATCATTACAGGGGATTTATTTATTCATTCCTGTACTTCCTTTCTCATCTTCCTGTTTAGCTTTCCTGTAACCATTTCCTGTTCCTTTCTCATCTTCCTGTTTAGCTTTCCTGTAACCACTTCCTGTTCCTTTCTCATCTTCCTGTTTAGGTTTCCTGTAGCCACTTCCTGTTCCTTTCCATCTTTCCGTTTAGGTTTCCTGTAGCCACTTTTGTCCTGCATTGCCTAATGATGTCTGTGTTGGCTAAATGTCCTCAGTTTGTTGCTGTACACAACAGCTTGTATTTCTGTTGTGAAGAAAACTTTAGTGGCCGTTTTGTTTTGAATAGTGAGACTGGTTTGGTCTGAAACTCAGTGCTTCTTGTATGATTCCATATCACGCCCCTTCTTCATTTTCTTTTTCAAAACCTGTCTTTAAGGTTTACATGTTTGTGTGCGTTTTATAAATGTTTAAGGGTTTCTACAGGAGGTTAAAGGTGTTGGTGGGAACATTAAGAAGTTTATTATCTCTACCTAAGAGGGGTTTCTACAGGAGTTTAGAGGTGTATGTGGAAACTATAACACTGTGACTACCAGAACTTACTAGAACTCCAACGGCCGTCAATTTGACTTCTCCTTTCGGTATTTCCCATTAGGGGTCTCCACATCAAGTCAGTTTCTTCCATCTAACCCTATCTCCTGCATCCTCTTCGGTCACACCAACTATCTTCATGTCTTCCTTCACTGTATCCATGAACCTCCTCTTTGGTCTTCCTCTAGTCCTCTTTCCTGGTGGTTCCAAACCCAGCATCCTTCTTCTGATGTACTCTCTCTCTCTCCTCTGCACATGTCCAAACCATCTCAGTCTGACCTCTCTGACTTTAAAACCTCTAACATGTGCTGTTCCTCTGATCCTGTCCATCCTGGTCACTCCCAGAGAGATCCTCAGCATCTTCATCTCTGATACAAACATCTCTGATTCCTGTGTTTTCCTCAGGGCCACTATCTCTTGACCAGTGCTTCTCAAATATTTTCTGTTGCGCCCCCCGCCCCAGGAAGAAGAAAATATTTTGCACCGCCACCCCACTCTCCGCCGTGACTATCATTCGTATCATTTTTCTATGAAATTATTATAAGTGCACCTCTGCTTATAATGTTATTATATCCTCATTAACATTAAAGAAAACAAAAAAGAAAAAGCAACGTACAACAAACAACAGCTTCGTTAACATGGCATTAACAAGCCAAGCGCTGTATATGCTTTGTCATATTTCCTTGTCTTAGCTTTTGGGAGACTTTTGTTTGACTCATTATCCCCATCTGTCTCCGTGTTTTTTTTCATCGTTGTTAAATATTTTTTCATGGTGTCCGTAGAGGATTTGTTTACTCCACTGCCTATACTGCTCTGTGTTGTGTTTGAGAATGTTCGGTCCAAAAACAACTCTACACCATAGAGTTAATACTTCCTGCGCACACTCTGACAATGAGAGCACCAACTACTGTAGTGGATGTGCAATTACACTTTATTCTAGTACAGCAAAAATAATAATAAAAAATTTTTCCTCAGGGTCACACGCGCCCCCCTGGCATCGCACTGCGGCCCCCAAGGGTGGCGCATCCCATTATTTGAGAAGCAGTGCTCTTCACCAAACAGCATCGCCGGTCTCACCACGGTTTTGTACACTTTTCCTTTCATTTTAGCTGAAACTCTTCTATCATACGTCACATCCGATACTTTTTTTCCCTGTAACCTCACTTTTCCATTTGAATCCCTCTCATTCAAACACACGTACTCGGTTTTACTCTGACTAATCTTCATTCCTCTTCTTTCTAGTGCATACCTCCACCTCTTCCCTCCTCTCACTACAGATCACAATGTCATCTGCATCATTGTCCATGGAGATTCCTGTCTAAACTCATCTGTCAGCCTGTCCACTTTATATAGATCACGCTGACTCCTCCTACACACTGCCTGCACACATGCACACGAATGCATATCTTGAGTGGCTTTTGATGCAGTTTTGTCGCACCAGGCACGTCTATCTTCTTTTCAAACCTTCTCCTCGTTCAAAAACTGAAGCAGCAGCTGCGGGCAGTTTCTTTGTGGGCAAGTGGTTGGCTCTCAGCGCATTAGCAAGCTCAGCGATGAAGTCGCGTCTGGATTTATTTGCAGCAAGTCTTTTTTTGTACAAAATCCAGGAATTGACCACTGCCATTTTCAGCAAGTTATAAAATACAGCAACTGGTCTACCTTCGCGTTGCTGTTTTGACTGAATACTTTCCAGCATTTGATCCAGCACATCCACTCCGACCTTAGTGTGATTATAATAAAGCACACTTTGCCGGCTTTGCTTGGAAAATTGGAAAAAGTTATAGTGTATTTAATAGAGGCGTCAAAATGACGGATGTGGGAGTCAGAGGAAGAATCACTCAAATCTCCTTTTTAGTTTTTTATTTCAGTTGAATTACAACATAGGAAAAAAAACATATAAAAAGACCTCAAAAGCTCAGGAACGTCAAAGATCAACGTAACTATAGTAAATAGACGTTGACTTCTGAGAATAGTCAAACTGAAGGGTTTAGTGTGTTTTACGCTTTAAATCGACAGAAAAAGAAGAAGTTTATTACTACCTCCAGGAGGAAGTTATGTAATGGGGAGCGTGTACATGCATGTGTGGATTTTTGTGAGCGTATATCGCGATGGGAAGATGAAGAAGAGATTAAACTTAGCTATGTTCTTTTTTTTTTTTCTTTTTTAAGGTTTTTATACAACTTCAGTTTTTGTTTTAAGCTAACTTTAGCTTATTTTTAAAGCTAACTTTAACTTCTTTTTTTTGGCTAACTTTTGTTTTTTTCACTTCTGAAAAAACTCACAATGTCCTAATTAGTGAGTTCAAATTATACAATATGTTCGAGTATGAACCTGACTGGCGGTTTATCCAACTTTGTGGTTGTTTGACAGACTGGAGACTTGTTCAGGTAGTTAATCTGTACCTAATGGCTGGCAGGAAAAAGATTTCTTTTGCTGACCTTGCTCGTGGTCTGCGGTCCGCGAGCTTTTCTGGTTGCTGATAATGTTTGTCATTTGTGAGTGCAGCCATCCATCTATTCCTCCGACATCTTGGAGGTGCCAGTCATGCTGACACGTGTTCGGACAGCATCGACTGCTCCAAAGCAAATTTATTGCACACCAACACACACGAGGCAAGGGTTGAGCCAACAATCTTTCTTTCATATTCTCTGGGAAGCTGAAATCCTCCTGATGTTGCAGCTGCCTGAGGAGGAGCTGGCTGGCATTGAGCATGCCTCTGCCACTGCCGCTGAGATCACTACTTCAACGATGAGACTGAAGTTGGAACTGGAAGAGAAGAAGAACATGGTCACCGTACTGCATACGGCACTGGTGGGTTGCTCTCTGTTCTAGCTACTTCACCTTTACCTAACCACTATTCCCTGGCCCCTAAATACCTTTTACTTTATCTCTACCTTTCTCATCTATGTTATCAATACCTATCAATACCATTCTGCCATTGCTCCAACCTTACTGCTACCTTGTCGCTACTGTTTCCTGACCTCTTGGATGAGTGCCTCCTGGCTTTTCAGGTTGAACAGGTGGAGCTGACAGCCCATCAGATGAAGAAGATTGAGACAGATCTCAATCATAGCTTCCAGCTGCAGAAAGAAAAATATGAAGCCACCATCCAGAGGCACCTGGCTTTCATAGACCAGGTAAGTTGCCCTTAAGATAGAGCCAGTTAGACTTTTCCTCTGTGCTCACACTGTCACCTGCTTTTTCAGCTCATCAATGATAAGAAAACACTGAGCGAGCGCTGTGAGGGTGTGTTGTTGGAGTTGAAGCAAATGGATCAGAAGTGCACCAAGAAGATAGTGCAGATGCAACAGCAGCATGAGACGGTGAATGGTCATCTATATCTCGCATCCTGCTCACCACGGTCTTCCACTTTGTCTCTTCTGTATTTCTACTTTTTTTAGGCATCTAACAGTGAAGTTGCGAGATACTCATTGGAATGGTTGTGTTAAGTATTAGGCTTTTCCAGCAAAGCTCCAAAGACCTTCTTGTATCCGTCCTGTTAACTTTTTTCTGCACAGATACATTCTTTTTTGGAGGGTACATAACGTGATGAAACTTTGCACAGTCCCTAGTGGACTGCAATATTTTTCTAATTTGAAGGTCTAATTTTTTTTTTTTCCAAGATGGCGCCGTGTACGGACGCCTGTTACAGCAGCTCCTCGTCTTTTGCTAACTGTCATCCAGTCGTTATTGGGTTCTTTTTCCAAATTTTTTTAGTGTTAGCTAGCTTATTTTCCAACTTGGAAACTTATGTTTTCTTGAATGTTTTCTTTAAAAACTAAGACTTTTTTTTTTATACTAGAAGTATGGCTATTGTTTACACTCGCGACCAACTGTTAGCTCTGAGTAAACCTAGCCTGCTTCATGGAGCCCGGCATATAATTCCAAGAGAGATCCGGAAAAGACGTCGCGGACGCAGAGCCGGGGCCCACGTTAAAATGAATAGGAGGAGATTCAAGCCTGCTGTGCCTGCAGTTATAATGGGAAATGTGTGCTCACTGGCTAATAAGACCGAGGAGCTAATGACGCTAATTAACACACAAGCGGAATATCATGAATGCAGTTTACTGAGCTTCACTGAGACATGGCTGCATTCCCACATCCCAGACAACAGTGTCGAGGTTCCTGGTTTTGAGACTGTGCGGGCGGACAGAGATGCAACCAGCAGCTGTAAGAAGAGAGGAGGTGGGATTGTGCTCTATGTGAGTGAGCGCTGGTGCAATCCCGGACATGTTTGCGTCAAGGAGCGTCTCTGTACACCGCATGTGGAGTTACTGGCGGTTGGACTTCGGCCTTACTATCTGCCGAGGGAACTTACATCGGTTATGGTGGTGACTGTTTATGTTCCTCCGTCGGCTGATGCTGAAACTGCTGGTGACGTCATTTTAACCACCGTTTCCCGCCTGCAAACACAGCAGCCCAACGCCTTCTGTATCATAACTGGTGATTTCAACCACATCAACATGAACAGATCACTTATTGACTTCACCCAGTACGTGGACTGCCCCACGAGGGAGAATAAAACTCTGGACCTCCTGTATGCAAACATACTAAATGCATACAGAGCCACAGCCCTTCCTCCCCTTGGCAGGTCTGATCACAACCTGGTCCATCTAAAGCCGTGTTATGTCCCAATCGCCCTGCAAAAACCCGTGTCCAAAAAGACTGTCAGGAAGTGGAGTCCGGAAACAGAGCGGGCTCTACAGGACTGTCTCGGATCCACGGACTGGGATGCACTCTGCACACCTCACGGGAAAGACATTGATGGCATGACAGACTGCATTACAGAATACATTAAGTTCTGTGTGGAGTCTGTCTGTCCCACCCGGATTGTTCGATGCTTCCCCAACAACAAACCCTGGACCTGTGACCTGAAGACGCTCCTTAACCGGAAGAAAGCAGCCTTCAGGTCTGGAGACGGGGAGGAGCTGAAGATGGTGCAGCATCAACTCCGAGACCAGCTGAGGAAGGGAAAAGATGCATACAGGAGGAAGCTGGAATCCAAACTTCAGCAGGACAACATGAGGGAGGTGTGGTCCGGCATGAAAAAGATCCCTGGATATGGGGGAAGAAGCAGACCCACTAGTGGTGGTAAAGATAGAGCTAATGACTTTAATACCTTCTTCAACAGGTTTAGCTCTACAAATGCCACTACCTCTTCTTCCCTACCTCCACCACACCTGCTACCAGCGTCTGCTCCTTCTCAGCTATTCAATGGACTAGTGCCTGAACCCCCCCCACCCAACCGTTTGACTGTGACCACCTTTCAGGTGAAGAAACAGCTGGAGAAGCTAAACCAGCACAAAGCAGCCGGCCCAGATGGCATCAACCCCCATACCCTGAGGACCTGTGCGCTCCAGCTGTGTGGGGTTCTCCAGCACCTCTTCAACCTGAGCCTCAGGCTGGAGAGGGTTCCGCTTCTCTGGAAGACATCCTGCCTGGTCCCTGTACCCAAGAAACCATCTTCATCTCACCTCAAGAATTTCTGTCCAGTTGCCCTCACATCTCATGTGATGAAAGTGCTGGAGAGGCTGGTGTTAGCTCACATGAGACCGCTGGTGAATTCCTCTCGGGAGAACATCTCGTTACCGGAGGTCTTTCTTTCCGTACGTGATCGGGCTCTACAACGACTCACTTAGCAGATAGGAAGTTGTTGCTGTGACACACAAATTTCCCCTGTGTGGGATCAATAAAGTATATTCTGATTCTGATTCTAAAAGGGTGAAGACGTGTGTGGAGAGTCACCTTTTGAGAGCTGCCCCGTTAGTCCTGACGATGGAAATTTATAGTATTGCTACACTTCTAGAAAACATTGAACTGTAAAAAATTTTCTTTGCAACAACGCCTAAACAAAACAGAAAGTCAGCATTTGGGATGGCATTTTGAAGATGTCATTCTTTAATTCTCCAAACAAAAATTTTAGGATATGGTGCCCAAAATTGCACCACTTGTAATTAGCACGTGTTGGATTGAAGGTTCCAAAATGGTGCGTTTTCCCCAGTGCTTTTGGATTTATTTATTTTTCACCAAACTCAGGTAACACCGCATAAAAATACAAATGGTTACTGTTTTAATCTGTAAACACTGAGCGAAATAAGATTGTTTTTGCGAGATTAAAACTGAATGCTCAAATCATTTGTTTAAAGCCTTCAAGAATACGTAAACCTTTAAGAAACTACCTAATTGGCAAGCTCCGCCAAAACGGACAATACAGAAAAAAATCCTCTCAGAGTTACATATTAATTTAGTCTGCAAGTACACCATTTTAAAAAAATTGGATTTTTTTTTGTCATCCACGCCCTTTAAATTAGTTTTGTTTTGTCTTCACAATCAGAATCAAAAATACTTTATTGATCACATATGTGAAAAATTTGTGTGCTACAGCACCACGGTAACCATAAAAAAATAAATAGTGAGGATATATACAAAAAGGATAATGAAAATTAAATATTAAAATGGAAGGAATAATGTATAATTTCTGTATATCTGTATCACTTATTGTTTTTTATACTTAAAGTAGTATAAATATACACTTTTACAATCATGGTTGCTCAAAGTAAAATTTTAAATACAAAAAATGCAATCAAATGAGCTACTGCAGTTCATTAAACACAGAAAATGCTTTAAACTGTGAACCATCGCAATGGCATAAAAACACTTAAATCCCTAATTTTACCTCCACAACACATTTACTTTCTATGGTTAATTTGATGATGATACCAATGGCAAAAGCATAAAGCTAATATGTACTAAAATGTACACACTAAGCCACATTGTTGTTTCAGCAACAAGACTCAAAGCTTGAAAAAAAAGTAGTGATTCATTGTCTAAAAAGTTGGGAAATTGTGTTATTGATAGCAATAGGATGATGAACTACTATAAACTATGACGAACTACATCAAACTAATCATGGAAAAATATGAAAAAGACCAAACTGAGGACATGTATGAGGACTGTAAGACAGTGGGAGGGTGTGCTGTAGGTGTGACGGAGGAGTTTAGAGTGAAGGTGAGAATCAATTAAAATTTGATGACGTTTGATCATTTGTCCTAGAATTATGAGAACTGCATATTTTAATCCAGTGGGTTGGGGCACCAGCCTCTACACTTTTGTTCTTTTCTTAGTCCCCACAACAAAAAAATAACAAAAACATGGTGCTAAAGAACATTAACATGCTGAGGCCATACATAATGTTGCAATAACACCACCTGTATCCCATTAGTGACTTTAATATGATCTTTCACTGCTCTTTGCTTTCTGTCAGCATATTGTGGGTGTGGCTTTGTTTTGCTTGATAATGTCCACCTACATGATGATGTACGTCACACCCACATGATAAAATTGCACTCCTTTTGTAGGAAATCAAGAAGTTAAAAGATGTAATGAGCGCCACCGAGAAAGTTCGTCGAGAAAAGTGGATTGAGGAGAAGACCAAAAAGATAAAAGATATTACAGTCAAAGGTGTGTGTGTATAAACACTGCATTCCATATGATTATACACACTGTATTTTTTCCCGTTCCGTCTTCTTCCGCTTGTTCCGGGGTTGGGTCGCGGGGGCAAAAGCCTCAAACGGGCAGCCCAGGCCTCTCTCTTTCCGGCTGCATCCTCTAGCTCACCTGGAAAGATCCCAAGTCGTTCCCCGGCCAGCTGTGGGACATAGTCTCTCCAGCGTGTCAGGGGTCTGCCCCTTGGTCTTCTCCCGGTGGAACGTGCCCGAATTTTTTCCCTATTAAGGTGTTATTTAGGGCTGCAGCTAACAATTATTTTGGTGATCGATTAATCTGTCGATTATTGGAACGATTAATTGGATAAAATGACAACTTAATAAATATTAGTTTTTTGGCATACTATTGAATGTAATTGTGCAAAACGGAACTCATAACCACATAAACAACATGTTGGGCTTATTGCAGGTAGTGCAAATGTTAATCTTTCTGTGAAATAAAGAAGTAGAATATTACTATTTCTAGAACAAATATAAAATAATAAATCTAGTAAATCATAAGCCCCCATAAAATGTGCTTTAGTAGTACTGGCTAATAAAACATCAAATGTAAACTGTTGACCATTCAGGATCAAATTTGAAAACAAGAAATCTTTAACACTTTTAGATATGTAAAATCAGAGGTATGGAACCAAACGAAAATGGCCCCAGGTTAACATGAGTAAAAATATACAAAAATATTCCAGTTGTGTATTTTTAGTGGAAAAAAAACCCCCACCATCTTAACTGTAAAAATAGTAACTTTAATAAATAAAATGGGTCCATCCTCACCGATGGGTCCATCTTCACCACTTGTACTATAATAAAACACATTAGTGTTTAAATTTCGTTCCTACCCTCACCATGGTGAGGCCTGCCCAACAAACAACACTCATTTGTTGTGGGAAAAAATGTGCCTTGCAGTGTAGAGGAGGGGTCTTAGATCCTGGATTGAATTTAGCAATCTTTGTTTTTTTAAACCCCTCGCCATTGACAGCGGCCTCATATCGGCCGCAATAATTTCCAAAATAAGAGTCCGCGAATGAAGCGCTCTGCTTCACTTGTTTTTCCACAGAAAATAGTTAATGTTGGGTTGTTTTTTGCAGACCATAAAAAGAGTATTTAGCAACCTGTGAAGTTGTTTTTATTAGAAATAACGTCATGTAATCTTAATCATCGCTACGGTTTGCCCTCTCCCGCTTTGAGTCTGACATGGTTTTTTTTCAAATGTTCATGCAGTGACGTTGCACTCCCGTGCAAAAATGTGTCCGTTTTGCAAACTTTGCATATTAACACGAGTCTTTTTCACATTTAGTGGATAATGATCCCAAACATTGGATGATTTTGTTGTTTTTTCTTTCCGCCATCTTGTTGAATCTGCCTAATTATGTGAGGTGGGGTGAAAGAAGGCCAATGATTGGCTGCTATCTACTTCTCCTATTTTGGTAGCTTGCATCGTCATTTTGATCTATCCTGCCACACTTGGAGACCAATTTAAGTGCAGTTGACAGTAAAAACTTTTTAGATGACTAATCGATGACCAAATTAGTTGACAACTATTTCAATAATCGATTTTAATCGATTAAATCGATTAGCTGTTTCATCCCTAGTATTATTTGCCCAAAACTATTTATCATGGTTTATTGGCTCCTGGAATCAGTCTCTTGTGATAGTGTACCAGGTGTGCCTTTTTAAGTTGTGTGTGCACTTGTCTCTGTGTACAACACATCCCCACACATCCAGACATTTCCTATTGTGTGTTCCATTCTCAGGGTTGGAGCCAGAGATCCAGAAGCTGATCTGTAAGCATAAACAGGAATTAAAGCGTTTACAGACACTTCACCAGGCAGAGCTTGCAGCTGCAGACCAGCGTGCCGACCAGCGTTACCTGCAGCAATCTGAGGATCTACGGCAACAACTACACCACCAGGCCCAGGAGGAGTGTCAGAGAGAAAGAGACTTGGCAAAGCAGAGGTACACCTGTTGGATTTTGTGAAGGAGTGAGTTGGGGAGCAAGGATGGCTCAGTGAGTAGAGCAACCGCCTGGTAACCGGAGGGTTGCTGGTTTGATCCCCTGTACTCAATTGCTCCTGCTGGTGGTTTGCACCTTGCATGGTAGCTTCCACCATCAGGTGTGAATGGATGAACGTGAGCTACACTATAGAGCGCTTTGAGTGCCAACGCAGGTGGAAAAGCACTATACACGTAATTAGAGTCCATTTACTAAATGAACCCAACCAAACCAATTTCTCTCCTACAATAATAATAAAAATTTTATTTGTAACGCACTTTAGTATCTCCAGTGGAGATCTCAAAGTGCTACAATGACCAAAAGGAACAACAAACTCCTCACCGAAATGAATGGCATTTTCCTGTTAGGTAGTGCCATTCTGTGTCCAGCTGGTGATCTTTGTGCCCATTTACTGGAATCCTTGCAAAAAGAATAATTTAGACTGGATCATTGCAATAGAAACCAAAATGTGGCCCAAATTTGAACTATACAGTATTGTTTCTTTAACCCATATTTAAGAAAACTGTTTAATTTTGTCATCTGAATGGCTTATCCCTAAAGAGGTCACGGAGGGTGTTGGAGCCTATCCTGGCTGATTTCAGGTGAGAGGCTGGGTACACCCTGAACAGGTCACCTGTCTAATTACAAACACACAGATCCATTCCTAAGGGCAATTTTATAGCAGTCAATCAACCTAACATGATGGTTCTGGAGGGTGGAAGCAAACCAGAGGACCAGGAGAAAAAACATTTATGTACTCTACATATGGAGAACATGCAAACTCCACACAGAAAGGCCAATGTTTCAAACATCGCCCCACTCTGGGACTTGAACCTCCGACCTACTTACTGTGAGGCCATCGTGCTAACACTTGTACCACCGGGCTGCCCGCTGTTCAAAACAAAAAGTTTACAAATTAATTTTATAAATAAATACAGTATAAGTTTACAAACAAAACCTTTGTGTTACTGAAGCGGCGTAAATGTTTAGCTCCACCAATGTTGTTTTTGGCAGCCATCTGAGTTTTTTTTTTAGTCTTCATCTTTGGAACAAAAATTTATTTAAGTTTTAGTCACATTTTCGTCATCTCTGTATATTTTAGTTTTAGTCAACGAAAACCAAAAAGAGTTTTCATCTAGTTTTAGTCAGGAGAGACTTAAAACGTTTTTAGTCTAGTTTTAGTGTAAAAAAAATATTCTTACTTAATCAATCGTGGCTTTATTACTGAGAATGATGCAGGTTACATCAAGGTGTGGAGCTGAGGCCAAAAATATACCCTTGACAAAACAGACAGGCTCAGATGAAAAAAAACTTCACAAAGCAGATTTATTAGATTGATAAAAAGTCCAAATAAAGAAGACAAAAACAGATAAACTAGGCAAGTTCTAATGTAGGAGCTGGAGCCAAAAACTGGATAACAGGTCAAGCATGGTAAAAACAAACGATCTGGCGAAGACTGGAATAGATCTGGAAGTCTGTCAAGATCTGGAAAAAACTGTTCCATTTATGCTCCAGCAGATAAGTAGATGAGTTTCAGGTGTCAGGTGACACAGACATGAGGGAGGGAGGAAACAGGACACAGAGGGGAAACAGACTACTCTCCTGACAGTACCCCACCCGTAACGGGCGCCACCCGTCGCCCGCCAGACCTGCCAGGCTGGCCAGGATGAGACCGGTGAAAGTCCCTCACCAGGGAAGCATCCAAAATGCGAAAGCAGGGGATCCACGACCATTCTTCAGAACCATACCCCTCCCAATCAACCAAGTACTGAAGCCTTCTGTCGCGCCGACGCACATCCAAAAGGCGGTGTACAATATAGGCAGGAGAACCGCTCATGAGCCGGCGGGAGGAGGAGGATCGGCAGGAGGGCAAAGGTCACTAGAAACAACAAGTTTAAGCAGGGAAACATGGAACGATGCAAAGAGCAGAGGGCAAGTCAAGGCGGACTGCTGTGGGACTCAAAACCTTAGAAATCCGGAAAGGTCCTAGGTATCGAGGCGAGAGCTTACAGGAGTCAGTTCTGAGGGTGATATCCTTAGCAGATAGCCACACTGACTGACCTTCCTGGTAGTTAGGGGACCGGGGCACGATGCCTGTCAGCCCACAGAGACAGAGGTCTCGAGTAATGCAGCCCGGACTTTCTTTCAGATGTTATGACAGCGGCGGAGATGGTGTTGGATAGAGGGAACCGCTAACTCCTGCTCCTGTTCAGGGAATAAAGGGGGTTGATACCAGAGAGAGGCCTCAAATGGTGACATACCAGTTGCCGTGGAGACCAGGGAATTATGGGAATACTTAACCCAAGGCAGATACGTGCTCCAAGTGGTGGAATTGAAAGATGCAACACAGCGCAGAGCAGATTCCAGGTCCTTATTAGCCCTCTCAATCTGTCCGTTAGTCTGGGGATGGAAACCCGAGGAAAGACTAACAGATGCACCGAGTGCTTGACAGAAATCTTTCCAGACCTGGGAGGTGAATTGTGAACCCCGATCAGATACTATATCAACAGGTATTCCATGAAGCCTGAACACATGATTGACCAGTGAATCAGCAGTTTCTTTGGCTGTGGGGAGTTTAGGTAGGGCAATAAAATGGGCTATCTTGGAAAAGCGGTCAACAACAGTGAGAATGGTGGTGTTTCCATCAGAGGGTGGTAAACCTGTCACAAACTCAACTGCTATGTGGGACCAGGGCCTAGAAGGAACTTCCAGTGGCTGAAGTAATCCAGCAGGTGGTCTGTGACTGGTCTTACTACAAGCACATGTTGGACAGGCGGCGACATTGGACCGAGTGTCTTTATCCATGGAAGGCCACCAGAAGGTTCGTTTGAGCAGGGACAGTGTGCGGCTTACCCCTGGATGGCAGGCAAAACGGCTGGTGTGTACCCACTGCAACACCTCGGAACGGGCGGAATCTGGAACAAAAACTTTACCAGGAGGGCTAGAACCTGGATCAGGCTGAGATCGTTGAGCTTCCTTAATAGTGTTTTGGATTTCCCAGGAAATTGCAGCGACCACACAAGTCGGTGACAAGATGGGCTCAGGCTCACCGGTTTGTTCTTCGGCATTATGCAGTCTAGACAGGGCATCAGGCTTTGTGTATCTGGATCCAGGTCGATAGGAAAGTGTGAAATTGAATCGGCTGAAGAATAACGCCCAGCGGGCCTGGCGGGGATTCAACCTCTTGGCGGACTGAATATACGCCAAGTTCTTGTGATCTGTCCAGACCAAAAAGAGATGCTCAGCCCCCTCCAGCCAATGTCTCCACTCCTCCAGAGCCATCTTCACAGCTAATACCTCACGGTTTCCAACATCCTAATTTCGCTCAGCTGGGGAAAGACGTCAAGAGAAGAAAGCGCATGGATGCACGTGTCCATCTGGGTCTGACCTTTGAGACAACACAGCCCCAACTCCGATGTCAGAGGCATCCACTTCAACAATGAACTGCTGAGTGGAATCTGGATTCTTCAGGACTGGTGCAGTTGTAAAGAGACTCTTCAGAAGTCTAAAGGCTGCGTCAGCTTCTGGATTCCAAATATACTCTACAGAGAGAGAGGTAAGTTTAGTCAAAGGAACCACAACAGAACTGAAGCCTCTGATGAACCTTCTGTAGAAATTTGCAAAACCAAGGAATCGTTGGAGCTTCTTCCTACTATCCGGGACCGGCCAATCTGTTACTGCCCTGACCTTCTCTGGGTCAGCCTTAACCTGCCCACTCTCGATGATGAAACCCAGAAAACTGGCCTTAGATGAATGAAAAACACGTTTCTCAGCTTTTACGAATAGTTTGTTTTCCAGCGGTCTCTGTAAGACCTGACGAACATGAACCTGATGCTCCTCCTTGTTCCGCGAAAAAATCAAAATGTCATCTAGGTAGACAAACACAAAACAATTGAGAAAATCCCACAGCACATCATTAATCAGAGACTGAAAAACAGCTGGAGCATTAGTTAGCCCGAATGGCATAACCAAATATTCAAAGTGTCCTAGCCGTTTTCCATTCAGAACCTTTTTTTCAGATTTCAGATTTAAATTTATTCATTTGGTCACAAATTTAACAAAATCGTAATAATACAGATCGCAACAAAGAAACAAATAGACCAAAGAAGAGGAATAGGCTGAAGCATGGCTTATACGGTATGTGCCTATCCCTATTACATCCGTATACATTCAACTGAACAGCAATTTTGAAATCAAACAAAAATTAAATTTACAAAGTCCACATCTCCAATCAAACAGAAAACCACAATAAACTTTATATTATCATCTTTTCACTCTTATTTTAACTTACTTATAATTCCTAATACTTTTATATTTAAGATGTTTAAATTTTAAGAAAGAAGAACATATTTTCAATTCATCACTGAGTTCATTCCATAATTTTACGCCAACAACAGAAACACATTTTGATTTTACCAAGGTTCTTACTCTAACACGTTCAAAAGTATAACATCCTCGTTAATTATAATGACCAACTCTAAATATAAAAAAACTTTGTATACCTTTTGGAACTAAATTATTTTTACTTTGTACATGATCTGTAATATTCTAATATTTACCATATCTTGTAGTTTTAAACAGTTATTCAGAATAAACAGTTGATTTGTGTGTTCATAAAATCCAACTCTGTTTACTATTCTTATTGCTTTTTTTGTAATTTAACCAGTAAATCTATCTGAGTTTTTCCTGCATTCACCCAAATCTCAGCACAATATAAAAATTATGGCACAATATTAATAATAATAATAATGTATTTTATTTATAATGTACTCTATACTTGAAATCAAGTCTCAGAGTGCTACATGGATTAAAACATTAAAACTTAAAACAATTAAAACAGTACAGTACAATAAAAACAAACATACAATGCAAACAAATTTAAAAATGATAAGCTTTTTTAAAAAGGTGGGTTTTTAGTCCTTTTTTAAAAGCATCCTCCGTCTGTGGGACCCTGAGGTAGTCTGGGAGGGCATTCCACAGGCGTGGAGCAGCAGCCTTGAAGGCCCTGTCGCCCATTGTTTTTAGCCGTGTCCTGGGTGGGTTCAGACGATGCTGTTGGCCTGACCGGGTCCTGGTTGAGGTATTGAGTGTGAGTAGTTCTGAGAGGTAAGTCGGGGCCTCACCGTGCAGACAGTGATGGGTATGAAGGAGGACCTTGTATATTCAACACGGAGGTGAACGGGAAGCCAGTGAAGGCTGTGAAGGATGGGGGTGATGTGCTCGTATTTCCGCACCCTCATCAGGACCCTGGCAGCGCTGTTCTGAACATACTGGAGCTTTTGAGTGCTCCTGCCAGGGATCCCAATGAGAAGCGCATTACAGTAATCCAGCCTGGAGGAGACAAAGGCATGGACGAGCTTCTCAGCAGCCGGGAGGGAGAGAGATGGACGAAGTTTTGAGATGTTACGGAGGTGAAAGAAGGAAGTTTTGCAAATGTGGGTGACATGATTGTCAAAGGTGATGTGGGGGTCAAGCTTAACCCCGAGATTGGTAACAGAGGGAGAGAGGGGAATGTTGTGGCCAAAGAGGGAAATTGAGTTTATGGGGGAGGAGCGAAGTTGTTGAGGGGTACCAATCTGAATGGCTTCGGTTTTAGAGCCGTTCAACTGAAGAAAATTTTGGCTCATCCATGCCTTTATGTCCTCCAGGCAGGAGCTGAGGTGTTTGAGAGTGGCAGAGGGGGACCCAGAGGGAGTGACTTTGAGGTAGAGCTGTGTGTCGTCCGCATAGCAGTGGAAATTAATGCCATGTGTGCTGATGACACTACCAAGGGGGAGCATGTAAATTGTGAAGAGGGTAGGACCGAGCACAGAGCCCTGGGGAACCCCACAGGTGACTGTGTGGGTTCTGGATTTAGCTTCCCCCAGGACCACGCACTCGGTCCGATCAGTGAGGTAGGACTGGAACCATTGAAGGACAGTGCCTGAGAGTCCAATGTGGTGCTGAAGACGGTGGAGAAGGATGTTGTGATCAATGGTGTCAAATGCAGCAGAGAGGTCGAGGAGAATAAGGAGGGATGTGGAACCGGAATCAGAGACCATCAGCAGGTCACTGGTGACTCTGATCAAAGCTGTCTCTGTGCTGTGGAATGGGCGAAAACCAGATTGAAATTTCTCATAGAGGTTATTTGATTTTAAATGATTATGAAGCTGAGAGGAGACAATTTTTTCAAGAATTTTGGATATGAAAGGAAGATTTGAGATTGGGCGGTAATTTGATAAGACTTCAGGGTCAAGGTTGTGTTTTTTGAGAAATGGTTTGACGAAAGCTGTTTTGAGGGATGGCGGGATGATGCCGGTCTCAAGAGAGAGATTGATGATTTTGGTTATGAGGGGAGTGATCAGTTTGTTATGGTTTTTAAGCAGAGGGGACGGGAGGGGGTCCAAAGATGATGTGGATGATTTAGAGTTACGGATAGTTTTCTCGACCTCCTGCTGCGCTGTGGGGGAAAAGTGAGAAAAAGGCTTTAGGAAAGACGGGGATGGAGTTTCATTTGTGAAACTGTGTGTCAGGGTAGAACGAATATTATCGATTTTGGAGGTGAAATAATCAAGGAACCGGTTGCAGTTTGTTACTGTGGGAGTTTGATGTGTGGAAATCTGTGGTCTGAGAAGATGATTGATGGTTGAGAATAGTTTTTTTGAGTTTCCTGAATTGTTATTGATGATTGAGGAGTAGTGTTCTGACCTGGCCAATGTGAGAGCTTTAGCGTAGGAGCGTTGGTGTTCCCGGTAGGCCAACTTATGCACCGTCAGGCCGGATGTTTGGTACGCACGCTCCAGGACACGGCCAGATCTTTTCATGGCTCTGAGCCTGTCTGTGAACCAGGGAGCTGATCGGGTGAATGTGACAGTCCGGGTTTTAAGAGGGGCATGGAGATCCAGGATGGAGGTGAGACTGGAGTTGTAGTAGTCCATGAGATTGCTGACTGATGTAGTTGGAGGGATTTTGAGGAGCTGAAGATGCTGGGAAAATGAATTAGAGTCAATGTTCTTGATGTTCCGGAAAGTTATCTGTCGTTTTGTTTTTTTTATGGTGTTTGAAAGTGGAACCTTGATGTTTATTGCCTGGTGGTCAGAAACTCCAATGTCATATATATTGAGGTCTGTGAGTGTGAGGGTATCTGTTATTACTAAGTCCAGTATGTGTCCTTTGTTATGTGTGGGAGTATAAACAAGCTGTTGTAGATTAAGGCAGTCCAGTACCTGTTTGAATTCAGAGGTCAGTTGACATGTATTTGAGTCCATGTGAATGTTGAAGTCCCCTATAACCAGTATGTTTGAATATGTAGTACAGAGTGAGATGAGAAAATTGTGTATGTCAGAAATGAATGTTGCTTGAGGTTTAGGTGGTCTGTAAATGAGGGCTATTGTTGAGGAAAATGGACGATTACATTTAAAAAACAGACTTTCGAATGAGTTGATGTTTGGCATAGGAAGTTGAAGTATTTCCACGTTGTTATTATTATGGAAGACTGCTAGACCCCCTCCGCGGCCAGTTGTGCGGGCCTTAGCCAGGTAGGAGTACCCTGGGGGGCAGGCCTCATTGAGGACTGAGTAGACCTCAGGTTGTTGCCAGGTCTCAGTGAGGCACATTAAATCAATGTTTTTGTCCAGGATGTGCTGGTGAATAAGTCCGGATTTATTTGACAGAGATTGTATATTGAGGTGTTCAATTGTGATGTGTGCCATAGAATCCGGTTTGTTTAGATAGCGGAGGACGCTGTGATCCACTCCGGATTTTCTGACATACCCGAGCGTCCCCGCGCTATCTGTTGTGGAGATGACGTCGTGTTCTGATGACGTCGTGGATGGTGACGCGGCGATTGTGCGACGGGGCGCGCTGCAGTCCAGATGGATGTGATGGAGTCACGGTTCCTGGAGAAGATAAGCCGGCGACCCGATCCCCTGTGGATGTAGCGGGGTCTTGGTGGTAAATCCGGTTGCCGTGGAGCTCCGATGCTGTGGAGGCCTCGGGGCTGCGGCGGTGTGTTGCTCAGCATGCTGGAGGAGCTAGTTGTTGCTAGCGCCGGTTGCTAGATGTTGTTAGCCAGTAGGAGCTCCTTGGCACAACCAAGGAACTGTAAATCAAACATAACCCTTTGTATTTAAAGCATCTCTTTTTTTACATAATACACCAATTGATTTTGAGATTTTTTGTTTAATATGATAAATGTGTGATTTCCAGGACAATTTTTCATCTATAATAACCCCCAAAAATGTAGCTTCATAAACCCGTTCAATAATAGTTCCACTCAAACATAAAGTAGCTTTATCAACATATTTATTTCCTAAAAATATCATAAATTTAGTTTTATCTTCATTCAGTGATAGTTTATTATAATCAAAATACTTTTTTTTTATCAAAACAAATTCTTTTTCCACAACCTTCAATAACTCATTAATATTTTCACCGCTACAAAAGAAGTTGGTGTCATCAGCAAACATAACAAATTTTAACTTGTTGAGATTGTAAAAATATAATTTATATACAGTGTGAATAATTTTGGTCCAAGGACTGAGCCTTGTGGGACCCCACATACAACTCTATCCATTTGAGAGTCGACATTATACTTGTATATTGTAATCTATTGTCCAGATAACTTTGCAGCCATTGATTAGTTTTGCCTCGAAGGCCATAGTTTTCACATTTCTTTAATAAATGAAAATGATCTATTGTGTCAAACGCTTTACTTAAATCAACAAAAACACCCACAGTAAAAAGTTTTTGATCCACAGCAGTTGCAACATTCTCAACAAAATCCATCACTGCAAGAGATGTTGAACAGTTTGTCCTGAAACCAAACTGGTGTTCGTTTAACAAGTTGTATTTTGATATAAATGAATCGAGTTGATTTGCAAACAACTTTTCTAGTATCTTAGAAAACTGTGGTAGCAGTGAGATCGGTCTATAATTAGAGATAACTTCTTTGTTGCCACTTTTGTAAACTGGGATCACCTTGGTAATTTTCATTAGATCTGGAACAATACCACAAGAAAAAGATTTATTACAAATAAACGTAAAAGGCTCAAGAATACAGTGGATGACCTCCTTGATGAGGGACATATCAATACCGTGGCAATCTGTGGACTTCTTATTTTTGAATTGAGATACTACCTTTAACACTTCACTTTGAGTTACACCACTTAAAAACATTGAATTACAATGAAAGAACATTTCCCTTTTGACATCATCAGCAGTAGCCGGTATGTTTTTAGCTAAATTCGCACCTATATTAACAAAAAAAATGATTGAACTCATTGACAATGTCTTGCTTATTTAAGACAATTGTGTTTCTAGTTTTAATACATGTTGGAAAATGCTTTTCTTTTTTATTTTCCATCACTTCATTCATCACCCTCCAGGTACTTTTAGTATCATGTATATATTTCTGCAGTAATATTTCATAATAATCCTTTTTTTGTTTTCTCATTATACTTATTAATTTGTTTTTATAATCTTTGTAAACTTTTTCTTTTGCTTTAGTAGGATTTTTAATAAAATCTCTATATAACTTGTTTTTTTTTTCTACAGGTCTTTTCCAAACTTATCCATGGTTTTGATCTTGTTTTTACTTTATGGTTACCTTGCTTCAGAGGACAATAATAATCATATATCTTCATAAATATGTCTAAGAAACATCTGTAAGAATCAAACATTATCAACATAAATTTCTTTCCAGTCATAATGCAAAAGTTCATTCTACATTGCTTCAAGTGCACGCGGAGATTTTTCTCTGATTTTATTATAACTAAAAGTTTCCGTAGGTGTAGATATTTGTTTATGATTACTGCTTTCTAAAACAACAAAAACAGAAAAATGATCTGTGATATCTGCAAATAAAAGCCCACTCTTTCTTTTCATACTTGTTTGGTTAACAAATATATTATTAATAATTAATATATTGTTTTTAACAAATCAATGTTAAAGTCACCACAACTAAAGTCAACTTATTCTTGGTTCTGTCAAATAACTCAGAAATCTTCTTGTTAAACTCATCCAAACAACCACCAGGGGTTCGATATATACAACTTATTAATAATTTCTTTTGTTTTTTGCTTTGTATTTCAATTGTTAAACATTCCATTAAGTTCTCAATAGAAAAGCTCATGTTTACAATCACATTACATCCTAAACCTGATTGAACAAACGAAGCAACCCCACCTCCTCTTTTTGTGTGTCTATTCTGAAAAAAGGCTTCATATCCATACAATTTGTCCAAAAGTTCTTTCTCCATCATCCAAGTCTCCGACACCGCAACAACTGAAAACTTCTCCACAAATTTGTTTAAATAGTCTTTAATCTTAAAAAACTTACTGTAGAGACTCCGACTGTTGAAGTGTATGAGAGAGAACCCACGTTGAAATTATCCTGAGAGTAGTATTCACAGTCACAGAGAGTGTTACTAAAACAATGAATCTCTGGGTCAATGTCATCTCCAATGTCATCATTTTTGTCTTTATAATGGAACTTCCTCATGTTTTTTAGTTCTGATTTTATACAGTCTGTAGTCATAAAAAACAGAAGGAAAGGTAATTAAACTAGATAATCCAAACTGGAAATTAAACTTTGCTTCCAAAACTCTAACTGAAACACAATAATTTCATTTATATTTCTCCAGCTCAGATAGGTTTCTGATGGCAACAAATTTAGCCTGTTCTGCTATTCCGCTATTTCCGCTGTTCCACTTGTAACCTTCCTTTATGCGTACCAGATGATAAGCATTCTGTGGTCCATTTTTGTAAATATGGTGGATCCCTGGAGGGGTGTGAAAGCTGAATCCAAGAGTGGCAGAGGGTACTTGTTTTTAACAGTGACATCATTGGGTCAGGGTCCCCAACCATGGTCCTCGCCCAGAAAAGGGTGGAATGCCCACTGCGGGCAGGGACAGGGTCCTGCCCCAAGTGGTGGAGTTTAAGTATCTCGGGGTCTTGTTCACGAGTGGGGGAAGGATGGAGCGAGAGATTGACAGGCGGATTGGTGCGGCATCAGCAATAACTAGGACGCTGCATCGGTCCGTCATGGTAAAGGGAGAGCTGAGCCGAAAAGCAAAGCTCTCGATTTACAAGTCGATCTACGTTCCAGCCCTCAACTATGGTCACCAGCTGTGGGTGATGACCAAAAGAATGAGATCGCAGGTGCAAGCAGCCGAAGTGAGCTTCCTCCGCAGGGTGGCTGGGCTCTTACTCAGAGATTGTGTGAGAAGCTCTGCCATCCGGGAGGAGCTCGGTGTCGAGCCGCTCCTCCTCCAAGTCGAGAGGAGCCAGATGGGGTAGTTCGGGCATCTGGTCAGGATGCCCCCTGAGCGCCTTGCGGGCGATTTGTTTCGGGCACGTCCCACCGGGAGGAGACCAAGGGGCTGACCCCAGACCCGCTGGAGAGACTATGTCTCACAGCTGGTCGGGGAACTACTTGGGCTCCTTCCGGGTGAGCTGGAGGATGCAGCCGGGGAAAGAGAGGCCTGAGCTGCCTGTTTGAGGCTGTTGCCCCCGCGACCCGACCCCGGAACAAGCGGAAGAAGATGGAACGGAACATCATTGAGTCCGCGATAATCAACACAATGTCTTAGCGATGAATTTTTCTCGGGAACAAAAAAGAAACCAGCACCGAGTAGGGAAGTGGAGGGCCGTATCAAACCAGAGGCGAGAGACTCTTTAATATACTTCTCCATAGCCTCCCTTTCAGCCCTGTACAAATTGTACAACCTGCTGGTAGGTAGTTTAGCACCAGGAGTCAAAACTATGGAACAGTCATGCGGATGATGAGGGGGCAGGGACAGAGCCTTGGATTTACTGAAAACGTTGCTCAGTTCATGGTACTCATCAGGGATGTTGGATAAATCCACTACTTCTAGGTTGGGTTCTACTGGAGCGTTGTCTCTCTTTGCTGGCGTTAGTGCAGATGCAAGACAGTTAGCATGACAGTTGTTGCTCCAGCTACTCACCCTTCCTTCTGTCCAGTCAATAACAGGGTTGTGCTGGAACAACCAGGGAAAACCGAGGATCAAAGGCGCGGTAGGTGCAGACAGGATGTTAAACCGTATTTCCTCTCGGTGGTTGCCAGACAAAATGAGTGTGACCGGTTCTGAACGATGAGTTATCTTGGCCAGCAACCTACCATCAAGAGCCAGTGCAGAAACTGGATTTTCCAGGGCCTCCAGCCGTATTCCAGTTTGCTCTGCTATCAGTTTATCCAAGAAGTTCTCTTCAGCACCCGAGTCAATCAAGGCCAACAGTGGCAGTGTGACAGTCTTGTAACATAGTGTGGCCTGTATCTGGAACCTCTTTTTAGTTCTCCCAGTGGTGTTGGATTGGCTCATCTGCACCCCCACGCTTACTGATGAGCCCTCTCTTTTGGCCGTGTTGGACAAAATGTCAGAAAGTGACCCGGCTTTCCACAATACAGACATTCTCCTGCCAAGCTTCGCCTATGGCGCTCCTCTGGGGTTAAGCATGCTCCTCCAAGCTGCATGGGTTCTGGAGCAGGGGGAGCAGGAGTGGGAGAGTTGTCTGGACCAGGACCAAAAGCGGCTGGCTTGTACCCCTGGAGAGGCTGCTGTAAACCGATTCCACAGGCCCCCCCGTTCTCTGCGGCGCGTTCGGAGGCGATTTTCAATCTTGTTGGCTAGAGAGACCAGAGAATCCAAGTTGGGAGGTTCATCCTTGGACATAAGCTCATCCTTTAATTGCTCACTCAAACCCTTCTTAAAGGCTGCCTGCAAGGCCTGATCGGTCAAGTCTACTTCAGCTGCCAAAGTCCAGAACTCAATGGAATAATCCAAAACAGATCGGGGACCTCGTGATAAAGACATCAATTGAGATGAAGCATCAGATTGATAATCTGGGTGATCGAATACACGTTTGACTTCCTTCACAAAAGCCACATAGCTGGTCTGGTCCATAGGCCTATCGGAGAATCTAGCTTCAGCCCACTTGAGTGCTTTTCCTCTCATTAGTCCCAACATGTATCGAATCCTGCTGATGTCTGAGGTAAAGGTGTTTGGTCTTTGATCAAAAACAGTGCCACATTGGAACAAAAATACCCGGCATAAGTCAGACTGACCTGAGAAAGGTTCTGGATCTGTTGTAACAAAATCTCGTGTTGCTGGCAATTCAACTGCGGAGCTGGATTGAGCTGCTGCCCTGTCAGCTTGGAGAGACAGATAGCCTGAGAGTTGATGAGTGAGTTCAGACACTTGTCTTGAGAGTTGCTGATTGACTTCAAACAAGGTGCGAATACTTTGATCATGCTGTCCCAGTAGAATTGCTGATGCTGATGAGAAACAGCATTGTGAAAAACTCTCTGGTCTGGGTTTGTGTCAAGAGGGTCTCTGCTTTGGTCAGATCATTCTATCATGGTGTGGAGCTGAGGCCAAAAATACATACTGTATACCCTTGACACAAACTTGTGAATGTCACATCACATTTTTGTCACCAAAAAGCTGCATTTATTTTGTTATCGTTACATCTTAAAAAAATGCTTCGTCAACTAAATCATTTTGTTGTCATTATCATTGACGAAAACAACTCTGAGCTCCACTCAGGTGCAGCTCAGATGATACACCTGTTTGAAATGATGGGATGTTAACAATGCATTAGACATGCTGGAATGGTAACACTGCACACCTGGACATATTGTCTTAGTAACACTGTGCTCCTTCAGGTATGAGAAGCAGCTAGAGGAGGAAGAACTCTCTCTACAGCAACAGAGAAGACGTCTCCATAAGGAGATAGCTGAAGAAAAGGAAAGATTTGCAGACATGGCAGCCAGGTAACACCATAACATTCACTTACTGCTTGCTAACACCACACCGTTGACTTCAGTGGTGGTGTTGGATTTTTTTATGGCCTCTGCCCAGATGTGTGTGTACGCCAAAAAGTCCACCTAAGTTCTTTTAAAGACTGTAGGACAGATAATCAAGTTTTGTTTGAAGAAAATACACGCTGCGGGTTTTTGATGATTGCTGTTAATCATTCATATCTCCTGTCACACAAAGCATTCTGTACCGTAAAGCTGACACCACATTTCACTTACCCCACAACAAAAGAAACAATATTCTGAAAGAGACAGCCACTATCCAACTCCAAAATCAGAACAAGTGAAGATTCCTGTTGAAACAATTGTTTTGTGTCATTAGACTATACAAATATAATTGTGATAAACTTCATAACCTAACTTGGAAAAACCATACACACAATTTAAAATCTTAACAAAATAAGTCTGTTAACAATCCAAACAAAAACACTTTGTTTAAGTTCAATGTCTGAGAACAAACCTCATCTTAAATTAGCCAAGCATCACATGACAATTTGAAGTCTCATCAATCCAAGTGGACCCAAGTCACACTACTGAGCATAAAGGTAAAACACAATGCCAAAAACTTGCAGAATCCAAACCCACAGTGTATTTTGAACTTTAAAGACTGTCTTCAGATGGTTCCCTACTTTAACTACTAGAATCAACATCAAGAAACCAAACAAGAGAATGGTCCCAGCTAGTTCAACAAATCTTTCGGAAAACAGAACAATCAAAGGTCAAAAAGCTTCAATGTAGCAGAACCCTTTGATAACAGTAAAACTAGACAGAGATAATTTATAAACAACCTCAGAAGTAAAATCTCTGTGCTTGGAGCAGGTGAGGTGGCGTAAAGGGGAAGGGGGGTTGGGCTTGGACAGCTATCAGTTGTTGACTGACCCAATGAATATTGAGCACCTAACACGGTGGTATTCTTTACTAGCCTGGCCCTGACTAGTTCACCAATTGACCAATAATACCAATGATCTTTTTTTCCCCACTGTTTTCCACACTGTCCTCTTTTTTTTTCACCTGAGATCAACCCAACAAACTCCCACAGACATCCTCCCACATGAATCCCTGCTTCCCCCTAAATTACAGCTGGCTAGACATCAATAAACCAGACAAAAATGTAATTGTATTATCTCCTCAATACACAAACAACCAATAAGAGAACGAGACAGAAACCTGAAATGGTAAGTGTTCACTCTGAGACCTCCTTCACTGATGGACACAAAGAGGGACAACAATCACTATTTTAATAATCTACAACTTACTACCTTGGAAAATAGAAAATGATTACCAGGATTAGAATAGAGAGGGTACATGAGACAACCTGGTAATAGAGGGTTTTATTGTTTAAATTACAGTTAATAGTCTGTTGTAGGAACTCAGGAACCAGAGTAAACCTTCGGTCCCTGATGTATTTATTGTATTTGGCCAGCCTTTGTTGTGGCTCCCAAACTGTTTGTTTTGGCTGTTTTGTTGTTTTATGGTTTGTTCGTTTTTACTTGTTTTCAGCATATTTCGGATGTTGTTCATTAGAATGTTTTTGCCCAGACATTACTACACTGTAATGTATACAGTGTACACAGCATACGTACCGGTACATTGGTAATTAAAACACTATACTCACCATCATAATGTTGTCTGGTCACAGGGCTGCCTCTCTATCTCCGAGTCAGCTCCACCGTGTGTCAATCAGAAGGCAAATCGCCTGTTTTATTTTTAAGTCAATGACCTTCATCACCAATAAAATGCCCCTCCACGAATTTGCAGGCCATGATCTATCTTTTCAGCCCAGTCACCGTATTATGTAAAATCTGGGCGGAGAAGTTTTCAACATGACTTCTTTTGCCATGAATGAAACACTGTCTGCAAGTGTTCTGATGAATGTTGCTCAGGCAGAGCCTATTATGTCATTCTGTTTGTCCCCCTGATGTTCAGCTGTGACCATGGAGATAAATTTGGTGGTTTCTGTCACTAAAACACTATGATCATCATCATGTTTGCATCATCTCCAAACAGTTAGAAATTTTTGCATCCCCTTTGTGATAGTTCCTTTTTTTCTCTCTCTACTCATCTCTTCTATGAATAACAAAAGGCAAAAATAATGAAAAAACGAAAAATAATTTCTCTCGAGTCTGCCATCCACAGCAGATGGTCAGATGTTCCTTAAACATTTGTTCTTAGTCTGTACTACTTAGAATGGAGAGTAACTTTGATGGGATTTTGTTGGAATTTAATGGTTTGTACTTAAATCCTTCTGTTAAAGCAAGGTACAAAGTTTGTCTTTTGAGTGAAGTTGGTTTGGTGGCTTCTCAAATATTTAGCCTGATGAAATACATTCTAAAAACGTTAACTTACAATAATCCATACCTTTTGCACATCCACGTTTTGTGAGCACTTGTGTGTGGACTGCACTGGTATTGCAGGTAGATAACAAATTGATAACAGGTAGAATATTAAGTGTACTGTCTGCAGCGGAAGTGGAGCGGAAAGTAGCTAGGATTAGTAAGGTAGAAATAAAAAGGGCACTGAAGAGGCACTGAAGAGGATAAAGAGTGGAAAGGCTCTCGGCCTTGACGATATTCCTGTATGGAAGTGTTTAGGTGAGGTGGCAGTCGAGTTTCTGACTGGGCTGTTTAACAGGATATTAGAAAGTGCACTACAGATGCAGTATTTAATAATAATAATAATAATAAATTTTATTTGTAAATGCACTTTATATCTCCAGTGGAGATCTCAAAGTGCTACAGTGACCAAAAGAAACAACAAACAGCTAAATTAAATAAAACCACAACACAAAAAACAACACTAAAAACTTTGCTGAAAAGCCTTTAGAAATAAAAATGTCTTTAGTCTTTTCTTAAAAGCCTCAACGCTCTGTGGAGCCCTCAAGCTCTCGGGAAGATCGTTCCAGAGTCGTGGAGCAGTTGCCTGGAAGGCCCTGTCCCCCATAGTGGAGAGTTTGGTCCTTGGTTGATGCAGGCAGTAGGAGCAGGAGGAGGAGCGCAGGTCTCGGACAGTGGTGTGGAGGGTTAGGAGTTCTTGGAGATAGACAGGTGCATCAGTGCCGTGTATGCACTGATGGGTGAGGAGGCAGACCTTGTACTGAATTCTGTATTTAACGGGAAGCCAGTGGAGGGATTTGAGGATGGGAGTGATATGGTCATATTTGCGCCTCCTTATCAGGATCCGGGCAGCACAGTTCTGGATGTGCTGGAGCTTTTGTAAACCCCTGCATGGGATCCCTACAAGGATTTGCCTTGAGGATGCTGATAGAGAAGTACAGAGAAGGTCAGAGGGAGTTGCACTGTGTCTTCGTAGATCTAGAGAAAGCATATGACAGACAGTGTTTCATTCATGGCATGGGTATCAACAAAAGAACTATGGTATTGTATGAAGAAGTCTGGTGTGACAGAGAAGTACGTTAGAGCGGTTCAGGACATGTATGAGGGCTGTAACACAGTGGTGAGGTGTGCTGTAGGTGTGACAGAGGAGTTCAGTGTTGGGGTGGGACTGCACCAAGGATCTGCTCTGAGTCCTTTGCTGTTTGCTGTGGTGATGGACAGGCTGACAGACGAGGTCAGACAGGAATCTCCATGGACAATGATGTTTGCAGATGACATTGTGATCTGTAGTGAGAGGAGGGAAGAAGTGGAGGAAAAGCTGGAGAGGTGGAGGTTTGCACTAGAAAGAAGAGGAATGAAGATTAGTCAGAGTAAGACAGAGTACATGTGTGTGAATGAGAGGGATCCAAATGGAAAAGTGAGGTTACAGGGAGAAGAGATAAAGAAGGTGGAAGATTTTAAGTACTTAGGATCAACAGTCCAGAGCAATGAAGAGTGTGGAAAAGAGGTGAAGAAGCGTGTGCAGGCAGGCTGGAACGAGTGGAGAAAAGTATCAAGTGTTATATGTGACAAAAGTGTTTCAGGATACAGCAGATATGGTTAGATGGAAGAAACTAACTTGCTGTGACAACCCCTGAAGGGAAATACCGAAAGAAGAAGAAGATTGTTGGCAGAATGATAGGATTAATGTAGGCAGAATGATAGGATTAATGTAGGAAGAATGATAGGATTAATGTAGGCAGAATGATAGGATTAATGTAGGCAGAATGATAGGATTAATGTACGTAGGAAGAATGATAGGATTAATGTAGGCAGAATGATAGGATTAATGTAGGAAGAATGATAGGATTAATGTAGGCAGAATGATAGGATTAATGTAGGAAGAATGATAGGATTAATGTAGGCAGAATGATAGGATTAATGTAGGAAGAATGATAGGATTAATGTAGGCAGAATGATAGGATTAATGTAGGCAGAATGATAGGATTAATGTAGGCAGAATGATGGGATTAATGTAGGCAGAATGATAGGATTAATGTAGGAAGAATGATAGGATTAATGTAGGCAGAATGAAGGGATTAATGTAGGCAGAATGATAGGATTAATGTAGGAAGAATGATAGGATTAATGTAGGCAGAATGATGGGATTAATGTAGGCAGAATGATAGGATTAATGTAGGCAGAATGAAGGGATTAATGTAGGCAGAATGATAGGATTAATGTAGGCAGAATGATAGGATTAATGTAGGCAGAATGATAGGATTAATGTAGGAAGAATGATAGGATTAATGTAGGCAGAATGATAGGATTAATGTAGGAAGAATGATAGGATTAATGTAGGCAGAATGATAGGATTAATGTAGGAAGAATGATAGGATTAATGTAGGCAGAATGATAGGATTAATGTAGGCAGAATGATAGGATTAATGTAGGCAGAATGATGGGATTAATGTAGGCAGAATGATAGGATTAATGTAGGAAGAATGATAGGATTAATGTAGGCAGAATGAAGGGATTAATGTAGGCAGAATGATAGGATTAATGTAGGAAGAATGATAGGATTAATGTAGGCAGAATGAAGGGATTAATGTAGGCAGAATGATAGGATTAATGTAGGCAGAATGATAGGATTAATGTAGGCAGAATGATAGGATTAATGTAGGCAGAATGATAGGATTAATGTAGGCAGAATGAAGGGATTAATGTAGGCAGAATGATAGGATTAATGTAGGCAGAATGATAGGATTAATGTAGGCAGAATGATAGGATTAATGTAGGCAGAATGATAGGATTAATGTAGGCAGAATGATAGGATTAATGTAGGCAGAATGATAGGATTAATGTAGGCAGAATGATAGGATTAATGTAGGCAGAATGATAGGATTAATGTAGGCAGAATGAAGGGATTAATGTAGGCAGAATGATAGGATTAATGTAGGCAGAATGATAGGATTAATGTAGGCAGAATGATAGGATTAATGTAGGCAGAATGATGGGATTAATGTAGGCAGAATGAAGGGATTAATGTAGGCAGAATGATAGGATTAATGTAGGCAGAATGATAGGATTAATGTAGGCAGAATGATAGGATTAATGTAGGCAGAATGATAGGATTAATGTAGGCAGAATGATAGGATTAATGTAGGCAGAATGATAGGATTAATGTAGGCAGAATGAAGGGATTAATGTAGGCAGAATGATAGGATTAATGTAGGCAGAATGATAGGATTAATGTAGGCAGAATGATAGGATTAATGTGGGTAGCATGGCGGGAATAATGTGGGTAGCATGACAGGATTAATGTTTATTTTCAGACAGCGCAGTGAATTGGAAATTCTGAAGAAGCAGTTGGAAGAGAAGAGTTGTGCTGCGGTACAAACCCTCAGAGAGGAACAGGAAAGGAACCTGCAGGAGCAGGAGAGGAAGCACCAGGTGATGGAGCTATTAACTGGACTTTGACTGAATCGACATTTAACAGTGTTTGTTCATGAGTAGATAGAGATGAAGACTTTAAAGGACCATCTGGAGCTAGAGAAACAGAGCTTGAAGGAGAAGACTAGGAAACATCAGGTGAGACTCCTCGCCCTGATTAGATTCTTCCCCCAAGCACAAGGTGAAACCTGTGAGGTTTTTCAGGAGGCCTGGATGCTGCAGCGAGAGCAGGAATTAAGGGAGGAGCTGAAACGGGAACGTGATAGAGACATCGAGCTGGCCGTTCGGACCATGGAGGAGGAGACAACCAGAGACAAAGAGGAATGTGAGACGGCAGCGGAGAACAGGTGTGTCTTATAATATCAAGGAACATGGCACTGACTGATATAAAAGATGACGTTGATGGTACCGTTCGTCCGTTCCGTCATCTTCCGCTTGTTCCGGGGTCGGGTCGCGGGGGCAACAGCCTCAAACGAGTAGCCCAGGCCTCTCTTACCCCTGCTCCATCCTCCAGCTCACCCAGAAGGATCCCAAGTCTGACCCCGGCTGTGAGACATAGTCTCTCCAGCGAGTACGGGGTCTGCCCCTTGGTCTCCTCCCGGTGGGATGTGCCCGAAACACCTTGCCCGCGAGGCACTCGGGGGGGAACCACCCCATCTGGCTCCTCTCGACCTGGAGGAGGAGCAGCTCGACACTGAGCTCCTCCCGGATGTCAGAGCTCCTCACCCGATCTCTGAGTGAGAGCCCAGCCACCCTGCGGAGGAAGCTCATTTTGGCCGCTTGTACCCGCGATCTCATTCTTTCGGTCACCACCCACAGCTGGTGACCATAGGTGAGGGTAGGAACGTAGACTGACTTGTAAATTGAGAGCTTTGCTTTTCAGCTCAGCTCTCCCTTTACCACGACGGACCGATGCGGCGTCCTAGTTATTGCTGATGCCGCACCGATCCGCCTGTCGATCTCCCGCTCCATCCTTTCCCCACTCGTGAATAAGACCCCAAGATACTTAAACTCCTCCACTTGGGGCAGGACCCTGTCCCTGACCCACAGGGGGCATTCCACCCTTTTCCGGGCGAGGACCATGGTCTCGAATTTGGAGGCGCTAATTCCCATCCTGGCCGCTTCACACTCGGCAGCAAATCGATCCAGCAAACCGATCCATCATGACAATGATGGTATTGATGCTAAATGGTTAAGGTGATGGCAATAAAACCAGGATCATAACGCTTTCAGGGTGAAACGTCTGAGGGAAAAATTTGAGGCAGAGCTGGTGGAAATGGAGCGATGTGAGCATGTTGCCATGGAAAAGCTTCAGGAGCTTAGGAGGAAGGAGGCGGAGTCGCAGGGGGAGATTGTCCGTCTCAAAACTGCCCTGCGCCACAAGGAGCTGGAGGTGGCTGAGGTGATACAGGTAAGAAGGAGGGGAGGAAGGACACTTTATGTATAAAGTGATCCAGCAGCATGTGCACGTGATCTTTTCTCAGACCAGGGATAAGCTGGTGGAGGAGCGGAACAGCCTGGCAGAGGTGATCCGACAGGAGTTTGCTGACCGCTTGGTCATGACAGAGGAGGATAACCGCAGACTAAAGGTGGAGGTGTCAGAGGTGCGTGCCAGGCTGCGACTGGAAGTGGACAGGATCACCCGGGAGAAGGAGGAAGAATTGGCACAAGTTCACCAACGGTGAGGAGAGTAGAAGAAAGTGAGAAATGCCCCTGATCAGGATAGACTGGCACAGAACCTCTGAAAAGATTGAGGATAAACGGGCATAGAAACACCTGAAAGATAGAAGACAGACTGGTATTGAAACTCCTGAAAAGATGGAGGGCAGACTGGCATAGAAACCCCTGAAAAGATGGACGGCAGACTGGCATAGAATCCCCTGAAAATATAGAGGACACACCGGCATAAAACCCCCTGAAAAAATGAAGGGCCAACTGGCATTGAAACCCCTGAAAAGCTAGAGGACGGACTGGCATAGAACCCCCTGAAAAGATAGAGAACAGACTGGCATAGAAACCCCTGAAAAGATAGAGAACGGACTGACATAGAAACCCCTGAAAAGATGAGTTTAGATCCTGAAGTGGAGGCTCAATTGAGCCTAGATTTTCCTTAGAGAAGGAACCTAGCTTTGTTGTTCTGGCAGTACTTTGTCAAAATGGTCCATTTTTCTGGACCCCAGTCATACGTTCTGGTTTATGTTATTCAGAGTAAAGTTGGCCATTGTGAAGAAAGAAGAAACTGTGAAAAATCTGCGAATGCAACACGAGGTGAGAATTTCTACATGAATCCAGTTCTCTCTGCGTGTGGAGTTAAGCTTTGATTTTGCCTGATCTTAGTCTTAATTTAACCTACCTCTGCGATCAAAGCCCCTCATTAGACCGAGATTCCTAACCTAGCCCTGATTTAGCCCAAACTTGGCCCTTACTGAGGTTTACACCAGTGGTTCACAACCACCGGGTCATGGTCCGTTCCGCTCCATGCTTCAGTTGGTACCAGGTCAGAAATAATCCTTCAGTGTCTGCCTTTATAATTATGAGCTTCATCAATCTCTTTTACAAAAAATATTGTGGAAAATGACAACTGCTGTCCTTCCAGTAGAAAACAAGTTCAATTCTTCTTCAAAGAATACGTGAGGTAGAAATATTAAAAACATTTGTCTCCTTGTCTGCGAATTTGCGAAATAGAAAAGGTACACGCCGATCTACGATCTGCATAAAAAACATAAAGTTTGTTACATAGTTTAAGATGGCTTCAGATGAATGCTCCTTGTGATTCCCACACACCCCTTGCATGGTTTTATATCAGCAAAATTGAAAAGCCATTTTTGGCATGTTTAAGGACCATAATAAGAGTGCTTTACCTGCTTGTATTGCAAAGTGAAAGCATGTTAGGTCCATGAACATGGACACCAGTACGCTTACAGACATGCTTTCCATGATGGGTACGTGGTGATAAAAATGGTCGAGACCACTGTTCTAAACTACATTTTCTCACCAAATGCTACAAGGTGTCCTTTCTGTTGCTATTGTGTATCAAACTGCAGGCTTTGATGATTTTTTTTTCTCTTCTCTGGAAGGCGGCTGTTAAGAGGGCAGACCATCTGGAGGCGCTTTGGGAGCAGCAGAGGAAGCAGTTGTTGGAAAAGGCCTGACTGACCAGTTGTCCCAGTTCTCCTGCTGAACACCAATTTCCTATTGTTTTGGTCTTCTCAGACTAGTAGTGTAGCTTGAAGATTATAAAGGGAACCAGTGTGAGCATGTGTAAAAAAGAAAAAGTAAAGAAACAAAGTTTAAAAAAACTGTTGGAATTAGATAAAAAGCAAATGTTTGAAAACATTTATTGGCCTTGTTGTTTTGATGCTGTCAAAAACTTTAACTGAAAACATTAAAAATATTGCATTAAAAATCACTGATAAACATTGCATTTTGTGTGGGTTAGGAGTTCCTTAATACAGTGTTCTGTTATGTTAGGGGTTCCTAAGTGCATTATTGTGTTTTGTTTCTCTGGCTGTAAATGTGCAAACGTTTCTGTTAGAAGACCCATAGAAAACAGAATAAAAATTTCTGTTGCTTTGTAGGAAGTGGGTTTTCTCTGACTCCGCCCAGTCTTGCAGAATCCACCCTGTTATTTTCACATACTTTACATGTTTCATGACCTTCCCCCATGGTGCTGCCCGATATGCCAGGGCAAAAAAAATGTCTTAACTTTGTAGACACGCCTTTACACGTCTGTATGGCTCGTGGGAGGCAATACATGTTCTAATTGCTGTTGTGTGTGTGTGTGTGTGTGTGTGTGTGTGTGTGTGTGTGTGTGTGTGTGTAAGGGGATAGGGTGAGTAGCTGTCTATGTCCTTATGACTTGTGTGTGTGTGTGTGTGTGTGTGTGTGTGTGTGTGTGTGTGTGTGTGTGTGTGTGCGCGTTTGAGAGAGAGATAGGGGGTTCAGCGGTTGTTCTGTGGCTGTGGCAAAACCTTCATTCCTGTTACCACCCCTCCCAAGCTTCTGGGTAAGAAAGAGAGAGGCAACCCACAGCTGTTACTCATTTGACAGCAGTCCCACCCACAGGAAAATAGATAAGTTACAGAGCAGGGAAGGAGGGAGCGCACGGAGGACGCACGCCCAAGAGGGGATGCGCACTAAAGCTGTCCAGTCCGGGGAAAGTCTCAGAAGACGTCTGTAGTGCGTGGGTGGGGCCTAGGGTCACACATTGAGGACATTCTGCTTTGGTTTCTCCTTTCTACAGAGTTTAGTGTGAGCGGAAACTTTATTAACACATTCTTTCTGTTCCCCACCAGGAAGCAAGACAGTTGGACTGGGGGAGAAAGAAGGATTGTTTGGGTAAAAAGCTTCATGTTGCTTTTTGATTTCCTCATTTGGTCTCCTGACTTCCATGTTCTGCTTCCAGGGCGAATCAGTGGGACATCGCTGCTCTTAGGAAGAGAGTTTGAGGGCCTTCAGGAGGAC
This sequence comes from Neostethus bicornis, assembly GCA_902685375.1. Lineage (NCBI taxonomy): Eukaryota > Metazoa > Chordata > Actinopteri > Atheriniformes > Phallostethidae > Neostethus > Neostethus bicornis. The sequence continues at coordinate 420,162 of CACRXE010000075.1, forward strand.
ATTCCTTGGTGTGGGGGCCTTCAGGAGGATGTTCCTCAATGTGGGGGTCTTCAGAAAGCTGCTCTTTGGTGCAGGAACCTTCAGCTTGCTGTTGATTGCCTACATCCTGCTCCTGAATCTACAATGGCCCCTGAGTCCCTCTATTTTCCACACCAGGCAGCCAACTAGGTAAGATGTGCTGAGGAAAATGGAGTGAGCTAACAGGCATAGGGGTTTGTACCAAACTGAAGGGTCTGATACAAATCCTCCATTGATGTCAACTTTTCAATTTATGATGGTAACAACACAAAGGCCATCAGAAAGAAAATGGGCAGACATCCTCGTGCTAAGATCCTAAGCCTGCTGCTTCTAGTCATAGCAGTTGTACAGAAGACAAGGGGTGAAGGGATAACGCTTAAAATTAATAACAATACATTTTATTTAAAAGTGCCTTTCATGACACCCAATATCACTGTCAGTTCACAAATATCAAAAAATCAAAATCAACTAGAGAATGCTGTTCCGGAGAAACAGCGCATACTTATTTTCCACCATAATTTGCAAATAAATTCTTTAAAAATCAGACAATGTGATTTTCTGGATTTTTTTTCTCATTTTGTCTCTCATAGTTGAGGTATACCTATGATGAAAATTACAGGTCTCTCTCATCTTTTTAAGTGGGAGAACTTGCACAATTGGTGCTGACTAATTACTTTTTTGCCCCACTGTACATATATATTTTTATTATTTTTGGTGATCAGGTCAGGGGGGACGGTGCCCTTGCACCAAACGTCACCTTCCGCCACTGCATTCAACTGATTAATTGAACAATAAACCATCCCCAAATTTGTCTACCATCTGAAAATAAGATGACAACTGTCAAGATAGGGCCATGATGATCAAAATCCCTGTTTGATATTCCCCAACCACTGCCAAATTTATAATATTTAGTCAGATCAGAACCTTTTACAGATGGATAGCCAAACTTCCCATCTACACATTAGTTCTTAATCAGTTCATTTACAACTGTTGATTGTCATTTAGCTTCTCACAATATTCCCAACTGTTTTTCACACATGTATTCTGTCTGGGTGACATAATGTTACAGTATGTCATGACCAATGTTATGTCTGTCATGACCAACTAGAAAACAAAAAGTTCTGTTCAGCATGCAATAGATTAAATTAGAATGACTTTATTGAGGTAATTTATAAAAAATGGGAAAACAATAAAAATGAAACTTTTTATAGTCTCCAAACCTGTCAGGAACAGTAAGATCTTTTCAAATCAAACAAAATGATAGTCATTAAAAAAAAAAGTCTTATTTTTGGACAAACGTTTTTAAAAAGCCTTGGCTTAACAAATGAGTTAGCCATAAATCAGCTCATGTAAAGGCCATTGGCTAGTTTTTGTGACATTGTTTTTCTTCCTGGTATGTCAACAGAATGAGCTGCAGATGGTAAATGTAAATCTGTGTTGACTCAGCGAATCTGACTTGAATCCAATAAAAACTAAAACCTAGCAAAAAAGAAGTAATAAACAAAACATAGTAAAATTATCGTATTTTTGGACTATAAGTCGCACCAGCCAAAAGAATGTGCAAAAAGAAAGAAAAATAAAAAACAGTCACACTGGACTTACTCAGTCACGTTTTTGGGGAAATTTATTTGATAAAATTCACACCAAAACAGACATGTTTCTTTTAAACAAAGGTAGAACGTGCATAGTATCTTAACTCAACATATTGATAATTACTACTGCTACAAAAAAAACCATGCTTTTACCACCCCATCAATTTTACTTTTTCTTCTTCTTTCGGCTTTTCCCTTTAGGGGTTGCCACAGCAAGTCAGTTTCTTCCATCTAATCCTATCTGCTGTATCCTCTTTGGTCACACCAACTATCTTCATGTCTTCCTTCACTGCGTCCATGAACCTCCTCTTTGGTCTTCCTCTAGTCCTCTTTCCTGGTGGTTCCAAATCCAGCATCCTTCTTCCTATGTACTCTCTCTCTCTCCTCTGTACGTGCCCAAACCATCTCAGTCTTGCCTCTCGAACTTTATCCCCAAAACCTCTAACATGAGCTGTTCCCCTGATGTACTCATTTCTTTTTTTTTGAAAACTTTATTTAAAGATTTTCCATTTTTTATACAGACACACAAAAAAAACAACTTTAAGTCAAGTTATATAAAGTTACAAAATAGAGATGATTAAAGAACATGTCAACCAGTGGTATCTATCTTAGACTTGTAAAATATTTGGAGTACTCATTTCTAATCCTGTCCATCCTGGTCACTCCCAGAGAGATCCTCAGCATCTTCATCTCTGCTACCTCCATCTCTGCTTCCTGTCTTTTCTTCAGTGCTACTGTCTCTAGACCAAACAGCATGGCCGGTCTCACCACGGTTTTGTACACTTTCCCTTTCATTCTAGCTGAAACTCTTCTATCACATATAACACTTGATACTTTTCTCCACTCGTTCCAGCCTGCCTGCACACGCTTCTTCACCTCTTTTCCGCACTCTTCATTGCTCTGGACTGTTGATCCAAGATACTTAAAATCTTCCACCTTCTTTATCTATTCTCCCTGTAACTTCACTTTTCCATTTGGATCCCTCTCATTCACACACATGTACTCTGTTTTACTCTGACTAATCTTCATTCCTCTTCTTTCTAGTGCAAACCTCCACCTCTCCAGCTTTTTCTCCACCTCTTCCCTCCTCTCCCTACAGATCACAATGTCATCTGCAAACATCATTGTCCATGGGGATTCCTGTCTGACCTCGTCTGTCAGCCTGTCCATCACCACAGCAAAACAGCAAAGGGCTCAGAGCAGATCCCTGGTGCAGTCCCACCCCCACACTGAACTCCTCTGTCTCACCTACAGCACACCTCACCACTGTCTTACAGCCCTCATACATGTCCTTGACCACTCTAACATACTTCTCTGTCACACCAGACTTCCTCATACAATACCATAGTTCTTCTCTAGGTACCCTGTCATACGCTTTCTCTAGATCTACGAAGACACAGTGCAGCTCCCTCTGACCTTCTCTGTACTTCTCTATCAGCATCCTCAAAGCAAATACTGCATCTGTAGTGCTCTTTTTAGGCATAAAACCATACTGCAGCTCACAAATTTGTACTTCAGACCCTAGCCTACCTTTGACAACTTTTTCCCATAATTTCATCGTTTGACTGATCAGTTTTATTCTTCTGTAGTTACCACAACTCTGTACATCTCCCTTGTTCTTAAAAATAGGAATCAGCACACTTCTCCTCCATTCATCAGGCATCTTCTCACTTTCTAATATCCTGTTAAACAGCCCAGTCCTTCACTGTATCCATGAACCTCCTCTTTGGTCTTCCTCTTGCCCTCTTTCCTGGTGGTTCCAAACCCAGCATCCTTTTGCCGATGTACTCGGTCTCTCTTCTCTGTACATGTCCAAACCATCTCAGCCTGGCCTCTCAAATATTATCTCCAAAACCTCTAACATGTGCTGTTCCTCTGATATACTCATTTCTGATCCTGTCCATCCTGGTCACTCCCAGAGAGATCCTCAGCATCTTCATCTCTGCTACCTCCATCTCTGCTTCCTGTCTTTTCCTCAGTGGCACTGTCTCTAGACCAAACAGCATGGCCGCTCTCACCACGGTTTTGTACACTTTTCCTTTCATTTTATCTGAAACTCTTCTGTCACATATCACACCTGATATTTTTCTCCACCCGTTCCAGCCTGCTTGAACACGCTTCTTCACCTCTTTTCCACACTCTCCATTGCTCTGGACTGTTGATCCTAGATACTTAAAATCTTCCACCTTCTTTATCTCTTCTCCCTGTAACCTCACTTTTCCATTTGGATCCCTCTCATTCACACACATGTACTCTGTCTTACTCTGACTAATCTTCATTCCTCTTCTTTCTAGTGAAAACCTCCACCTCTCCAGCTTTTCCTCCACCTCTTCCCTCCTCTCACTACAGATCACAATGTCATCTGCAAACATCATTGTCCATGGGGATTCCTGTCTGACCTCGTCTGTCAGCCTGTCCATCACCATAGCAAACAGCAAAGGACTCAGAGCAGATCCCTGGTGCAGTCCCACCCCCACACTGAACTCTTCTGTCACACCTACAGCACACCTCACCACTGTCTTACAGCCCTCATACATGTCCTGCACTGCTGTAACATACTTCTCCGTCACACCAGACTTCCTCATACAATACCAGATCTTCATCCTCTTCAGTGCCCTCTTTATTTCTACTTTACTGATCCTAGCCACTTTCCGGTCCACTATGGTAACATCTTCTACTCTTTGTTGTCTTTCATTTTCTTCATTCATCATTTCTTCAAAGTACTCTTTCCATCTTCCCATCACATTACTGGTATCTGTCAAAAGACATCCATTCCTGTCTTTAATCACCCTAACTTGCTCCACATCCTTCCCATCCTTCCCATCAGTTTTACTCCAAATCACAAAATCCATTAAAGTTTCATCCTCGGTGTCACTTCCAAACACACCCTCTTCAAAAAAACTATATAAATAAAAATAAACAAAAATATGTAATTCGTTTGTGCTGTAAAACATTTTTGTTTCATAGATCAATCTGAGGTCATCAAGCCCCTCATTTTGCTTAAAATTGCGAGAAAACCCCCCAAAAACGTTTCAATAGTTTGTGCTGTTTTGTGCTGTAAAACATTTCGTTAGTGCTTTTATGTATGTTTTTATTTCAAGAAAAACGTTTTGGACAATGACGTGATTCAGCCCCTCATTCCGGCAAAAAATGCGAGAAAACTCCTAAAAATGATGTCAATCTTTTGTGCTCTAGAATTTACCACTTTCCGTCATCTGTCTCTCTCATTATATGTCTAACCACCCACCTGGCACCTGGCTTTTGACATGTAATGGTTTCTTTGAAAGTTGAAGTGATGAAAAGATTATCTCTAGAGTCTGTAAGAGAGGCATTAGCTGGGGCAGTTCAGAGTTGCCATGTGGTTTTAAATTTGGTCTGAAAGACCTCTTAGATGTTCTCTTATCCCTTTTATTTTCTCTACAACAGTCTACAAACTCACCAGCACACTTCACAGACACACCAAGAGTCCTCACCAACCCCCCAAGAGTCCTCATGGACCCCCCGAAAGTCTTCACAGACACCCCAAGTGCCCCCACAGGTCCCCAACGAATCCGCACAAACCCACAGAAACTCTCCATGGCTCCCCTCAACACCCATGTCCCAGGAATCTCAGCCCTCCAGCACCGACGCGGAGCAGACCTTCATCGGAGACTCCTACCTGCAGGAAGATGTTTCCCGGGTAACGGTGAGTTTACCATGGTAACATAGTGGTCTCCAAGCTTTAGGTCTGGTTCACACCAAAATCAGGAGCATGGTCCCAGATCATATGGGTCAGGTTTGTGATGTCAACCCGACAGAACTGCACTGACAGCATCCTTGCCAGGATGACTGGCTCTGTGTTTGGAGACCGGTACCTACATCGTGTACCGGTCCTACAATGGGCCAAACACTTGAGTCCTGAGCAGTACCAGCGTCTGAGCCAGTACCATGGGGCCCACGGCTGGGGAGGAGTAGATTATAACAGTAAGATCCAGTTCCTGGTTAACTCTTTGATCCCTTTCCAACTGTGATGATCACTCTTTCTGTTTCCAGCTCTGGTGGTAACGCTCTCGATGCTGAACTCCTCTGCAAACCAGCAGCTGTTGGATGACTGGGACAGCAAGAAGAACACATCGCGCTGCAGTCGATGTGCCGTCGTTGGAAATGGAGGAATTTTGAAAGATTCTCAAAAAGGAAGGGAGATTGATGATCATCATTATGTCTTTAGGTAACCCCTGATATCCAAAAAAAACTTATATAGTTTGTCATTTGCTGCTAACTTTTCCACACATATATCAAAATCAGGAATAGGTCAATGTAATCCCTTTTGTAGTCATTGTACAAAAAGCCTTCAAAGTGTTGTCTGTGGACGGTGTGTCTGATGATCAAAACGTTTCCACTTCCATCCAGAAATCCTTTCCAATCTGACAGAAGGGACCTGAGAACTGGTTCTATTCAAACTAAAGCTCTGTTCACAAAAAAATTAGAGGCATCGGTGTCTAGGAAAACTGTGTCGATTTTCCTGGGTGTGTATATCGTGTGAGATGAAATGGTAGTGATACAGTGCTTGACAAAACCCCGAAAGTCAGCCATGAGGGAGGCATCCATCAGTAAGAATCTATAAACAACAAAGTATTTTTTAATTTTTTTTAATTTTTAGGTGCTTTTCAAAGGTATCCAGAGTAAGACAGAGTACATGTGTGTGAATGAGAGAGATCTAAATGAAAAAGTGATGTTACAGGAAGAAGAGACAAAGAAGGTGGAAGATTTTAAGTACTTAGGATCAACCGTCCAGAGCAATGGAGAGTGTGGAAAAGAGGGGAAGAAGTGTGTTCAAACAGGCTGGGACGGGTGGAGAAAAGTATCAGGTGTGATGTGTGACAGAAGAGTTTCAGCTAAAAGGAAAGGAAAAGTGTCCAAAACTGTGGTGAGACTGACCATGCTGTTTGGTCTAGAGACAGTGTCACTAAGGAAACAGAGATGGAAGTAGCAGAGATGAAGATGCTGAGGATCTCTCTGGGAGTGACCAGGATGGACAGGATCAGAGGAACAGCACATGTTACAGGTTTTAAAGTCAGAGACGCCAAGCTGAGATCGTTTGGACATGTGCAGAGGAGAGAGAAAGTACATCGGTAGAGGGATGCTTGGTTTGGAACCCCCAAGAAAGAGGCCTAGTGGGAGACCAAAAAGGAGATTCATGGATACAGTGAAGGAAGACATGAATTTTGTTGACGTGACCAAAGTGGTGAGGCCCAGATTTGACAGTGCAAAAAAAAAAAATAGTAAAAACTATTTGGGTGGAGACGGTGGCCGCGTGGTTAGCGCGTTCGCGCTAACCACGGTCGCGTCCCACGGAGAGCACGTCTAGGGTCCTTAGAGAAGACACCTAACCCCCGCTTCTCCCACCATTGGCGCCGTTGAAGGCCAGCCTGCTGCGGTGTAAGGAGTGCAGCAAACAAATTTCCCCGGTGAGGGATGAATAGAGTAATTCAAAATAAAAAAAAAAAAAAAACGTAAATTTTTACAGCACATAACAGCACAAATGTAGCAAAACAATTTACATAATTTTTGGAAGTTTCCTCGTAAATAAATAAAGGTCTTGGATGACGTCATCGTCCAAATCGTATTTCTTAAAATACAAGCGAACATTTTTACAGCACAAACCATTGACATATTTTTTGTTTATTTTTGTTTGTTACTTTTTTAAAGAGGGGCCAGCTTCATGGAGGTCACACTCTTGAATAAAAGCATTTAGGAAGACAAGCTCATTTAAATATTCAACTTCATCCTGGCAACATTCATATGGCATATACACATTTAAAATAGTGAAGACTTTATTATCACATGTGAACTGTAATCTAATGCACCACACAAACACACACACATTCTTACAACGTTAACATATTTATCAAGGTTTTTTTCTCCATAGCATTGCCACTCCTCCGGGTATCCTGCCCCTGATATGGGCTCACCAGCCCCATAAAAGTACTCATTAAATCAACCAATATTCGATCGTTTGTCTAGTGCTTATCTGTTGGTAATCAGTCGACAATTGCACGATTTCAGAAAATCCTGTTGGTCGCAAAATTTTAAGTCGGAGCGATAATGATGCAATCTGTTACAAAAGACCAAAAAATGAGTCGAATGACGATCAATGAGTGAGATTGACACCCGAACTACGCTCAAATTTTCCAATTTCCCCCAAATCAAAGCATTGCCCACCCATAGCTTTTTTTATGTGGGAGGGCTTAACCTGAGTTTGTCCAAGCCCTAAAGAGGAGCTAACCCCAACAAACTTGTTTACAAACTGTTTTTGTAAAACGTTTCCTTTTTTTTTTTTTTTCCTCAAAATTTTATTTATCAATCTTCCAAACAGCAATATTTATTTACATTGAAATGAAATTGGTAGGTATTAATCATGCATACATAAATGACAAAGTAGAGAAAAAAACAAAACAAAACCCTCCCTCCCACCCCAGGCTCTTAGAAAAAGAAAAAAAAAAAAAACAAACAAACAAAAGGGGATCAATGGGGAACACCGTAAGAAGAAATTAATTTTTAAAAAAAAGATAAAAAGAAAAATTGGTAAACTGTGGTCTTCATGTCAATTATATTCAGAAAATTCAAACGTCAAAGGTAAATGATTTCACATATTCAACAAATGGGTTCCAAGTTTCACAAAATCTCTGTTGTTTTAATTTGACCTTGTATCGGAATTTCTCCAGTGGTAAGAAAGAGAGCACCTCCTTCAGCCACTGAGATACTGAAAAGGCCTTGTTCGATGTCCATTGAAAGAGGATCAGCCTGCGTGCAATCAAAGTGGCAAAAGCAATCACGTTTCCTTGAAATTTGTTCATTTTATGTTCAGTTGATGGTATTCCAAAAATACCAATCCGGACGTCAGGTGTCAGGTCTTTTCCGTGGATGTGGGATAGAACCTGAAATATATTTGTCCAATAATTATAAATGATAGGACAAGACCATCTGGGGCAGGTTGGGTCAACTCCTGGGAAAATCTTTGCTAACCGCTCCCTTGTATAGTGGAGACGGTGGAGAATTTTGAATTGGATTAGTCCATGATGGATGCAGAAAGATGAGGTGTGTATACGAGTGAGGCAGGATTCCCACTCCTCATCAGATAGATTCTCTCCAATGCCTTTTTCCCATTTGTCTTTGGTTTTACTCCATTTTATAGGTTTCATGTTCAAGAAAAGTTTGTAAAGAACAGAAATTCTTTTCTTGCCAAAAGGATCTAAAATTGTGTCCATTTTATTTTTGGGAGGAAAATAAGGAAATGAAGAAAACAATGACTTTGTAAAACTGCGTATTTGCAAATATCTAAACATGTGTGAAACAGATATGTTGTAGTTATCAACTAAATGATTAAATGTACAGAAAACATCACCAGAGTAAAAACTTCAGGCCCTTGTTATGCCAACTTTTAAATGCACCATCTGACACTGACTTCAAAAAGAATGGGTTAGAGGAGATTGGAAGAAACCTGCTGGCTTGTTGGACGGCAAAGTGTTTCCTGAATTGAACCCATATTTGAATAGATGCTCTCACGATTGGACTAAGTTTTTTTTGTGATCGGTTTTGAGAATATGGAGAAGTCAGAAATGGCAGTGGGTTATACATCAGTTCCATTTGAGTCCAAACTTCCCCTTCATTTTTTTATATGCATGTCTCCAGTATAACATTTTGGCAATGTTAGCTCCCCAATAATAGAATATAAAATTTGGAAGTCCGAGCCCTCCTGCTTCCTTTGTAACCTCCAAATAGGTCTTCTTCATTCTAGGATTTGTATTATTCCAAATGAATTCTGCTATCATTCGATCCAGATTTGTGAAAATGGACTTAGTTATAAAAATAGGAATCATTTGAAAAATATACAAAAACTTTGGCAAAACAGACATTTTAATAATATTTATTCTGCCTGCAAGTGAGATTGGCAATGTTGACCATTTTTTTAGGTCCCTTGATGTCTGTTCTAACAATGAGTCAAAATTTCGGGTTCGTAGTTCAGCCATTGTGCGCTCAGTATTTATTCCTAAATATTTAAATGTTTCCTTTTCTTGTTTGAATGGAAAGATAGAAAAGTCACTGTCAATGTTACTGATAGAAAACAACAAGGTTTTGGTATAATTTAATTTATATCCCGATATGCAACTAAATTGATCTAATGTCTTAAGGAGTCTCGGTACGGATGTAGATAGATCAGACAAATATATTAGTAAATCGTCTGCATAAAGTGAGACTTTGTGTACAATACCACCTCTGGAAATTCCGATGATCTTGTTGTCCATTCTAAGAGCCACAGCCATGGTTCGATCGCTAAATCAAACAAATAGGGAGACAAGCTGCAGCCTTGTCTGCAACCTCTCCCCAGTTTAAAGAAATTTGATGTCAGTGAGTTTGTGCGTACCGCTGCGACAGGGGAGAAATATATTATTTTAATCCACTTTTGAAACGAGGGGCCAAATTTAAATTCTTTTAAAACTTTGAATAAATATTGCCATTCTACACAGTCAAAAGCCTTTTCGGCATCTAAGGAAACTACTATTTCTGAATTTTCAGATGTTGCCTTTGTAAACAAAATATTAGGCAATCGCCGCATATTGTAAAACGACTGTCTACCAGGCAGAAATCCCGTTTGGTCAGAATGTACAATTTTTGGTAACACCGTATCAATTCTGTTAGCGAAGACCTTTGTAAGAATCTTGTAGTCACTGTTCAAAAGACTCACTGGTCTGTATGAACTACATTGTAAGCGGTCTTTACCTTCTTTATGCAGCACAGGTATTGTAGCCTGTCTCATGGTCGGTGGTAGCTTCTCAAAAGCAAATGCCTCTTGGTAAACAGAGTTAAGTAGTGGTGCTAGTTTATCTATAAAGATTTTGTAGAATTCAATGGGAAAACCATCTGGACCTGGTGCTTTGTTGCTCTGCATTGCTCCGATTGCCTGTTTTATTTCACTTATTGTTATTTCTTTATTAATTTGTGTTTTGTCATCTGAAGATAATTCAGGGAGAGAAATACTTTCAAAAAATGTGTTGAGGTTGGTTACATCTATAGGCTCTGGGATGTAGAGATTGGAATAGTACTCTTTGAACTGGTCATTTATGGTCTCTGGATCGACTGTCTTCTTTCCTGTGGTTTTACAAATTTCAGGAATGGCATTAGCAGCTACGGATTGTTTAATCTGATGTGCGAGAAGTTTTCCAGCTTTTTCTCTGTGTTCATAAAATGTTCGTCTTGATTTAAAGAACAAGCGTTCAGTGTGTTGTGTTGACAAATTTTCATACTCTGTATTTAACAGCAACTTTCTTTTGTATAAGTCTGGAGTTGGAGTTTACGCATATGAGCAATCAGTGTCTTCTATGTTTTTAGTCAGTTCGTTCATTCTTTGTTTATGATTTTTGATATGGAAAGACGTGTAAGAGATTATTTGGCCTCTGAGATAGGCCTTCAGTGCTTCCCATATAACATTAATTTGCATGTCTGGAGTCTGGTTCAGTTCCAAAAAATACTGTATCTGGTCAGACACCTTTTTTTTAAAATGAATCTTTAACTAGAAGCAGTGGGTCAAGCCGCCAAGTACCTCTAGGTTTAGAGTAATCATACAGCTTAACATCTAACTGAACTGGACTGTGATTTGAGATGACAATTGTATGATATTGACAGTCCAACACCTTGGGAAGAATCCTGTTGTCTACAACAAAAAAATCTATTCTTGAATATGACCGATGTACTGGTGAGAAAAATGAGAATTGTTTAGAGTTTGGGTTCTTGCTTCTCCAAGGATCAAAAAGAGCAGAAGACTCCATTTTATTTGAGATGATCCCGCCCGATTTTGAAATTTTGCTATCAGCTCTGGGGTTTGATTTGTCAAGCTGCTGGTTGAGGACACAGTTAAAGTCTCCTCCTAAAACTAGTTGGGATTCCATTAGGTCTAGTAGATTTCCAAAAAAAGTTTGGTAAAAAGTTGGATCATCCCAATTTGGTCCGTATACATGAGCAAAAGTGACTAATTTACTGTACAGTTTGCCTTTGACAATAAAATACCTCCCTCTAGCATCCGCTGTAGTTGATACTGGTACAAATGGAATACCCTTCTTAATTAATATAGCAGCACCTCGTGTTTTCACATCATTCTTGGAACTAAATACTTGTCCAATCCATGTTTTTTTCAGTTTAGTCTGTTCATTCGACCGAAGGTGTGTCTCCTGTAAATATATCACATCAGGTTTAAAAGATTTTAGATGGGTGAAAATTTTTGTACGTTTAATTGGATTATTTATTCCTTTGACATTACAACCTATAAAATGAAGACCTGTCTGGTTTTGGTTATCCGCCATTTAAACAGTGGTGTGTAAATATAAAAAAGAAAGTGTTCTCTGTATTAACACCCCAAAAAAAACAAAAGAAAAACAAAAAGAGCCTTAAGTTCCATGCTGATCTAATAACCTCTCTGAGATCGCATCCCCACAAGCTAATGGCACATAGAAGGTGCAAACTTGCTCTCCCATCACTATACTTACTAACAAAAGTGCCCATAACAGGAAATACCCATGATACAAAAATCTTCCCATTCAACAGAATATAAACTCAAGTGTAACAAACCTTCACCCCAAACTCACTTACTTTGTTCATTATTTATAAATACAAGTATATGTATATATATATATATATATATATATGTATATATTAAGTGTAAATAGGAGTCAATTGAGAGAACCAACTGAGAGGCCTGGATCCATCATCAGTGTTGTACCTTTAATGGTCCCTCAGTTCTCCTGCTGGCTGCTTTGCACCAGATGCTTCAGGATGTAATCTTTGGCAGAAACTGGATCCAGGAAAAAAATTTCACCCAAACATGAAGAAACTCTCAGCCTTGCAGGGTACAGCATCCTATATTTCACACCTCGGCATCCCCGCAGCAGTTCTTTAACTTCTTTAAAAGCACCTCTCCTCTTCACCACGGTGGATGGAAGATCTGGAAAAATAAGGATCTTGTTGCCATCATGTACCAGAGATTCTTTCATTGCTGCTCTGCGAAGCACATCCAGCATTTCTTGGTAGTAGTGAAACTTCACAATCAATGGCCGGGGTCGCTGTCCTGTAGCAGGGGCGAGTGGTAGACTCCGATGTGCTCTGTCCAGCGTGGGAGCAGCATCCATGCCCAGGACATCCTGAAGTAGCTTAGCCACAGCCTCAGCAGGACGCTGGCCCGATTCAAATCGCTCCTTCACTCCGAGAATGCGAATATTGCAGCGGCGTTGCCTTCCCTCCAGGTCTTCAGTCTTCTCCATCAGGGCCTTTACAGTAGCTCGTAGACTCTGATCTTCTTCCTCCACGTTCACCATCCTGTCAGAGTAATCATCGGTAGCGCTTTCCAGGTTGGCAGTTCGGGCCCGATTGCTAGCGATGCTAGCATCCAGTGGGCTTAGTTTAGCATTAAACTCGCTTCACAGACCCTCAAACTCCTCTTTAAAGTCCCGCCGGAGCGACTGCATATTTTCATTTAACATTTCGCATTTGGATTCAATCTTTGAATCCAATGTAGCAATCTTGGTCAGTACCTTTTTTTCCAACTTTGTAATCGCTTCCATTAGCTTAGCCGTATCGGAAGACACGGGGCTGCTCTCAGTGGTGTTAGCAAGCTCGGACTTTCTGGTGTTTCTTTGTCCTGCCATGGCAAAATAAATTATTCAAACAGCTATATGACACAAACAAAGTTTCCAGAGATGAGGGGTAGTCTTGGAGTGTTAGGTGGTAAAGGATTTCGCTGAAAAAATATAGTATTCCTGCGGAGCAACAAAGCTACACATCTTTACATGTTGAGGCTCAAGCCACACCCCCGTAAAAGGTTTTCTAACTTGTTAACAATAGTAGGGTGGGACTTACTGTAGTTTAACTTCTATTGCTATCCAATTTTCTTCTATTGTACTGACCGAAACTGATTAAACAATTTGACTTCCCCCTGTTATTCATACACATGGTTAAAGCGCTGTGAACAGAAACTTGTCCCCCAAAGAGAAAGATTTCTTCTGGGTTGACAATTTCTCTGTCTATACCAGAATGTGAGAACGTTATTATATACTCCAGTCTATACTAACCAAAAACTGACTAACTTGTTTGACGGTTCCCTATAACCCACATGCTCATACCCCTGAAATGTACCCTATAAGAGTTTTAATTAATTTAAGATGTACTAGAGGGGTTTCTTCTGTTGGTATAATCTTTTGTGAAGTGTCTAGTTTGTCAGAAGAATCAGAAGTATTTTATTGGAAAAAAAAAAAAGAAATTGTACATAATTTAACCTTCAAAGGCGTGCTGTTAACTTGCTTGCAGAACAAACGGGGCGATCATTGAGGGTTTCCAAGCAGACGTGGGATCCCGGACCACCCACTACATATTCTCCACCAATACTCTTATGAACTCCATGAGAAAGTACTCCCGTGACGGCTTCCGAGGTCCCCCGCTGTCAAAGGTAATATACTAGGTGCCAATTGAATCTTTTCCTTTCAGCTTTTTCCTGCAGTGGGTGGCACAGTTTTCTCCATGTGTATCTTTCATGTTCTCTTTCACTCCTTCTTTATTCTTTTTTCTAGACTTTCCTCCTTGCAGTTTCAAACTCAACATCATCCTCTCCTCTCTCTGAACCATCCCAGTCTGACCTCTCTGACTGTTCAAAACTTCTAATATGTGCTGTTCCTTCGATGTTCCTGATCCTCACAAAGAGAACCCCAGCATATTTCTCTCTTCATCTTCTCACAACATGGCTGCTCTCACCATCACACATGATTCTTCTCTCTTATTTTCCAGCCTGCCTGCACATTCTTCTTCACCTCTTTTACATACTCTCCATTGCTCCTAACATACTTAAGATCCTCCACCTTCTTTTCCTCTTTTTAATCCTCTTTTTCATGTGGGTCCCTCTCATTCATACTCATGTACTCTGTCTCACGAAAGCAAATCTTTTTCTCCACCTGACCACATCGCTCACAACATATCTCATCTGGAAACTGCATAGTGTATGGAAATTCCTGTCCTACCTCATTTGTCAGCCTGGCAGTTACGACAGCAACAAAAAGGAACTCAAAGCAGATCCCAGAGGCAGTCCCACCTCCACTCCACACCTCCACCCACTCCAACAATGTCTACATCACACTTCCCCACTGGCTTTTTTATGATTGAGCTTTTTGAACATTGACAAACAGAGTATATTTCCAAGAAGTGAGAGTTTTGGCCATTAACACAGATCTGCATCTCCCATTAACCCTCCCTACCCCAAAAATACCCACATCCAGGTCTTATACACACGCACACAGAATGCGCGCACACACACACACACACATGCACAAACACACACATGCACAAACACTCACACAAACACACACACAAAAACACACATACACAAACACTCACACAAACACACACACAAACACTTAAACACACACATGCAAAACACTCACACAAACACACACTAACACACACACACAAAAACCCATAAACAAACACTCACACAAACACTCACACAAACACACACACTAACACACACACACAAAAACCCATAAACAAACACTCACACAAACACACTAACACACACACACACACACACACACACACGCATAAACCCATAAACAAACACTCACACAAACACACACACTAACACACACACACAAAAACCCATAAACAAACACTCACCATTTTGGTTTGGCATCTGACGGTCCTTTTGAATTTGAAATTTTGGATGATGTGAAATAGTTTACATTTTGTGTAGGCGGTGTAATCTGAAAGAGATCAGTGACTGCAAAGTTGTAGCAGGAGACAGTGTAGCCAAACAGCACAGGATGGTGGTGTGTAAGATGACCATAGCAGTGAGGAAGTTTAAGAAGATGGAGTGTAGAAGACTAAATGGTGGAAACTGAAAAAGGAAGAGTGCTGCTTGAACTTTATAAAGGAGTTGAGACAGGCTCTTGGTGGGCAGGAGAAGCTTCCAGATGACTCGAAAACTACAGCTAATGCGATCAGGAAGAAAGGCAAGAGAGTACTTGGTGTGTCATCTGGAAGGAAGATAGATAGAGAGACGTGGTGGTGGAATGAGGAGGTGCAGGATTGTATCAAAGAAAGAGGCTGGCTAAGAAGAAGTGGGACAGTGAGAGGACTGAATAGGCAAGTGTACAGGGAGACACAGCGTAAGGTTAAAGTAGAGGGGGCAAAGGCAAAACAAGTAGCCACTGATGACCTATACGCTAGGCTTAACAGCAAGGAGGGAGAGATGGACCTATACAGGTTGGCAAGACAGAGAGACAAAGATGGGAAGGATGTGCAGCAAGTTAGGGTGATTAAAGACAGGAATGGATGTCTTTTGACAGATACCAATAATGTTATGGGAAGATGGAAAGAGTACATTGAAGAGTTGATGAATGAAGAAGATGAAAGAGAACAAAGAGTAGACGATGTTACCATAGTGGACCGGAAAGTGACTAGGATCAGTAAGGTAGAAATAAAGAGGGCACTGAAGAGGATGAAGAGTGGAAAGGCTCTGGGTCCTGATGATATCCCTGTAGAAGTATGGAAAAGAAGGAAGTATGCAATATTTTAGCTGGATGAATTGACTGACTAGATAAATACGAAGCGAACCATAAAAGAGGAGTATGAGAGAAGAAGAAATTTTACAGAGAGACAATTTCACAGTGTTTTATTTCTTGAAGTTGGGGGAGAAATACCCCTGTAAGGGTATCTATTTTCTGTCAAGCTCTCTAGCTCTCCTCTTTCCCCTTTGTGCTCTAGCACTACATTGCTGATAAAAAAAAAGGAATTATTATGTATGAAGCAGCCATACCCACCTGCCTCACCAGCTGCCAGTCCAAAGTTACTGTCCAGCACAGTCCAGTATTATTATTATTAGTTTATTTTTGAAAGGGGACCATGCACAATTTTAACATAAATTGTGCCTTTTCATGCAATGTACCAGCTTTAGCCAGAGTGTCTGCAGTCCCCTGGCAGGAAAAACAACCTAAAACACAAACCCATGTGCCTAAGTTAAACATATTTAGTTTGCAAAAGACATTCACACAGAGCAAACCTATATATTTACATTAAAAACAACCACAATCACACATTTAGAGTTGCACATAACACAACATATGCATCAAGAAGGTGGAAGATTTTAAGTACATAGGATCAACAGTCCAGAGCAATGGAGAGTGTGAAAAAGAGGTAAAGAAGCATGTGCAGGCAGGCTGGAACGGGTGGAGAAAAGTATCAGGTTTGAAATAAAAGTTTCAGCTAGAATGAAAGGGAAAGTGTACAAAACCGTGGTGAGACCAACCTTGCTGTTTGGTCTAGAGACAGTGTCACTGAGGAAACAGAGATGGAAGTTGCAGAGATGAAGATGCTGAGGATCTCTCTGGGAGTGACCAAGATGGACAGGTACAAAGAAACAGCACATGTTAGAGGTTTTGGAGAAAAAGTCAGAGAGGCCAGGCTGAGATGGTTCAGACATGTACAGAGGAGAGAGAGAGTACATCGGTAGTAGGATGCTTGGTTTGCAACACCCATGAAAGAGGACTAGAGGGAGACCAAAAAGGAGATTCATGGATACAGTGAAGGAAGACATGAATATCGTTGACGTGACCGAAGTGGATTCAGCAGACAGGGTTAGATGGAAGAAACTGACTTGCTGTGGCGGCCCCAGAAGGGAAATGCCGAAAGGAGAAGAAGAAGATAACATAATCAGAATCAGAATCAGAATGCTTTTATTGCCATGTCAATGAGAATATCAGAGACTGGGAACTTGCTTTGATACAGCTGTGCAATATTATAAGATGAAAATAATAAAAAATAAAATAAATAAAAATATTTTTTTTTTTAACAAAACAGAGTGCTCAGAAAGAAAAAGAAAAGTAGTGCCATGTCATAGAAAATAATAAAAAATAATAAAGATAGTAAAGTGACAAGAGGGAGGTGACTAAGAGATGTGGGGTTCAGGTTATAAAGTATTAATTAGACTAACGGCAGAAGGGAAGAAGCTGTTTTTGTGGCGGGACGTTCTGGTCCGAATGGACCGGAGCCTCCTGCCCGAGGGGAGTCGCTCAAAAAGTCCATGTCCAGGGTGGGAAGGGTCAGCTGCTATCCGACCTGCACGCCCCCGAGTCCTGGAGACGTACAGGTCTTCGAGAGATGGAAGGCTGCAGCCGATCACCTTCTCTGCAGAGCGCACAATGCGCTGCAGTCTGTGTTTGTCCCTGGCTGTGGCTCCAGCGTACCACACGGTGATGGAGGAGGTGAGGATGGACTCGATGATGGCTGTGTAAAACTGCACCAACATCTGGGCGGGCAGCTTGGCTTTCTTCAACTGCCGCAGAAAGTACATCCTCTGCTGGGCCTTTTTGATCAGGGAGCTGATGGACGGCTCCCACTTTAGGTCCTGTGTGATGGTAGTGCCGAGGAAGCGGAAAGAGTCTACAGTGGTGATGGGGGAGTCTGTCAGTGCAAGGGGGGTAATGGGTGCTGTGACTTTCCTAAAGTCCACGATCATCTCCACTGTCTTTTGAGCGTTAAGCTCCAGGTTGTTGTTGCTGCACCAGGACACCAGCCGGTCTACCTCCATCCTGTAGGCCGACTCATCACCATCAGAGATGAGCCCGATGAGAGTGGTGTCGTCCGCAAACTTGATCAGTTTGACAGAGTCATGGCTGGAGGTGCAGCAGTTGGTGTACAGGCAGAAAAGCAGGGGAGAGAGGACACAGCCCTGTGGAGATCCTGTGTTGATAGTCCGAGAGGTGGAAACATTCTTCCCCAGCCGCACGCACTGCCTCCGGTCTAACACATGCAGAGCGAATAGGTTCAGTAATGATTACAGTACTGTGTGCTCTTAAATGCCTTTTGAGATCAGTTTTAAAGATATACAATATATATACATAGACAGAGAGTGAGACAGAGGTTCTATCTACTAAGTATGACCTAGTCTACTACAAAGTGCCTCAGATGCCTGCAAGTTGAGTTTAACATACTGTGATCAAGTATGTCGAAGGCAGCAATTATTTTTTTAGCAGCATCAAAACCCTAACCCCATCATTTTTGGCAAGGCCGAGGGGAAATTTTTACGGGCAGGGAAATGACTCCAGGATACAACAATAAAATGGAGCCAATCTACCTACTGTTCTATGCTACAGCTGTCGCTACAACTACAGAAAAAGCAGACTTTTCTTTTTTTTTTTAAAAAAAAGCCTATTACTTTGATTTCGAGTAGTTTATTTACAAATGAAAGAATAGGCTTTGAGATAAGTCGGAAATGAGTTGGGGATAATTGTGCTTTAGTTTTGGAGAAGTCTTTTTCTCATTTGTATTTTTGATGGACAATGT
This sequence comes from Neostethus bicornis, assembly GCA_902685375.1. Lineage (NCBI taxonomy): Eukaryota > Metazoa > Chordata > Actinopteri > Atheriniformes > Phallostethidae > Neostethus > Neostethus bicornis. The sequence continues at coordinate 439,127 of CACRXE010000075.1, forward strand.
AAAAATCAACTAAGAAAAACTTAGAAGTCTATAAAAATCAAACATACTGATGCCATTTTAAAATTTGAACAGTTACGAATTAAAAAGTTTCATTGTAAACATTTCAGTTGTCATCACCAATTTATATATCCAGAATATTAGTTTTTTTTTAAATGTGACCTAATTTCATTCAGTTTAAACAATACTTAAATTTTTATATGAATATACTGGAATTTTTGCCAAACAGGAAGCATAAACAGTCTGTTGACTCAATATGAGATGCACTTTTCAGTTTTGTCCTAATTGCTTTTTTTCCATCCTTAGTATATTTTAATTGCTTTTATACACCGGCATCTTGATTGGTTTGATCAAATTGCTCCTAGGTTTGTCAGGGTGTATGGAGTTCAGGGTGTACCCTGCAATTGGTTGTTAACTAGCTAATGCATCTCCATGACTCACAAGTGAACAAGAGGTACAGAAAGTGAATTGTAAAAAATAATGTAGATGACAAGTAAGCCTCATTTCAAACAAATCCTTTACAAATTTGCTTAGAACAATCTTAGAAATATTAGCACATTTGAACAATCATACAAAGATTTATTGTTGTTACAAGTTCTGTTGTTACAAGCATACATTTACAGTAGCTGACAAGGGAGACTAGACCAGGTTAAAAAAAATGAAAGAACATTTAACATTGCCTTCCTTCCCAGGGAAAAGCTGACATAAAACTGTTTTCTTGCAGGAGACCCGCTATGTCTTTCTGCCGGACCATAACCGGGACTACATGCTGTTGCAAGCAGTAGCTGCACACAGCCTGGTGGAGCATGGGCCAGAACGGGGCAAAGAGTAAGCTCCTCCCTCTTTCCTTCTCTATAATCCCTATTCATTTTCTTTTCTCATTCTCTCTGCTTTTGGACGTGTGGCATTTTTTCAGTTAGTTCTTGATTGGTTTGATCAAATTGTGTTCCCGTTGCTTCACCATCTACTGTATGTCTACCGTAGATGGTGAAGCATCTACATCTACCGTAGATGGTGAAGCAACGGGAACACTTTCATCTAAGTCATTAGTTTCTATTCCAGATGACATGGCCGGTTACCCACCCATATTTGTTTACACAACTCAAAGTAAAGTAGAACCTCTCTACCATGTCAGCTATGGCGACCAGAGTCGACTGCATGTTGACATTTTCCTCTGACTGCCTTTAATTTCGTGGTCAGGATGGCACGTGTTAGCTCCTTCTATTCATGGGGGAATTTATTACATGTCTCCGCAGGATACTGCTCCAAAAACTGAATTAAAATGTTCATATATTTGCTTTAACGTGATTACCAATCGATGTTTTCTTGTGTTTTGTTAACTTTATAGTCGATGATGACTCTTAAAAGCAATTCCACCTCCTAGTCGGTCCACACGAACAAGGTACCTGGCACCATATTTTGCAGAAATGACAAAAGAGGAGTGCTCTGATTGGATCTCAGAGCTTGAGTTTAGATAAATACTGCCGACTACTGGTCTGGCATGCTTATAACCACACTCAGAAGCATATTTATACGTTTTTTTTTTTTTTTTTGTGGATGCAGGTCTATTGAAAACGGTTAGGTGTGAGTTTTTCGGTTATGTGTGGACATAGCCCCAGAAAGAAATTGAAAGGGACTTAAGAGACAGACAGGAAGTAAGAATATATATATATATATATATATATATATATATATATATATATATATATATATATATACGTACTGTATATACTGTATATATACATACATATATCACCAAAATTGTTTGTTTTTTTTGTTTGTTATTTGTATTGCTTTTTTCAAGTTTTACAAACACACACAACACAAACACTGCCTGGGTACATTAAACAAATACAAGATGAATGCCCACATATAATCACAGAGAGAATTTGACCAGTGAATCCAAAAGAAACTGAACAGAGATCTTCAGGAGAGGGGCTGGGTTTGACGCTGTTTGAAATGATTCATAAAGGGTCCCCAGATCTTTATGAAGTTGTCCTGTTGACCCATCAGTTTGAAACAAATCTCTTCGAGGTACAAACAGCTCATGATGTCCATTAGCCATTTACAAAAACTGGGGGTGTAGTGGCCTTACACTCTCTCAGGATAATCTTCTTGGCTGTAACCCTTCCAAGCACCCTTCCAAGCACCCTTCCAACCGTTCCATGGCTTGGAGAACTGAGGGTGAGAGTTTCTGGGTTTGTTCCAAACAACCAAATATTGCAATCAGAACATTGGAAATTATTTTTACATTACAAACTAAACTAAACAACTTAAAAATCTCACATCAAAACTGTGTCAGCTTGGGGCATGTGTAAAATGAACGACATAAAGAAGTTTGACAGCGGTCAAAGATAGGTGAAACAGAAGAGAGCATTTTGTTTAGCCTCGTTTTGGAGTAATGCAAACGGTGGATTACTTTAAACTGTATGAGTTGAACATATGCATTTATAGAGTAAGACTTGATCCCTTTCAAGGCGCACATCAGAATCAGAATCATAAGCCAGTAGACATTTCTACTCCAATGTCATTGGCCCATGCATCCTTAATATGGGCAGAGGTCAGTGCCTTATAAAAGCATCCAATTTTTTAGATGTAGATGGTTTCCTCAAAATAAAAAAAAACGCAGGCTGTGTTGGTAACTGTTGAAACTGAGTTATGAATTGTCTGACAAAATGTCTGATTTGTGACCTAAAACATGACCTAAAAAATGACCAGGTGAGAGAGAAAACTTGGCTTGCAGCTGGGCAAATGACGGAAAGTGATTGTTGATGTAGAGGTCTTGAATGGATGAAAGGCCTTTTTTCTCCCAGAGTTTAAACACACAATCTGACAGACCTGGTTGAAAAGCTGGATTTAGACAAATGGGAGCGTAGATAGAAAAAGTCAGCATATTGAGGACTTTCCTAATTTCCTAATTCATGATTTTGTAGGACATATGTAATAATTTTTTATTTTCTTAATTGGAAAATCCACTTTGCTGAATAGCAAGGCGGGTAGAGAGCCCCGGTCACAGATTTAAATCTGTGTATTTCAGTAACAGGCCAGCACGATGTTTGATTGCACTCTTCACTGCTATCCTTCCAAAAACCCAAGCTCTAGTATTAGAAGCCCAGTAATAATGTCTCATCATAGGCAGGCCAAAACCACTTTCAGAAGTTGTCTTTTGTAAATGGGCTTTAGATATCCGAAGAGTCTTGTTTGCCCAAATAAAAGAAATAAGGATGGAATCAATCAATTTAAAAAAAAGATTTAGTAAGAAAGATAGACAGACACTGAAACAGGTATAGAAATTTAGGAAGTAGAACCATCTTGATGATATTTACTCGGCAGAGAATTAAGATAGGAAGTTATTTCCACTTATCCATCAACAATTTGATTTAATCAATCAGACATTGAAAATTAAGTTTGAAAATAAGCTTGGGGTTTCTGGGAAATTAATTCCTAAATATTCAATCTTTAGTGACAAGATACTCATTAGGACTCAGTTTCTTCTAGGCTCTGTTTGGTTAAATTGCCTAAGGGCAGAACGGATAAATGACCTTTTGAAGCACTCAGTCCTGCAGCGCAATGAAAAGAACCCGTTACTTCTGGTACGTCTCTGAGTTGTGACCACATCATGCAGAGCGTGACGGGGATTTTTCAGGATGCCCTGCATTTGAGCCGTCATCTTCCTTTTTAGACCAGCTCCCAAAGAGTCCACGTACCTCCCCACCACAGCTGCAAATTTCTCTATCAGTCTGTCCGGCAGACCCCGTTCCTAGCGGTCAAGCTGCCTCCCCAGCAGACGACCGCAAAGAAGACTGCGCTTGCCATGACAGACTGAAAAAAAATGTACAGCATGTCATTACAAACATCAAAAGACCACAGCCTTCTTAGGAAAACAGCCTGCTCTGTCCGTTATTGTACCTGGCCCTAGCCTGCTCTGACCAGGTCAAGATGCACACCCAGATATTTGTAGGCGTTAACAATCTTGAAGCTCTCTCCATTAATTAGGACAGGTTGACGAAAGATAAAAAATATATCATATTATTAATAATACAACATCCTGTATTATTAGGATATGTGGACAGTACCGGGCGTGTGTGCTGTGAACTCTTTTTAGTTAGATGTACAATTGACTAATTGAGGATTTGTGATTCTTGAGGTTTTACAAAAGCTTATTAATGATAAATATGATTGTAAAAGTATCTCTTTCCCACAGTCCATTAAAATACTTTGGAAAAGATGTGTCATCAGAAAAGTTGAAGATGTTCCATCCAGATTTCATTCGGTATCTGAGGAACAGGTGAGAGGTGTAGCACAAGGGAATGACGGAGGAAAGACAGGGGAATGAGGAAGAAATAATTGAATGACGTGCTGATTTTCTGTATTTTGGAGGTTCCTTCGTTCTCACGCTCTGAAAACCCAGTACAAGAACATTTATCGTCCATCTACTGGAGCCGTGATGCTGCTGGCAGCTTTACACACCTGTGACCAGGTACACAACACAGACTGCATACCGATTATATTGGAATCAGTATAATCTTTAATGGAATAGGTGTGTAATTGGTTAGGATGTTTTTAGTGTGTCCTGATGGTGTGATTGGTAATTAGTGTATCCTGGTGAAGGTCCGTGTGCAATTGGTCAGAATGTAAAATTTAAAAAGAAGTAAATTTCTTCATGTTTTAGCTTCCTCAGTTTTGGAGTAAATTCAATTTTTATCAACTAATGTAATTATTGTGTCTTGATGAAGGTCAGCGCATACGGCTTCATGACTCCAGACTTCAGGAACTACTCTGACCACTACTACGACCGGCATTTCAAGTCAGTTGGCTTCTACATCAACCATGACCTGCGTCTGGAGATGAATTTGTGGAGGCAGCTGCATCAGGCAGGACTTCTCCATCTCTACATGCACCAAGAACCCAGGCCCGACCTGGCTGATGGACAGTCTTTTGAAACATAGCATGGACTCTCTGTGATGGACTGGCCTCAAGCAAGAAATCTTGTGTGACAAAAGGGAGAAAAAAAACTATTCAGAAAAATGGTTAGTTCATTTTTCCTTCAGTTTATTTGGTTTGATTCACTTTGTTATTTACATAATTTACATTTGTTTCTACAAAACAAGCAATTCAAACCAAAAGGGAAAAAGCTGAAGATGTGAAGCCTTTTTAATGTCTTTCCAAGAAAAGAGACAAAAAATAATTCTCTCAAAAAGAAAATGAAACCTAACAATAATACTAATAACCAAACTGTTCCCCTTAAATTTTCTTTTTGATATTTGTTACACATTAATGTATGAGACGTTTAAATTTCAAGACGGTAGAGCATAGTTTAATTTCATCACTTAATTCATTCTGGAATTTAACACGAATAACTGGAGCATATCTTAATTTAACATTTGCTTTAACGCGTTCGAAATGATAAAGAACTCTTAAATTACGTTGACGGTTTCTAAATGTAAAAAAGTGTTGTATATTTGGAGGGATTAAAATATATTTAACTCTGTAGACAATCTGTAAAACTTGTATATAGACAGTATTTCTAAGTTTTAAGCTTTTGATCAAAATCAATAGTGAACGATTAGGTTTAATCTATCCAACTTTGTTAACCAGTCTTATTGCTTTCTTTTGTACTTTAAATAAAGATTCAATGTTGGTTTTACTAGCGTTTCCCCACGTTTCTGTACAATATGAGAGATATGAATAAACTAACAAATAATAATTGAGATTTAAGCTCTTTCTGTTTAAGACATCTCTGATTTACACAAAATACTAATTGATCTGGAAATTTTGTGATTTATGTAATCAGTGTGGGGATTCCGGGACAATTTGTGGTCAATAATTACACCTAAAAATTTATATTGATTAACAAATTGTATTTCAATACCATTCATGTACAGTTTAACATTTTCTACTTTCTTATTACCAAAAACAAAAAATATATATGGTTTTCTTTTCATTTAATGATAACCTGTTATACCATTATTTTAGCAAAACAAATTCATTCTTGACTGTTTCCAGTACACACTGTTGTCTAATTACCGGGTAACTTTTCAACAGAGGCAACAGTGAAATTGGTCGATAATTAGACACAAGTTGTTTGTTACACATTTATAAATTGGAATGACTTTCATTTGATCTGAAACAACACCACTTCAAAGGGATTTATTGGATATATAAGTAAATGGCTCAATGACACAATGAATAACTTCTTTAATAAGTGACATATCAATCCCGTGGGGGTCTGTACACTTTTCACTTTCAAATTTATGAACAACTTCTAACACAACACTGGGACTTTCTCCACTTAGAAACATTGTATAACTGTTAGATTTTATTTAACAAATAGGTTTTTTAACAACTGGGATTTGTTCAGCTAGCATGCAGCTTATTCTAAAGTTATTCAACTCATTGACAATATCTTGTGTGTTATCCAGTGGCGGTCCGTGCATTTCACACCTAGGCCTTCGGTGATGTGCTATTTTGTCCGACTTGAATAAATACCCCTCAAATACCATCATTAATGACACCACGGCTGGAGAAATCATATACAGAAGCATCACCTTAATTGTGTACAACACGGGTCAACAACCTTTTCTGCGCCACGGACCAGTTTAGTGTCTGACAATATTTTCACGGACTGGTCTTAGGGTGATGAGACCAGCCTGAAAAAATGGCTTTTTAAAATCAATAATAATAAACTTAAATCCGCTTTGTCTTCATGAGAAAATTTATTAGTAGCACCTTTATAACGTGGAAACATTATCTCTTCTCGAACGCACTCTTGTTGCCATGGTAACGGTAAACATGTACCTTCAAAATAAAAGACATAACAAAAACAAAGTGAATAAAAATAACAGTTCTGTGCGGCCCGTTACCACATGACCCGCGGCCCCGTACCAGTCCGCTGCCTGGTTGGGGTTGGGGACCACTGGTGTACAACTCAGGCTATTTTGAAGAGCATTTAAACATCAATAAACCCGCATATAAAACATTTTTAAAAAATGCTCACAAAAAGTGTTTTGGGGCTGTCCCCCAAAACACTTTTTTCAACACAAAATCTATTCTCCTTTCTTTCCTCAAGAAGACGTGAATGACTCGGTTGTATAGTTTGTCTGTGCGTTTCAGTTTGAACAATAAATCATTTTCTATCGACATAGAGGCCAATGGAAAAGGCTGTTTGTGGAAATTTTCTCCAGTATGTCTAAAAGTGCTGAGGGTCGAGAAGGTAGAGAAACAGTCATTTTTCATGGTCTTGAAATAGATTTTGCCATTCTGAAATCCTTCTGCCATTGTGGGTTAAAAAAACGAGTAGATATTTCCGATTTTTCTGTTAAAGGTCCTGGGTCTGGCTCTGGTGTAGCTTTGTTGACATGCAAAGGGTTGCTTCCGCTTACGTCAAGTGAGTATCCAATCACAAGACGTGTACATGTCATGTTCAACGTGGGCCTTCGCGAAAGGCATAAATGTCACCAACTCATGATCTGATTGGCTGTCAGGAACTACACGTACCCATTCACTAGCAGTGCACAGCGCCTGCACTGTTGATTCTGAAGGCCTCGCGCAGATTTCATACAGCCTTGGAACATCAATTAGCTGAATTCTGATTGGATAAAAACTTTAACCTAACATTACAACACTGGAAGCAATATGACCAAATGGATATACAGAAAACAGAATATGGAGAACAATTATATTTATATATTTAGGAAAAATACTTTTAAAATGAAATTGACTTTTATTATAATTATGATAATGACGTCTGGTTAAGTTAGGCCAGCAGAGAAGGCCTTGCTGGCACTGATGGCCCACCACTGGTGTTCACTTGTTTCCTTTTACTTTTCAGTACTGGACAAAAAATATTTGTTCATTTTTTTTTAGTTTTCCATAAAATTATTAATTGCCTACTTATTTCTTGGTACTTGTTATATCTTTATAGTGTCTTTGCAGAAATGTTATGTACTATATGTCATAATGTTCATACCTGTCATTTTTTAAATAAAGTTACTATTACCATAAATATAGGGAGACGATTAGAAACATCAGTTAATAGAAGTCCACGCTTTGCTTTAACCTCTTAACACCCACCTATTTTCGGGCTGTGCACAATAGTTGGACATACCCAAATGCCATTGCTTATTACAGCAGCATCTTTCAAGTCACATGCTTGTACTATACATCAAAATAAAGCTTAGACCTTCTAGTTTCTGTAGATATGTACATGGAGAGTGTCAGAATTTCAGAGCCTATCCTACAGTAGTTCAAACATAAAAAAAATTGTAGAATTTTAGCCTCGCCTAATTTTTTTCATTTTCCAATGTCCCTAGCCAAGACATACTTCTTAGTAGGCATAATTCCTTCCATTTGTATGACAAAAATCTTGTTGACAACAACTGTGTAAAGTTTCAGATCTCTAGGTACAAGTGTTTTTGACCTATTGACCTTTTACTATAAAAAGTGTCCATTCGGCACAAGCTGTCCAAATCTGTGCCAAAATGTGCCAAAATGTGCCAAAGTGAATTTTTGCCATTCTATCACTTTTTTAGTCATAAAAAATGCATATTAGTGTTTCTGTGACTTTGAATGCCTCCCACAGATATTTTTTTTTTCATAATTTTTTAAATGTATATTTTAATATTTTTTACTGTAATTATAAATTTTTCCATAAAAATTATGCACAAGAAATGAAATATACAACTGGATAAATGATATGTTGTGTATGACAACAACTGTGTAAAGTTTCAGATCTCTAGGTACAAAAGTTTTTGATTTATTGACCTTTTAGTATAAAAATGTCTAATCTGAACAAGCAACAAATTGAATTTTTGCCATTTTATCACCTTTTTAGTCATAAAAAATGCATATTAGTGTTTCTGTGACTTTAAAAACATCCCACAGATCTTTTTTTTTCCTTTTTTTTTTTTTTTATTATTTTTTTTTATTTACATAATTTTTGCTGTAATTATAATTTTTTTTCATAAAAATCATGCACAATAAAAATTTTTCGGATAAAAAATATGTTCCAAAACCCCAGAAATATAGTTTGCTAAAAAAAAAAAGTTGAAAATAAACTAAAAAATCTTTCTATCTGTGATCACCTCACTCACTCAGTGTCTGCTCCTCATTCGCGTCATGACGCACAAAATGGCGCCGTTTGTTTTGATAAAATTTCCCGTTACGCAGTTGAATAACACGCGATTCTATTGGTCCGGTTTTGAACCAATCCCCTCGTTTTGAAGGTGGAAGTATCAGCTTTCTTTATTGGCTAATCATATATTTTTAAATGACGTCGTTAGCCTGCTAGAAGCTAACATGCTAGCAGTGCTGTTAGCTGAAGGAGAAGCGCTTGCTTCTTTCAAAGCCTTGTAAAAACCAAACTCTTTATCGGAATATTTTGCGAACGGTCTCAGTTTGTAGATAACTTCGTAAAGAAAAGAAACATACCCAGGATGAACTTAAAAACACAGCTAGGCAGTTATTATGGAGATTGGAACGCGACCGCTACTATTTCTCGCAGAAAACAAAATCACGTTTTCTGGAGTTTTTCTCCAAACTGGTTTACTTTTGAGAAAATACAATTTTATATAGTTATTCTGTGGATTGTTACGGACAAAATGAGACCAATCAGATGAAGATTGAACCTGTCTGAGCCCATTACGACTGGATCATAGGTGAGAAATGCGCTCCAAACAGTTTGATTTTATTTGCGAATAGTTTGCTATTTCTTCTTGAAACTAGTGAAAACATAAGAATGGATGCTATGATCGTTTTCTTGAAAGTCTAAGCTTTAAAACGAGGTATAACTTAGTGGAGTTGAACAAAGAATAAGTGTCTTTATGAGTGAAGAAAAAACAAAAACCCACAAACGTACCGTGGACGGGTCAGTGGATGTTAAGAGGTTAATACAAGTTTTGTTCACGAATATATTATCAATTAAAAGTGTACTCTCTACGGTTGTTCCGCTCCACCCTAAAATTAAAAGATTGAAACCCAAACCGAGCATTGTGTTTGCAAACTCTATAACTTTGGAATCTTCATTAATTTTTAACAAATCAATGTTGAAATCACCACAAACCAAAGTCCTTTTGTTGCTTCTCTTATCAACAACTCTGAGATTTTCTTATTAAACTCATCAATACATCCACCTGTATTACGGTAAAGACAAGTTATTGATAAGTTGTGAAAACCTTCACATTGAATTTCTACCGTTAGACATTCCATCAAATTTTCAATTGAGAAAGACACATTTGAAATGACCTTACTCTTTAACTCTGAGCGGACAAGAGAATGGGCGGAGCCTTGACCAAGATGGCAGCTTGAGCTGGGAGCTCCTCACAACACCATTAATCTATATTAAATCCCATACTTTACTCACGTTACTACGACCAGAAAAGATGGCTAAACAAACAACAATTGCAGATGTGACGCATAAGAACCGCAAATCTAAAAATCCTCCACGCAGACTGCTGATGGTGTGATCGATGCTAACGGAGAGCTAGCCGTGCTGCTAAGGGAGCTTCAGTCTTTGCGGGCTAATGTTTCCTCCATCGACACAAAGCTGAGTGCCATAGACCGTGTTGCTGCGAAACTGGACAAACTTGAGCAACACATGACTGACATAAATACCTCAATTGCTACGATCCAAGGAAGTCTAGGTTGCCTCAGACAGGACATCGATGCTAACACTCCGCGACTCGGAGAAGCTGAGGGCCACATCGGATCCACGGAGGAGAGTTTGGAAGATGTTAGCTCTCAGCTAACTGCTGCAAACAAGATAATCGCCTACCTTGAATCGAAGATGGAGGATTTGGAAAATCGTAGTAGAAGAAAGGACCTCCGGTTGGTGGGACTGGCTGAAGGCGCTGAAGGTACACAGCCTATTTTTGAATTTATTGAACGTATGCTGCCAGTTTGGCTAGGATCTGATGCTAACAAGAAGTCATTCACACTGGAGCGCGTTCATCGCACACTAGCAAGACCAAAACCAGGCCAAAACAGAGCAGTTCTCATTTGTTTCCTTTGCTTTCAAGACCGGGAGTTTGTGTTTCATGCAGCCAAACGTCGAGGCATTACACATGAGGGTCAAAAGCTTTTCTTTGCACAAGACCTGTCTGCTGAAACTCTGAAGACAAGGAGCCAATTCAACAATGTGAAGAAGAAGTTTGTTGATTCTGGAACTTTCCGGGGTTTCACACTGCAGCCGAGTAAGATGAGGGCTCTGTACAAAGGCAAAATTCACCTCTTTTCCACGTCTGAAGAGGCTGAGAAGTTTCAGCTAAATTGACTTTTTAAAGCCTGCCTCATCACAGAGAAGATGGAGGTAAACCTGATGTAGCTAACTTAGGGTATTAAACCCAAGGTAAACTTTATATGGATATCATATCATTATTAATCATGATGCAATGTGTTTGGTTAATAATATCGTTTTTTGTATTTTAGTTGTAACTACCATTTATGGTGGACACTTTGAGTTCAGTTTTTGAGTAAATGAGAATCAGTATATTTTGTTTAATTGTTTTTTATAATGGGACATTCGACTTCTTAATGTGAATGTGGGGTTGTGGGGGTAACCAGATAAGATGTCTGAGAGATGGACATGCACAGCTTAACCACTCCTCATTTTTGTGGAATGGCATTTGCCCCTACCCAGTTTAGTTTCAGTAAGGGTTGGGTTTGGGGGGATGAGGGATGTTTTTTTTTTATTTTAGTTATTTTCTTGGGGTTTTTTTTGTTTGTTTGTTTTTTTTTTTTTTTTCTTGTTTTGGTTTATTTATTTCTCACACTCAAAATGAAAACATTTTTTGATTCAATACAATGGCAGACCTAAAACTGTCTAACTTAGGACTGACAAGCTGGAATGTCAGGGGACTTAATAAGCTAGAAAAGATCAAACAAGTTATGAACAGACTTAAATCACTAAAGTAATATTTCTACAGGAAACCCATATAAAAATTTCTGAAGTTGATCGTGTGCAACGCAGATGGCCGGGACAAATTTTATATGCAAATTACAATAACTATGCTCGAGGAGTTTTGATCCTTATCCACAAAACAATTCCATTTACACTTACTAAAACCATTGAGGATCCTCAGGGAAGATTTGTTGTTGCTCATGGAACTATGCTGTCTCTCACATTGAATCTAGTTAGTATCTATGATCCTAATGATGACAATCCTAAATTCTTTGAGAATCTTTTTTTAAACTCTTTCCTCCTTACCTGGTCTCATTTTTATTGGTGGCGATTTTAACTGTACTTTAAAACCTTTACTTGATCGTTCCACTAAAATATCATTTAAAAACAAATGTAGAAAAACAATAATGCAATACATGGCAGAATTACATTTAATAGAAATTTGGAGAAAGCTCAACCCAAATTAAATATTGTTCTCCTGTTACTCAGGTATACACAAGTCCAGATCTCGCATTGATTATTTTTGGTGTCACAATGATGACCTGGAGAAACAAAAGCTATAAATTACTTTAAGAGCAGAATATAATAAACTATCAGCAGAAAAGCAGCAAGCAGCTTGCTGTGGCTTAAGCAAAACTTTTACGATCAGGGTGAAAAAGCCGGTAAAGTGCTAGCATGGAGAATAAAAAAAGCTAAATCTGAAAGAGCTATCAATACCATAACCACACCATCAGGTCAGACCACAGATGATCCAGTCAATATAAATAATGTTTTTAAAGAATTCTATCAAGCACTGTATAAATCTGAATGTCTCCCATCATCCATTCAAAGACATGATTTTCTTAAATTTCTCCCATTTCAAACCATCACAGAGAAAACCAGGGACGACTTGAAAAGCGATATCACTGTCCAAGAACTGCAAGACGCCATTAAGACTATTAATTCAGGTAAAACACCTGGTCCCGATGGCTTGACTATAGAATTTTATAAAACTTTTCAGAAACTTTTGATTGCCCCGCTTATGAACATGTTTAAAGAATCCCTGAATAATAATATTTTACCCCGTACTTTAAGACTAGCTGCAATAATATTAATTTTAAAACCCAATAAAAATAAAACGGACTGCTCTTCATATAGACCAATTAGCCTCATGGGGGTAGACACCAAAATTCTTTGTAAAGTTCTCGCCAAAAGATTAGACCCTCAAATTCCACACCTAGTCCATAACGATCAAAATGGATTTGTACAAAATCGCCAAGGATTTCATAACATTCACAAAGTCCTAAACCTAATGCATTACAAGAATAATGCTAAGGACACAGCACTATTAACTCTTGATGCAAGACAAGCATTTGATAGAATCGAGTGGCCTTACTTATTCAATGTACTGCCAAGATATGGACTTGGAGAAAATATTTTTGAACTGGATCAAATTACTAGACACAAGCCCCACAGCTTGCATAATGACAAATAATGACCTATCGGAAAAAATCACATTGGAAAGATACACTCGGCAGGGTTGCCCATTGTCTCCACTATTGTTTATTTTGGCTATTGAGCCCCTGGCTATTAGAAACCAGACAAATCTTTTTGGAATAACAATTGGACGATATGAACATAGAATATCACTTTTATGCAGACGACATCATTCTATTTTTATCAAATCTTTCGGTTAGTATTCCTGCGGTCTTGGAGGTAATTAGAAAGTTCAGTCAATTCTCGGGATATAGTATTAATGACTCAAAATCTGCAATATTATTCTTAAACAAAGAAGAGAGAGCCCGCCCGGTTATACACACACCATTTTTAAACGCTGAAGATGGGTTTACCTACCTTGGAATTAGGGTTACTCCTCAGATGGGTGCAATTGCTTCAGCTAATTATGACCCGCTGATGAGTGAGGTACAGGATTCACTTGAAAGATGGACCAAACTCCCACTATCTTTGATTGGTCGAATTAATTTAATTAAAATGGCTATTCTGCCATTATTCCTGTATCTTTTTCAGTCCCTTCCGCTGTCGCTACCAGAATCCTTCTTCAGAGAACTCAACAGCCTGTTTTGCAGATTTCTCTGGAACAACAGAAAACCTCGGCTCAGACTAAAATTGTTGTACTTGCCGTATGACCGAGGGGGTTTGCAACTCCCTAATTTTAAGTGGTAATATTGGTCTGCTCAGCTACGTCGTGCTATGTTTTACTTTTCTACAGTATCCGTACCAGCATGAGTCTCTATTGAACAGTCATCCTCTGTACTTCCACTTAATCTTTATCTTTACTCTGCAGATATTAAGGGCCTTCTGAAAAAGACAACTAATCCTTTTCTTAAAAACACAATCGACATCTGGTACAAAGCCCATACATATACTGGCAGCACGTCCTCTATTTCTCACTTCTCTCCCATCTGGGGTAATACTCAGTTTACACCGGGCACAGAAGACAGAGGTTTTTGTTTTTGGTTTTTTTTTTTCACCTGTCCTGTCCGGCGTTGTGACAAGCAGAATGATGATCTGTATGTCAAGTATTGCTGGGCAGTTTTGTTCTACCAGGGTCAGCACAATGTGCCGACCCTGACAAGCTTTATTTGTTTATTTTAAATGCTTTACAATCAAAATATATATGCTTTCTGCGCTGGACCTGACAGGAATTACTAAGGAGAGGGGCGTGGGTAGGTGGGGTGAAAAAGAGGAGGGATAGGGTACAGAAGAAGAAGAAGAGAGGGGGAGAAAGTAAAAAGAAAATCTGAAGTTGTAGTATTCTGCATCACAACCAACCTGCTAGATTATCTGAGGGGAAAAAAAAAAAAAAGTACAAACAAGAGTTTAAACCAGTGATAAAACTGACACACACAACAAAACCTTCTATAGCAAATGATGTACAACACAAACACATGTTACTAGAGTTATAATAATATTGGTTGAAAGCAAGGACCATAGCGGACAGTAAACAGAGTGATATAGTGTGCGAGTGTGAGTGAAAGTACATGCATGCTGCCGATGTGAACCATGTGCTTATTAGGACCAACGGATCCTCACCAGCCCCAAAGGATTGGAACGAGGGAGGCAGAGACCCACGCTACCCGGGCCCACGCCCATCCAGATCCCGGGACCCCGAAGCCGGGCCGGGCCGGGGAGCCGCCCACCCACCCAGCAAGGCGCATAGAGAAACCCCTGCCAGGGCCACTCCAGCACCAAGGAGCACGGGCCTCCCCGATGCCAGGACCCACAGGCCTCGGGGCAGACGCGGCAACTGTCGAACAGGCGTGGCCTGTTTCTATGATGGAATGCCTGGATGCTTTTTCTTATTCTTTATATTATTATTTTACTTAGATATTAGAAACTATTATGTTATGCCTAGATATTAGAACTCTTATGTATTGTTTAGATATTAATTATTATTTTTATTCTTTACTTATATATGAAGGACTTTGTGTTTCTTTTATGCTTTTTATTTTTATTTATTCTTTATGTTGGAATGTTCTTTGTAAGATATCAAATGTTTTTGGGTGATCATTTCAAGATGTCAAACATTTCAGTGATTCTTTATTGTGTCTAAACTCATGTAACTACATCTGCTGTAAGGGAGGGGTTGAGCTGACAGCTTCCAAAATGTGAGGTTAAGTTGAGGTCAATGGTCAGTTTATTCCTTGGGTCAACAGGTGTCGCTGAGGTCAGAAATTGTCAGTGAGAGAGGAAAATTAGAGCTAGAAGCACCTGCCTCTGGTATGTGACGCCACACTTTGTATAAAAACTCTGATGTGACGCGACGGAACTCGGCTTAAAAACTCAAGAGTCCGTGTGCGAGGGAGGAGGTTAGGGACAGGCAACCTCGACAGATCGGCTTAGGATCGGAGGTTTGGATAGTAGGGACTGGTTAGGACTTAATTAATTTTTTGGAATAGTATAGACCACCATGGGCACAGGGTGGCAATTCTTTTAGAATAATTTGTTAAGATTGTAACTTGTTAAATTTGAATAAAGTTTTTGTGTGCGTAATAACATCTGTGTCAAGGCGTTTTCCTTGTACAGTAATTTCTTATCCCCCAGACCCAATATAGGTGCTGAGCAACTATTCTGGCGCATGGTTGAATCAGCTCTGCAGGATCGAGGGTGCTTTGGTCTGATTCAAGGTAAGCTTCTGAATTTTAGAAATAAAATCTGAATGAAGCTTATTTAAATGCTAAAACACGAGTAACGAGTGATTGATCTCCAGGTCGATTTGTTAATTTCGAGTTATAGACCTGCTCTGCAGCTTTTGTTCCTGGTAAAAGGTATGCAGAGAAATTAATAAAGAAATACATTTTTTAATAGAACGGGTAGTGAGGTTTTAGGCAAGAACCGCGCGCGCTCAGTTCGTCATGGCGACCACGAAGGGACAATATTCTTAATGTGAATATTGTCCAGCGGCATTAATAAAAGAACCTTTTTTGCGTGAAGTCTAGCTGATGATCTATTTGTTCCCTCCACCCCGTGGAGACTAACGGGCTAGTGGGTTTAGAGTGGTGTTAAGAGTAATTATTCGGGGACGCCTGGAAGTTACCTCCTCTAAAATTTATGCTCACAAAATTATTATCTCCTGTTATTCACTGCTGAAGGTTATAGCCAAATAAAAACCCGGTTGAGGGCCTGAGCAGGGTAAGTATACTTCTACGTCTTTTAAACCTCACAGAAGGGCTGGCAAAAACAACAGCAGTTTGAAAACATGGATGAAGACGGGTCTGTGTATAATTATGTAAGTACACCTAATAGACCATTTTCTGTAAACCCAGATTTTCTTGTTGAACCGTGTTTAAATGATTCTGAGGAAAGGTGGGAAGGAGCGGCATGTCCGCTCCTCTCCACCGTCTCCCCTTCGGGGGAGAGCTCAGCTCAGAGTTTTAGTAAACTCAGGATTGGACCTGATTCTCGGCCTTTATTGATCGGGAAGAAAGGCAATCTCTGGGTTTATGAACATCCGAATTTTAGGTTTATCGATCTCCCTAGTACAGAAAAAGTAGATATTTTAAATCCTGCCCGCGCAGGTTCCATCCACCCCGAGGTAGGCTCATTATTAAAAGACAGGTGGCCCAGGGAATTAGCGGAGTGTTATACGGTTACTGCTCTGAAGAATAAATCTGATAATCAGGAAGAACCAGGAGTTCATTTGTGTCCTATACCAGAGGGAAATATCCTTAACGTGGAATTTTCCTCCCGCGATTCCGTTTGGAGTTCGCGCAGAGCGGAAGAGTATTTATTTAATACTCTTCTGGGTGCGTTAAAATTTTCGGTTAATAAAGAAGTGGTTACCACCTTGTATGGATGTGGTGTTTTTAATTATAGTGTTAATGAAGCAGCACGGGCTTTAGCTAGAGCGGTAAGGATGCAGCCAGAAAAAAAGATTCATCTGGTTGTCCAGGACCGTCAGGAAGGAGAGCAGGTTCTGAAAACTTTGCAGTTTTTAGAGCGTACTCCCCTAACCGGGTTAGGCTCTAGTGAGGGGAGTTTGAGTAGCACTGGGAAATTCAGGGAGAAATCGTTTTCTTCTCCTAGAAGTGATGTAGTTCTATCTTTGGATACTGGCGATGTTGTACCCCGGGTGGGTAACCCGTGTCTTCTTCCGGCTGCCTCGGTGGAGACTGGGGCAGAGGTAGTTTCTTCCGTGAAAGCAGAAGATTTGGATGCAATGTCAGGGAAGGAGTCAGAGAAGTTTTCATCTTCTCCGTTGAATGATAATGTAGGCAAATATTCTCCTGAGTTCAATCCGTTTATTATTCAGAGTCCTAGGGGTAGTTGGACTATATTTCTCACCACAATGACGGTTAAAAATATTTTGGAAAAAACTCCTCTTTTAGGAATAATTCAACCTTACCAACAAAATAATTTGGAACAAGCACCTGCTTATTTAGCGGGGCTCAGAAGTGCTCTGACAAAAAATGTTGTTAATGCCATGTTAAATCGAGCACGGGCGTCACCCTATATGATCCATCAGGAGGAGCCCGCGTCTAACTTTCCTGACCACCCGACTGTTTTTTGGATACAGGTGTTAAATGTTAAAACTGTGAAAAATCTCATAGTTGCTAGTAGGAAACTAGCTGCTGAAGGGCGTGTTGTGTTACTGAATTTAAGGTGGTCGGGGAGACTTGATGGGATTCCTAATCTGGATATATGGCGAATTGTGGTTGAGGAATTGACTCATGACTTTCCGGTAGGATCAGAGATCATAATAAATTTACTTAATTACTCTGCAGTTCAACAATTTGGTCAATTAATTGAAGATCCTAATGCATCCACGTCTGTTGCTTTAAATTCAGAACCAGCGCAAGGGCTTTCTCCATTCGGCTCACAGTCGGGGGAGAGGCAGTTTTATTCTGATGAACCAGAACCAACTTCTGATTCTGAAGATCCTGGTGAGGGGTTTGGTGATTTGGTAAAACCCGTTAGAGGGTTGCGGAATTTCCATTCTGTACCAAATGTAAGATCTTTGAGTGGATCCCCCCCACCAGCGCAAATTGTTTCAGAGCCTCGTTCATTATATCCTGTAATTCCTATTCCTCCTCCTTGTTTCTCTGGAGATCATTTTTTTCCGGCAAGGAGACCTATAATAGCCAGTACACCTAGGAAAGTTAGTTTTGAGGAGCCTATTCTTCGGGAGGCGCCACTTCCTCGGGTTATTCGGGGGAGACAGCGTAATGCAGCGGTTATGCCTGAACTGAGGATTAATCCTCAGGCCTGGCCTTCCAATCATCCCGTTGTTATGACAATTGATGGTAATCTGTTTTCTCCTTTTATGCCAGATCCTCCAGAACAGGAAATAGAGGATGAGGAATGGGAAAAGAGACCTTATCCGGGTTATGATGCTACGCGCCTTTCAATTGAGGCTGCTAAACAAGGACTCACATCTAAACAGGTTCGGGAACTTCCTGGTCTGTCTACTTCGTATAAGAATGCACATTTTAGAGCTGGATTTGATTATTTTAAAGAGCAGTGTGTTAAAAGGGATCGATCAGTAGAAAAACAGAATCGTAAGACGCAACAACCATTTGAGTTAATGCCTAGTCTCTCTGAATTCTATCCTACAGAGAGGCACGCGTTTCACATTGAACAACCTGTTGAGCGCGGGTGTGAGGATTCACACTGAAGGTGGCAAAAGAGTTTTACTGGTGCTCCTGCGTGTGTAGAAACGTCAGGTTGTTACAGACCAGTCTCTGGTTATCATTGTGCTTTGAATGATGTCATTCCCGTTAAGCACAAGGGTGAACAGACTGGTCATTTCCTGCAGAGGGTGGTAGAGAATATAGGAGGAAATAAATACGCGTTAGACGATTCTATGGTCACTGCGTTTTTGAAAGCTCAGCGTAAATTAGAAATTCCAGATGGACTTAGGGCTAGTGATATGCTGGTTGATAAGGTTAGCATGCCAGGGGAAGACTCAATGGAAAGGCTTAAAGAGCAGCTAGCTAAATCAGTTCGTTCCGGAGACATGTCACTTTTCCAGGCTATGACTATACTCCGATCTAAAGGAGCTAACGTGAAGTGTCAAGAGAGACTTTTATTAGCTTTACCTGACACTATGGAGATGGTCTCTAGCTGGGAGGAGTGGGATGCTTTCACCATGATTTTAAAATTAAGAGCCTGGGATAAATTAGCGTTAATGAAAGCTCAGAATAGGATAGAAAATATGGGATCTGATCGTAAACCTTCATTATATCAGCCTCCTCCTAATATGTCGCGACAGCAGTCTTATCAGACACAAACCCAGAATGGGGGTAAAGTGTATAAGAGTGTTTAGTCGGGGGACGGGAAGCGCCCTCCGAGGCCCACGATGCCTCCGGAGGTTTTAAAGCGTCTTCCTCAGGGGGAGAGGGACGCCTCCGTCGAGAGGCTCCAAGAGTGGCAGAGAGAGAACGAGCCCGAAGCCTACGAGGTTAAGCATGAATAAACAGAAAATTTATGAGGAGCGATTGTTGAAAACCTCCTCAAAATCATAGAAATTAACGGAAAATTCTGGGTTGAAATTTAAGGGTGAAAACCCCCTGTATCCGTTTGATACAGGAGCCTCGACCATATAAAATCTACAGTGCACTCCTCGGACTTGTTTATACGAGGGTCATTGTAAAATTAGCAGACGGCTTATATAGACACGTAAATTTATATAAAAAATTATAATTGCAAAAAATTGTGTTAGGCACAGTTAATTTTTTGGCCTCTTGTGTTCTGATTTATGTTGGCTGATCTGACACGGAGTATTTTGCCATTTCGGATCGGGACCTCGTATGGATCAGGAGGGGACCAAAACAGAACGGTATGAATTTAAAAAGTCAGAGTACAATTGTCAATATTCGTGGAGATTTAATTTCTATGTGAGATGTTTTTTCTATTTAAATAATGTAATATTTATAATAAATTTATCATGTTCATAATAATATAATTTTAGATTTATTTAATAATGGTCGCTGCTCTGGGAACAGAAATTGAGATCAATCACTCGCTCGTGGGAATATGTTACTAAGCGCCTTGGGGAGGGGGAAAAGTAGAATAGGAGTCCGCCAGGTTACATTTGGACTTTAAAAATGAACTAAGAATTTATTTTTTTTTTATGATTGTGTTATATGTGTAGTTAGAGAATTTGATATATGTTTGTTTGTTTTGTTAATTTATTTATCTTGAACAAATTAAAATGTTTTTAAATTTAACACAAACATTCTTCAACATTTGGCGTCAATTCAGAACAAGAACAAGTGCACAAGTCAAAGTGTCCATTAAAGGAGCGGGGAGAAGAAAACTTATTTAACCCCACCTCCAGTACTTATAAATTAACTTACAAATTAACAATAATTAGGTAATTCACTTTTTATTATTCTTTGTTAATTCCTACAAACATTTTGACTTGACAAAATGTTTAGGTTTGAATTTGATAATATTTTATCTCTAGGAATAATTTTGTGTAGTATTTTATTGTTTTATTTTTTTGTTTCATTAACTACAAACATGAATTTGGCTAATCAGATAATTAGCATATGCAACTCCAGTTGTTGTTTTTTTTAACTCAGTTTTTAACAACTTAGAACAACTTTAGAAATACCTGTACCTTAACAGTTTTAATTTTTTTGTTTGTTTGTTTGTTTGTTTTACTTGTTTAGTTTTATTTTTTTTACAATAGCCATGGTTCATTTTCTTAACCAGACAACCAACTCAGATTGGCATTTTTGAAAATTATTTGGCACAAAAGACAATATGCAAGTTAGTACCAAAACTTTATTTGGAAAGGTGGTGCTCATCTCTCCTTGTTGGTCCAAACATGGGTGAGGTAACAAGGCCATGTTTGGAGGGGGGAGGTGCAGGAGAAGGATTTAGGAGTAAACCTGATTTTGGGATTCTCATCCCATCAAAATTCCCTTTAATGTAAAGGGTGTAGATGTAGTAGAATAATTAGTGTGGTATTAATGCTGATTATTTTTATGTTTTACATTCAATGATCACCACATTCGTGATTGTTTCTCATATGACAGTTGTAGGAGTAAAAAACACACAGATTTTTTATTCCACAGGATGGTGACAGTTGGAGGAAGGATATTTCTAATTTTCAGGTGCAGATTGTTCTAATATTTTTTATTATTGAGGCACAATACCTCATTAATATTGCTGCTTATTTTGCTTGTTGTGATTTATTTGTTGTTGAGGCTCGAAGCCTCAGAATTGAATTATGCAGTTGAAATGTTGTCCTACATGTTATCACAGTGGGCAAAATCAACTCTCTGAAATTCTCTTGCTTTGTTTTTTGTTTACATTGTGAAACAAGCATAAACTTGTGTAGTTTGGTTGAACTGTTATTGGATAAACAGGTTATCATTTTTCTGTAACTTTGCAGTTGTGAGGTTTAGAGATACTGCGTGTTACTGCAGGGCTCCTCGGAGGAGGGTCACTGATAGACATATCATCAGGGTTTTTGAGAGTCCTGTTGTGGTTGAGAGTTTTTATAAGTTACTTAGAGAACTTATTTTTACTCTTTCTATTGTATAAATAGTGGTTATTGAAAAGTTTCTCGAGAATTGATACAATATTACTGTCTGTGTTTTTCATCAAGGGGGAAAGTCATGATAATGGAGTAGAGAGGAGAAAAGAGAAAGAGAGAGAGAAAGAAGAGGAGGGGGTGATGTCCCACACTGAGGTGGGCCTATCTGTGTTTTACACTCTCTGTCTCTCAGAAGGATATTCTTTTTGTTTTTTTTCCAGAACCCTTGTGAGGAGAACAATTCAGAATTCAAGGTGATTTCCTCTTGAATTCCCGTTGATAAGGGAACTATTCTCCATGAAGATTATCCAAAGCTTCCTGCTTTGGTGGGCGATCATGGTCGTGAAACCCTGTCCATGGGATCACAGAATGATGAAGGAGAAGGTGGGTCTGCTGCTGTGGTCGACTCTAAAGGGGCAGGTGGCTCATCTGTGGAAAAGCAGATCTGTGAATCCTTTCCTGATTCCTCCTCTGGTCATGTTCATTGTATCAGATCGGTGGAGGTTTCAGGGGGTAAGGGATCTGTTTCTATTACGTCTGTACACCAGTTTGGTGATGGCCTTCTGCTGACCCCTCACGACGAGCACGACACCTGGCTGGAATAGCAGCCTCCTTCACCACACCCGCCTTCACCAGAGCGTGAAACTGCAGGCCTAGTGAAACTACATGGACAGTGTGAATGAGATCTCAATGTGTTCTCCTGCTTATTACAACGAAACCAGGGAAGCCGACTCATGGCATGTTGTGTGTATCCCATCTTTTCATCCAGTCATTCCATGGGGGGATGTCGAACAGGCGTGGCCTGTTTCTATGATGGAATGCCTGGATGCTTTTTCTTATTCTTTATATTATTATTTTACTTAGATATTAGAAACTATTATGTTATGCCTAGATATTAGAACTCTTATGTATTGTTTAGATATTAATTATTATTTTTATTCTTTACTTATATATGAAGGACTTTGTGTTTCTTTTATGCTTTTTATTTTTATTTATTCTTTATGTTGGAATGTTCTTTGTAAGATATCAAATGTTTTTGGGTGATCATTTCAAGATGTCAAACATTTCAGTGATTCTTTATTGTGTCTAAACTCATGTAACTACATCTGCTGTAAGGGAGGGGTTGAGCTGACAGCTTCCAAAATGTGAGGTTAAGTTGAGGTCAATGGTCAGTTTATTCCTTGGGTCAACAGGTGTCGCTGAGGTCAGAAATTGTCAGTGAGAGAGGAAAATTAGAGCTAGAAGCACCTGCCTCTGGTATGTGACGCCACACTTTGTATAAAAACTCTGATGTGACGCGACGGAACTCGGCTTAAAAACTCAAGAGTCCGTGTGCGAGGGAGGAGGTTAGGGACAGGCAACCTCGACAGATCGGCTTAGGATCGGAGGTTTGGATAGTAGGGACTGGTTAGGACTTAGTTAATTTTTTGGAATAGTATAGACCACCATGGGCACAGGGTGGCAATTCTTTTAGAATAATTTGTTAAGATTGTAACTTGTTAAATTTGAATAAAGTTTTTGTGTGCGTAATAACATCTGTGTCAAGGCGTTTTCCTTGTACAGTAATTTCTTACCCCCCAGACCCAATATAGGTGCTGAGCAACTATTCTGGCGCATGGTTGAATCAGCTCTGCAGGATCGAGGGTGCTTTGGTCTGATTCAAGGTAAGCTTCTGAATTTTAGAAATAAAATCTGAATGAAGCTTATTTAAATGCTAAAACACGAGTAACGAGTGATTGATCTCCAGGTCGATTTGTTAATTTCGAGTTATAGACCTGCTCTGCAGCTTTTGTTCCTGGTAAAAGGTATGCAGAGAAATTAATAAAGAAATACATTTTTTAATAGAACGGGTAGTGAGGTTTTAGGCAAGAACCGCGCGCGCTCAGTTCGTCACAACCGTACCCCACGGCCCTAGGCGAGCCCAGGGGTGACAGAAGTCAAGGCCCGGACCGAGAGGGGAGCACTCACCCCAAGGGCCCAGGGACCTGACAATCCCCGAGCCGGGGCTCAACCGGGGGCCCAGCAGGGCCAGGCTACCCCACATGCAGCCGCCACAGCCCAACACACAGCCAGGTGCCCGACCCAGGCAGCCCAAAGACCACCTCTGCACACCTAATGTCCCTCTTCACTACCCTAGTCCCTCAACTGTACGTAGTCCTGCCAACTCTCTAGTGATGCTCACCCCAGTGCACCTCTTAACCCCAACTGGTGACGAGGGGCCCCGGCAGGGCCAGGCGAGACCGCCCCCGGGCCCGTTTCCCCCATACAAAAACCACACAACCGTATCTCTGGGTGTCTCCCGCCCCCCGGAGGCGGGCAACACAGAAGTGACTGGCCTCCAAGTCCCGCAAACCCAACCCCCCTCCAGGCAGCAGAGCCCCGAGATCCCGGCCGACTCGAAGGGACACAGACGGGTGAAGACCGGCCGCCCTCCCCCTGTCCCACCTGTGCATGTATGTGCTGCAATTGAAGTGGGCGAGAGAGCGCTTGCAGGTGGCGGGCCCTGTCGCTGCCAAGCGGCATTGCCCCCCAACCCGAGGACCTCTCTGTGTGTAGTTTAGTTTGGAATGTGTGTGGTGCCATTGTGCCATGTTCAGTGTCTAAGGTGGGATTTAAAATTGAGGGGGAACGGCATGGGGGGAGTGCAGGTGTCCCCACTTGGCACTCCCTCTCCGAAATACCCCTCAAGACCCTATATGAATATAAATGACTAAGATGCAGTTAAAAGTGGAGTGGAGGATGGGTGCAGACGGGGACTCAGAAGGGGGATCACCCTCCCCAAGCCTCGTCAGCGTGCCCCACCCATCCAGACCCCGCGCCCTAAGTGACAGTGAGCATGTGGCAGTGTGGGACCGGGAGAGAGCAGGCGGATGGGCACAACCGGAAGGAGAGAAACATCCCCCCGGGCGACCGGCTCCCCAGCCGGACACGGTAAGCGCCAGGGGCCCTCCGAACCAGCCAGGCAACCACGAGGCAAACAGCACGCTCCAAAAAGAGGCAGCCATGCGGGACACAGCCACCGAGGTAGTGTCCTCCGCCACACAAGAGCAGCAGGAGACCCCAGAGCCATCAGAAACAACCTCCAACAGGCCCAAGGACCTGGGCCCACCCCACCCTCCGAGGCACCCCGTCACCACACAGCCTCGTCTTACCTCTCCTTTCTTTCTGCTGCACCCTACTTCCTTCCCTGGTCCCCTCCGCAACCCCTCCGTGCAGCAGGTGAGACGTGGATCCCCAGGTCGGGCACTTCCACTTAATCTTTATCTTTACTCTGCAGATATTAAGGGCCTTCTGAAAAAGACAACTAATCCTTTTCTTAAAAACACAATCGACATCTGGTACAAAGCCCATACATATACTGGCAGCACGTCCTCTATTTCTCACTTCTCTCCCATCTGGGGTAATACTCAGTTTACACCGGGCACAGTAGACAGAGGTTTTAAGAAATGGGCGGACCAGGGATCGCAAAAAACTTGGAGATTTATATGTGGAGGGTAAACTGTTGTCATTTGATGACTCTGTTCAAAATATTTTGTACCCAAAAAACACTTTTTCAAATATTTACAGCTAAAACACTTCATTCGATCAAAGCACTGTGACACTCAAACACTGCAGCTGTCATGTTTGGAGGGTGTGGTTATGAAACATATGTACAGTACACGGCAAATATCTTTACTTTATGCCGTGCTTGTTTCTACAGACAAGAAATCTAGTTTTGATAAAATGACAGCATGGAGTTCAGATACAGTATTAAAGAAAGTACTGGTGAAGCTGAGTGGGAAAAGGCATGCTTTAGAGCACAAACACACACAATAAACACTAGATTAAAACTTTTGCAGCATAAATGGTTAATGAGGACATACATAACCCCTGAGAAACTGAACAAATGGTCCCCTGGCATTCCAGATACTTGTGTAAAATGTCTGACTGAAAAAGGAACCCTGATCCATCGTGTATAGGAATTCCCTATACAGCTAAGCTTTGTATTTTGGGTATGTACCCCGACAACTTCAGGGTTTCATCTGGTGTGAAAACTCTCATCACCTTTGGACTACTGCAGGCCAGGAGGATGGTCGCCTTATCCTGGAGAGAGACTGAAGTTTCCACTTGCTGTTCTTTATCTCTTTGGTCAGGTTCTGACCCATTTTGACTTTGCGATACACTCAAAATTGCAACCAGTTACGCTAACTTTCCTTTTTCTTTTCCTCTCGCAGCTCTGAGCCACACACACACAACCACTCTGCGCAGACAGCCACACCCTTGTCAGCTCACACAGACACACAGGCGATCCTTATTCTGCAGCAGCGGCTCTGCGTTTCTCTTCCTCTTTTCTCTAATCAGGATTATCAAAATCCATAATCAGAACCATTCTTCAAACCAAAATCTCAATCTCTGGTGAAAAATAGGATTTTGAAAACAAACAATTGATGGAGTCCCAGACTCTGTGTGGGGCCCCAGACCACCACGTAAGGTCCCAGACCTTAATGCCAATTTCCTAAAATTTATGACCTGAGTCTCTGACTTCAGGCTGGTGTCCCGGACACCAAATAGAGGTCTCTGACACTCCCACGAGGTCGCGAACACTCGCACACAACTTTTATCCAATCACTTATTTCTCACAGTTTTCTTTCAATCCTACCTTTTATTGTTAGTATGATCTTGTTCAAATAGAATCCATCACCAAACCACGTCCCGGCGCAGGCCCAGGAATTATGGCCCGTCACTTCAATGGAGGACGCTGTGCACAGTTTCTTGGCCTTCCTGGCCCCGCGCTGGAGCGAAGTCCAGATCATGGATCCCGGGTCTTTCGGCACCAAATGTTAAGTCCAAAAAAAGACTTTTATTCAAATTAGTATTTTCAGAATCAAAACCCATACTAAAAATTCACAAAACAGAGATTGACAATTGTAGTTTTCAGCCGAAAAAGGAGAGAGGAGGAGAGCGAGAGCCCTTACGCTTGCTGGTTCAAAACCTCTCTGGTCTCTCTCCTCTGCTCTCTTTCTTATTAAGATAACAGGAGTAGCCAAAAGTGGCCTTGAAGGTCAAGGAGTATGATAAGAAAGCGTGTGAACAGTATGTGGGAGAGCTAGCTAAAATGTTGGTTATAAAATGATGATTAGATGATTTGCACATTCTAGTCCTAAAAGCAGAAGTTAAACACATGGTTATGTCTGATGTAAAAAACACACAAATACTTCATAATTGAGCTTATCTTACACCACTGTACAATCTTGGCTGGGAGAAATGTCTTTAAGCGTTATGTTGGAAAATCTAACCTATATTTTGAGGGGTAAAGCTCAAATTTTTGAAGAGGTCTGGGCGCCCTTATTGAGATTCCTCAGACGAAAATGACAAAAATGACTTTTATTATAGTGTGAGATGTCCTGAAAAAAAAACCTTCATCTAGTTGGTTAATAACTCTTTCTCTTCAGGTAACCATGTTTCTGAGATGCCACAACTGGAAACTTGTCTTGAAGTTGATTTAGAAGAATCGTTGATCTTGGAAAAGTTGCTGTAAAGACTAGTCAGTCAATTTTGTTACTGCTTCTTTCAACTGGTGTGTTGGAGCTGTGGCAGAAAATTTTGGATTAGGTAAGGTTAATATTCAGTTTGTAAACATCTTAGGGAAAATTAAATCGACAGACAGACAGACAGACAGAAATTCTGGTGTCCAGCAGCAACAGAAATCACACAAACTGTACATACAAATATTGTAAATAAAAAACAACACACTCACATAATAAAATAGGACTCAGTTGCTTCCAGAACCATCTGATCTATTCAATTGCCTGAGGGCTGAAGGGATGAACAACCTCCTAAAGTGTTCAGTCCTGTAGTGAGAGGAACCTGTTACTTCAGGTTGTCTTCTGGGTAATGATAACATCATAAAGAGGGTGACGGGGGTTATTCGGGATACTCTGCATTAAAGCCCTCATCCTCCCCTTCAGAATAGCTCCCACAGAGTCCACATTTCTCCCCACCACAGATGTACACTTCCTTATCAGTCTGTCCAGCCTATTGCTGTCCCTTGCGGTCAAGCTGACTCCCCAGCAGACGACCGCAAAGAACACTGCAGTTGCCACGACAGACTGATCAAATATGTTCAGCATGTCGCCACACACACAAAACGTTTTAAGCCTTCTCAAGAAAAACAGCCTGGTCTGTCCTTTCTTATGCAGGGCCCGGGCCTGCTCTGACCTGTCCAGTTTGCTGTCGAGATGCACACCCAGATATTTGTAGGTTTTAACAACCTCCAGGATCTCTGTTGATCAGAACAGGTTGATGAAGGGGCTACCTGCTGAGGTCAATGTTAATCTCCTCGGTCTTGAAGGAGTTCAGAACCAGACGAATGTCTCTACTCCATGATGTGAATCAAGCAATGACGTCCCGGTACTCTGTCTCGTCCTTCTCCCTCACACATGCAACAATCGCTGTGTCGTCTGAGTACTTTCTGGACCTGACACATTCCAGATTTATAAACAAAGTCACTCGTGTACAGTGTGAAGAGAAAGGGTGATAGCACTGTTCCCTGTGGTGCACCAGTGCTGCTCATCAGGTTCCCCGATACGCACTCCTTGAGCCGGACAAACTGCCACCTCAGATAGTTGTGGTTCCACCTGACAAAAAGAGGATCCACCCCCATCGCCTCAGGCTTCCCCTTGAGTACTTGGGGCTGGATTGTGTCAAAGGCATTAGAGAAGTCAAAGAACTTTAACCTCACATAGCCCCAGCCACATCCAGAAAGGAGAGTGACCGATGCATCATGTACAAGACTGCATCGTCCACTCCCATCTGGTCCTGGTAGGCGAGCTGAAGGGGGTCCAATACCCCACCACCTGAGGTTTGAGCAGCCGGAGCTACAGCCTCCAAAAGTCTGTAGTCTTTCATACTTGCAGGCCTTGCCACCTTGGGCACCGGGACAAGGGATGAGGTTTTCCACCAATTAGGAACACATCCAGTTTGAAGACTCTTGTTAAAGATGGTTTGGAGAGTCGCAGCCAGCTCCGACGCACATTCCCTCAGTAGACGTGGTGATATCCCATCGGGCCCTGCAGCTTTCCGTCCATGAAGCCTCCCCAGCTCCACGCGCACCTCATCCACAGTAAAGGATGGGATGGGAGCAGAGGTGGAGCAGCTCCCAGGTGGAGAAGAGGAGCAGGTCATGTCAGCAGAGGTAAAAGACATCATCAGGTGGAGAAGAGGTGGGTACGCCATTGGGTGCCAAGAGCAACACCTTCCTTCTCCTTAAAATGTCTCCAGTAATGGCTCTCATACCCCTCCAGACTTTGCGGGTGCACTTATTCTGCAGCTTCTTCTCGAGCCCTGATTTGTACTGTAACATAGCCTGCCTCATTGCTCTCCTTAGGTCATGCTGGGCATCCCTCATTTTCCGACAGTCACGTGCATTAAAAGCTTGCTTTTTAATGTTTAGCAGATGTTTTATGTCGCTCTTCATCCTTTTTGTTTGGAAAGCAGCGCACTGTTTTCACGTTCATTGAAGATTGAACTTGTTCTCATTTCTCTATTTGTCCCGTGAAGAGATGAAAGCTTCAAAAAGTGTCCAAGTATCGCATTACTTTAAACTTAAACATTCGCAGTTTCTACTATTTTTCGCCGGATCTTCTGGCTCTAGATGCTGCCACTGTTTCTTTTTGTGTGGATTTCTTCTTTTATTTCCTCGTAATTTTGAAAAGTAATCAGCTCTTGCTTCAAGACAGCGGCGTGAGTTTATTTGAATGCGCACAGCTTCATTCAACAGATGGAGGATTAGCAGAGCGATACGTGTACGCGCTTCGTAGTGAATGCGCTTCGCCCTCCGTAGGTTGTCCTGAGAGACGGATGTCCCATTTAGTTAATCCAGACATGCGCACTTATCCAGAATAAGTATAGCGACGTTCGTAGTACAGGGCTCTGGTCTGATTTCCTGAAACTAAAATCTCTCTAATTCTTTAAAACTTCATCTAATTAGTTTCAAACTTTACAGAGATAATGTCAACATGTTATTGTTTTTTTGTTTGTTTGTTGTTGTTGTTTTTTTTTATTTTAGGAAGGAAAAAGCTTAAGTTTGCAACATTTCAAAGAGTTATTCATCATAAAACTTTTTTAGGCGAGGCAGAAAATTTTATTTTTCAAGAAATGTTTTATCCTAATTTTTTCTTTTTCAGGAACAAATACCCAGTGGGCATCAGAATGTCAAATTCACGTCACGTTTCAGCCTTTGTAATAGTTTCCATGGTACAGGCCATTTAACCCCTTACTTTTCTTAACCTTTTCTTAGGACAAAATTTTGTAAAAAGTATGTCCATGTATAAATTAAACTTTTTCAGCACCACAGGATGTATTTAAATGGTTTTTGTACCATTTTAAAGGGAGTTTTTGACAGAAAATTTTGATATGTCATTTATTTAGGTATATGTTCCTGAAAAAAAGGAAAATTAGGATGAAACTATTTATTTGAAAATTCATTTTTTTTGTTTTATGATGAATAACTCTTTGAAATGTTTCAAACTTATGCATTTTACTTCTTAACACCCACCATGACCTCAGTGTTTTGACCTCAATGTTTTGTCACATTATTTCTTCTATTTTATTATTTTAATATTTTATTATTTTTTAGTTTCCTTCTTGTATATTTACTGTCTATTTCTTTCTTTCTTGTTTGCTGCTGTAACGCACAAATTTCCCAAGTGTGGGATCACTAAAGTAATTTTAATCTAATCATACTGTCGACAAGTCATTTTTGTGTTTTCAACATGTTTGCACTCATAACAACACTTATTCTTTGTTCAACTTCAGTAAGTTATACCTCATTTTAAAGCTAAGACTTTCAAGAAAACGATCATAACATTAATTCATATGTTTTCACCAGTTTCATTAAGAAATAACTAATTATCCGCAAAAAAAAAAAAATCAAACTGTGTAGAGCGCAAAACTGGACCTATGATCCAGTTTTGACAGCCTCAGACGGGTTTGATATTTATGTGATTGGTCTTATTTTGTCCGTAATAATCCACAGAATAACTATATGAAATTGTATTTTCTCAAAAGTAATCCAGTTTGGAGAAATACTCCAGAAAACCTAATTTTTTTTTTTCTGTGAGTAATCCATGGTAAAATGAAGCAGTCGCGTTCCTATCTCCATAGCAACTGCCACGCTGTGTTTATGAGTTCGTCCTGGGTGTGTTTAATTTCTTCACGAAGTTACTGTATCTACAAAATGAGACCATTCGCAAAATTTTCCGAACATGGGTTTGTTTGTTAGATGACAAAGCTCCTTCAGCTGACAGCGGCGTTAGCTTATTAGCTGCTAGCTGGCGAATGACGTCACTTAAAAATCAATGATTGGCATATAAAGATAGCCAATAATTTCAGCTTCAGAACGAGGGGCTTAACTCAAAACCGGACCAATCCGATCACTTGTTATTCAGCTGCATAAATGGAATTTTACAAAAACAAACTGTTGCCATCTTGGTGCGTCATGGCGCACGTCAGCTTCATGAGGGCAGACAGACAGAAAGATTGGGTGATTTTCACGTTTATTTTCAACTTTTCTTTTGGCAAACTGTATTTCTGGGGTTTTGGAGCATATTTTTTATCCGAAAAACTTTTATTGTGCATGATTTTTATGGAAAAAAATTATAATTACAAGCCAAAAATATGAAAATAAAAATGTGAAAAATAATTTAAAAAAAAATCATCTGTGTGGGTTTTTAAAGTCACAGAAACACTAATATGCATTTTTATGACTAAAAAGGTGATAGAATGGCAAAAATTCAATTTGGCACATATTTGGATAGCTTGTTCCGAATGGACATTTTTGTACTAAAAGGTCAATAAATCAAAAACACTTGTACCCAGAGATCTGAAACTTTACACAGTTGCTGTTAACAAGATTATTACCATACGTATGAAAGGAACTATGCCTACTAAGAAGTATGTCTTGGCTAAGGACATTGGAAAATGAACTAAATTAGACAAGGTTAAAAATGTACAACTTTTTTTATGTTTGAACCACTGTAGGATAGGTTCTGAAGCTCTGACACTCTTTGTGTACATATCTACATAAACTAGAAGGTCTAAGCTTTATTTTGATGTATACTACAAGCATGTGACTTGAAAGATGTTGCTGTAATAAGCAATGGCATTTGGGTATGTCCAACTATTGTGCACAGCCGAAGATACATAGATGGGCGTTAAGAGAACAGCCCTAAAACAATATGTAAAAAACCAACCAACTAAGTGGGGCTATAAACTTTTTGTGCTTGCTGACTCTGCCACAGGGTATACGTGGAACTTTTTTGTGTACGAGGGCAAGGCTTCTGACACTGGGAAAGGATTGAGTTATGACTCTGTAATACATCTAATGGATATTCAAAACATAGGAACTGGATATCACCTCTTTATCGACAATTTTTATACAAGCCCTCGCCTTTTTGAAGATCTGTTTGCCCTGCAGATTGGTGCTTGTGGCACTATCAGAAACCAATCGTGTTGGGTTTCCTAGAACCACTTTGACACAGTTGGAGTTCTGAATCCAACTGATTAGAGAACTTTGTCAGAGTAGAAGTGCGTTGAGCTCAACCAACCGTTCACCAACTCCTTGTCCAGATACAAACTTACATACACCAATGTATTTTGTAGAGGACAGTGATGTTCCCAAACATCTGTCTACTACTGCAGAGAGACGACGGTGCAAAGCCTGCCACAAAAAGACACTTATAGGTTGCAGAACATGCAAAGTTCCTCTTTGCTTTCTACCTGGTCGAGACTGCTATCACCAGTGGGACCAAGAAAGGAACCTGTTGTAGGGATTTATTTCATTTGTTTTGACAACGTCGCTAAACTTATTCTGGATAAGTGCGCATGTCTGGATTAACTAAACGAGACATCCGTCTCTCTGGACTACCTGTACTACAAAGCGCGTTCACGTCTCGCTCTGTTAATCCTAGATCTGTTGAATGAAGCTGTGCGCGTTCAGATAAAAGGGGCGGAGTAAACTCACGCCGGTGTACTGAAGCAAGAGCTGATTACTCTACAAAAATACGAGGAACTAAAATAACTGAAAAAATCCATGGCTACGGCCGGTCAATCTCTGATCATATTCTAGAGCAATGATCAAAGCAATGGTCGATTTTTATTTTTGAAACCACAGGGGATTTCGGTTTGCTGTTACGTGTAAAATACCAACACTGGTATCTCGTGACATTCAATAAAGTAGAGAAAAGAAGAAATCCATGCTAAAGGAAACACAGTGGCAGCATCTAATGCCAGAAAGGAAGACCGGCAAGAAATAGTAGATCCATACATATACAATACACATCCAAGATGGCGCTGGACAAGATGGCTGCCTCTGTACTTCTGTGCAACATTTTTTCTCTGTTTTTCTTAGTAAATAGTATATCAGCGTGCTCTTACATTCGTGAAGAGCTCTTAAACCTCAGAACATCGACCCCTACGGACCTACTACCAGTTTTTTTAGTGGTTGCGGCAGATTTAGTCCAAATATTGGCTAAAAAAGTGAGAGGCCGGAAGAGAGGAAAGCGTGCGAGAGTCCTCGTGTGTCACCGCAGACGTGGTTCGCGTACGGCTTTGCCGAGCCTTTTTCTCTCTAATGTCCACTCACTTAGCAACAAGATAGACGAGCTAGCACTGCTGATGTGACAAAACAGGGACTTCTCTTCCTCCTGTGTCCTATGCTTCACGGAGACATGGCTGTCAGCCATCATCGAGTCCATCCTCACCTCCTCCATCACTGTGTGGTACGCTGGAGCCACAGCCAGGGACAAACACAGACTGCAGCGCATTGTGCGCTCCGCAGAGAAGGTGATCGGCTGCAGCCATCCATCTCTCAAAGACCTGTACGTCTCCAGGACTCGGGGGCGTGCAGGTCGGATAGCAGCTGACCCTTCCCACCCTGGACATAGACTTTTTGAGCGACTCCCCTCGGGCAGGAGGCTCCGGTCCATTCGGACCAGAACGTCCCGCCACAAAAACAGCTTCTTCCCTTCTGCCATTGGACTAACGAATGCTTTATAACCTGGATCCCCACATCTTTTAGTCACTTCCCTCTTGTCACTTTACTATCTTTATTATTTTCTATTATTTTCTATGACATTGCACTACTTTTCTTTTTCTTTCTGAGAACTCTTAGTTTTGTTAAAATTAATTTCATTTATTTTATTTTTTATTATTTTTATTTTATTTTTTTGCACACCTGGATCAAAGCAAGTTCCTAGTCTCTGATATTCTTCATTGACATGGCAATAAAAGCATTCTGATTCTGAGATAATGCGAATGTTTAAGTTTGATCCAGTGCGATACTTGGAAGCTTTTTGAAGCTTTCATCTCTTCACTGGACCTAATCAAATACTGTTCAAATCAAATACATTGATTTGAACAGTTCAAATCAATGAAGAGCTAGCCAATGGGAGCTAGCCATAACCAGCTAGCTCCCAACGGCTAGCTGGTTATGCAGTCATTCTGCCGTTGACATGAATCTTGACGTACGTGACCAGCTACTGGCTCTAGGAGGCACATTTGTGTGTGGCTGAATTGGTTCAGTCCCAGGGGAGCTAAGGAAAAGGAGTTGATCTGGAGGAGGTGCGAGAAGGAGACCGTCTATAAGAGGTGCTTTGGGGCCGGTGTTTTTGCGGGTTCCCTGGAAACGCCCAGTTGCTCACTTGAGGAATTGGAGGCGCTCACTCGGACCCAGTGAAATACAGAGAGGCCAGTTTGGTGTTTTTCACTGCGGCCTGGCTTTGTGACCCTTTCTGGACTCCAGCTTCTGGGTTGTCAGGTTGGACCAAGTGCGCTTGGGCTGGGATGCTGGTGGATAGGGGCGATGAGGTATCGAGGTGTTAAACAACTGGTGTTTGCATTGCAGGACTCAAATTTCCCTTCGGGGATTAATAAATTATATTAAATTCAATTTATTTTCACAAGAAATGAAGAAACAATCAATCTTTCTCCAGCTCCAGGGGGTCCAATCATGCCCATGAGCTCCGTGAAGTTGGCCCCTCTTAAAAAAACAAATATAAACAAAAATTAACAAAAAATATGTCAATCGTTTGTGCTGCGTTTGTGCTGTTTTGTGCTGTAAACATTTTTGTTTGTGCTGTTTTATTTTTGTAGATATTTACAATTCTTGTATAGGTCAATCTGCGGTCATCCAGACCCTCACATTGCTTAAAAATGCGAGAAAACTCTTCAAAATGGTGTCAATCGTTTGTGCGACGTTTGTGCTGTAAAATTTTTTGTTTGTGCTGCTTTATTTTTCTTTAATTTAAAGAAATAAAATTGGACGGTGACGTCATCAGCCCCTCCTTCCGCCTAAAAATGCTAGAAAAATTATAAAAATGGTGGGAATCATTTGTGCTACGTTTGTGCTGTTATGTGCTGTAAAACTTTTCGTCTGTGCCATTTTAGTTACAATTTAGTTTATTTAAATTGTAGGAAAACGATTTGGACAATGATGTAATCAAAGATGGCGACGTCCGGAAGTAAATAAAGGTCTGGATGACGTCATCGTCCAAATCGGTTTTCTTAAAATTTAAATAAACTAAAATGGCACAAACGAAAATTTTTACAGCACAAAACAGCACAAACATAGCACAAAACGATTGACACCGTTTTTGAGAATTTTGTCGCATTTTTAGGCGGGAGGGGGGCTGGATGACGTCACCGTCCAATTTTATTTCTTTAAATTAAAGAAAAGTAAGGTACATGGAGACATCTGACACAGCGTCATTTGAAAAGAAACTGAAGGAATGGTCATTCCAAGAAGGGAGTTCATCCCATGGAGACTGGGCTGCTGAAGTAGTTGGAACAATGGAAGAAGCTCTTGATGTCCTAATTGGAGATTGTGACTCCAGTTTGTTCGACAAGAAAAAAGGACCATATAAAAGGTCAAGTTTCAGAGACAAGAGAGGACTCACAAAATCAGGCTCAAACAGGTTGTCAGGGATTCTTAACTTGTTATCTAAGAATGCTAAAGACTAGAGACTGTTGTGGCAAAGGGGAAAGGGAGGAAGACACATGGAGTTATATGGAGAAAACAACACTGAACAAAGCACAGGTGGGGAGAGTGAGGATGAGCTTCACCTAGTGCCCATTGTGGTGAATGATGACAGAAAGGCCCAGAGAATGCAGACCCTCCCAGAAACTCCTAAGAAGCTGGGCAGAAGCTGACTGGGCTTTTTACAAACAGGTTTCAGTGTTTCTTTTTGACTTAGTAAGTAGCTGAGATTAAATATTCTGGACAAACTATTGCATGGAGAAAATGAGAAAAGTTTAACATCATGTAAACATATTGTAGTTCAGTTCTAGTTTGTCCGTCAGAGACTAGCTTTCTGACCATAGATGGAAATGTAAAAAAGGAAAAAAAAAGAAAAGAACAACCCACAAACAAAATAAAAACTATTAAAAAAGTTAGGATGTACCTGGTGCCAAACAGCTCAGTGAAGGTCCCAACTGGATACAGTTCTCCAAAAAGTTCTCAGCACCTCTGAAGATGCTCTTGATATGATCACCAGTAAGAGAGTGGGTCGAGTTTCATCCAGACAAGATTCCTTTTACTGTGATCCAAATTACCATGCAAATGATGCTTTCCATCATTTCTCTAAACCAGGGGTGCCCAACTTTTTTTGTCCTGAGATATACTTTTCCAATATCAAAGCTTTTGAAATCTACCAGTCTGGCTTTACCATTGCAAACCCTCAGAGATTGTTTCCAACCAGCCTCTCGCAAACGCAGACACTCACACACAGAGAGAGACAGAGAGAGAGAGAGAGAGAGAGAGAGAGAGAGAGAGAGAGAGAGAGAGAGAGAGAGTCAAGCGTCTCTCTATATCACACATAGACAGACACACACACACCGACAAATTCTTCTCTCTCCCTTTTCTCTCTCTAACGCAGACACACACACAGAGACTTTTTCATCCTGTCCATCCTGGTCACTCCCAGAAAGACCCTTAGCATCTTCACCTCTGCTACTTCCATCTCTGTTTCTTGTCTTTTTCTCAGTGCTACTGTTTCTAGACCAAACAGCATGACCGGTCTCACCACGGTTTTGTATACTTTTCCTTTCATTTTAGTTGAAACTCTTCTATCACACATCACACCTGATGCTTTTCTCCAGCCGTTCCAGCCTGCCTGCACACGCTTCTTCACCTCTTTTCCACACTCTCCATCGCTCTCACTACAGATCACAATGTCATCTACAAACATCCTTGTCCATGGAGATTCCTGTCTAACCTTATCTTTCAGCCTGTCTATCAGACTGTCCATCACTATGGCGAACAACAGAGCAGACTGCCGCAACCCGGTGCAGTCCCACCCCCACACCAAACTCCTCTGTCTCACCTACAGCACACCTCACCACTGTCTTATCACACTCATACATGTCCTTCACCGCTCTGATATAGTCTCTGTCACACCAGACTCCTTCATACAATACCACAGTTCTTCTCTAGGTAGCCTGTCATACGCTTTCTCTAGACCACAATGACATGGTGCAGCTCCCTCGTACCTTCCCTAATCTTCTCAATCAGCATCCTCAAGGCAAATACTGCATCTGTAGTGCTCTTTTTTTTGCATAAAACCATACTGCTGCTCACAAATTCTTACTTCAGGCCTTAGCCTAGCTTCGACAACTTTTTCCCATAACTTCATCGTATGACTGATCAGTTTTATTCCTCTCTAGTTACCACAACTCATCTCCCTTGTTCTTAAAAACAGGAACCAGTAAACTTCTTCTCCATTCATTAGGCATCTTCTCACTGTCCAATATTCTCTTAAACAGCCCATTCAGAAACTCTACTGCCACCTCACCTAAACAATTAAATACTTCTACAGGAATATTATCAGGGCCAATGGATACCATCTTCCCATCACATTACTGGCATCTGGCAAGAGACATCCATTCCTGTCTTTAATCACCCTGACTTGTTGCAGATCCTTCCCACCTTTGTTTCTCTGTCTTGCCAACCTGTTTAGGTCCATCTCTCCCTCCTTGCTGTTCAGCCTAGTGTATAAGTCATCGTAGGTTCCTTGTTTTGCCATTGCCAACTCTACCTTATGCTGTATCCCCTGTAAACTTGTCCACTTTCTTCAGTCCTCTCAGTATCTCACTTCCTCTTAGCCAGCCTCTTTCTTTTGATACAATCCTGCACCTCCTCATTCCACCACCAAGTCTCTCTATCTATCTATCTTCCTTTCAGATGACACACCAAGTACTCTCTTGCCTGTCTCCCTAATCGCATTAGCTGTAGTTGTCCAGTCATCTGGAAGCTTCTCCTGCCCACCAACAGCCTGTCTCAACTCCTTTATAAAGTTCAAGCAGCACTCTTCCTTTTTCAGTTTCCACCATTTAGTCTTCTTCACTCCCTTCATCTTCACTGCCAGGGCCAGGGTCATCTTACACACTACCATCCTATGCTGTTTGGTTATGCTCAGTGGTAGCTGGTGACGTGTTGCGCAGGGCGCCCTCCCCTGGCCCCCTCCTGTCCTGATCAACAAAACTAACAATAAAAAAATATATAAACATTTATATGTTTGTACATATGTAAAACTGTCTTGTGTGAAAATTATGTGCATTTTAATGACATTTTACACCGTTTTATTTTATTACTCATTTTATTTCTACTTCCTGTGAAAACCGGATGGAGGATGCAATGGCCCCGCAAGGAAAACGCATGAGTGTGTACGTGGTTTTTGTTATTTCTGAAAAAAGCGTGACGTGAGCTCTGAATTTCATTCTATTCATTTGTATTGCAAACCATGACCACGCCCGCGGGGCGCAGGTCGGGTACGCCCCAAAACACAGTGATAGGTTGTTCTCTCTGTCAGTCTGTTACGTGAACCAATAAGCTTGACCTATAATCCCGCCTGGGACCTTCTCACCTTTGGGGTTGATAGGTTGTGTTAAAAATCCATGGAGAATCCACAGAGAAAGTCTTAAACCAAGAAAAAAATAAAGATGACTTCTACAACTTAATCATAAAACTTTTCGGTGGATGGACTTCAGTAAAAGTAAGGACACAACTGATAATGATTTGTTAAAAAAAAAAAGAAAAAGGAAAGAATAATATAAATAAAAGTTTGTCCTTGAAGATCTTTGCTTCTTTTTTTAAAAAACTCATTTTAAAAAGCGAACTTTATTAAAATTTATTTAAAGACCAGGATTTAAAATTTGAAAAATAACAGATTTTTTTTTACTGTTGATCAAAATGAAACCTACGTATTTTAATTTGTATATAGTATTGATGAATTTCTTAAAACTCTACCCATAGCTATGAAAGGGACAGATCTGAACCTGTGTTTATGTTTAGGAATGTGATTGAAAAAGGAATGCTAAATTGGATATGAAGCATTATGAGTAGTTGGATGCTGTTAGATGAATGCTTAAATAAAATGGATTTTTCAGTTCTTACAATTTTAAATTTAACTATTAGGAGTCAGTGCCTCCCCAGACATGAACCCCACCGCACGTCATGTGGGACTTTAATCAGAAGGTAATTCAAAATTTTCGTAGTAGAAAGAAGGGCCAAATTTGTGTTCAAGTAGAGTGGATCATATACATGTGAAAATAAAACTTTTAAATATTCATGTACTGGGATGTGACATCTTTTATGTAGAGGATATCTCAAAATATATATACATGTTTTTGTGTGTGTGTGTGTGTGTGTGTGTGTGTGTGTGTGTGTGTGTGTGTGTGTGTGTGTGTGTGTGTGTGTGTGTGTGTGTTTGAAAAATGTGTGCACCCCCCTGTTGTTTTTACCACCAGCCGCCACTGGTTATGCTGTTTCCTGCTACAACTTTGCAATCACTAATCTCCTTCAGATTACACCGCCTACACAAAATGTAATCTACCTGTGTACTCCTTCCTCCACTCTTGTAAGTCACCCTGTGTTCCAGCCTTTTCTTGGAGAAAGTGTTCACTATAGCCATTTCCATTCTTTTCGCAAAGTCGATCACCATCTGTCCTTCTGCATTCCTGTTCAAGATACCAAACCTGCCGATCACCTCCTCATCATCTCTGTTTTCTGCACCAACATGGCCATTAAAGTCTGCTCCAATAACAACTCTCTCACTTCTAGGGATGCTCTGAATCACCTCATCAAGGTCCGACCAGAGTTTCTCTTTCTCCTTGGTCTCACATCCTACCTGTGGAACATACCCACAAACAACCTTTAACATCACCCCTTCAATTTCTAGTTTGAGGCTCATCACCCTGTCGGACCTTCTTTTTACCTCCAGAAGATACCAACAAACTCTTCCTTCACAATAACTCCTACACCATTCCCTTTCTTATCTACACCATGATAGAGCAACTTGAACCCTGCTCCTAGACTTCCAGCCTTGCTACCTTTCCATCTAGTTTCCTGGACACATAGGATGTCTACTTTCCTTGTCTGCATCATGCCAACTAACTCTCTACCTTTACCCGTCATAGTCCCAACATTCAAAGTTCCTATCCTAAGTCCCAGACTCTTCATGTTTCTCTTCTCTCTCTTTCGATGTACGCATTGTCCTCCTCTCCTTCTTTGATCACCAGCAGTCCAATTACCACTGTTACCCTGTTGATCAACAGCATTGATGGCGGTTGTTTTAAAACCCGGGCCATGACTGATCTGGTCTGGTATTTGTCTTACTGACTTGTATATTTTTATTTGGCATAGTTGGCGTATGTTGGATGCTGTTCCTGACACAATTTTTGTGATAATCTGGGCTAATGCTCATTGCACAAACATTTGGATGGTTAACAGATGTTTCACTGTGGAGTACCACATCTAAACATGCAATGAAATGAAAAAGGTAAATGGACTCTACATCCAATATTTATTCAATATCTACATCCAATATCCAACATCCATTGTCTACATCTGCATTCAACATTTCTTCATCCACCAATCAATGTCTCCATCCATCAATGTCTCCATCCACCATATCTCCATCCACCACATGTCTGGTTCTACTGTATCTCTGTCCTCCATGTCTACTTACAGCATGTCTGCATCCAGCATGTCTGCATCCACTGTGCCTGCATACACCATGTCTGAGAACATTGTGTCCGAATGTTTATGTCACCGTGTCCTTTTTCACCGTGTCCATTTCCACTTTGTTGTTCATTTTCACTCTTTGAAGCATCCTTAGTAAAAATAAAATCCTGCATGTTGCTTTCTGCTTTTTGTAGGAAGCAGAGAAGATGATGAAGAAAAGCACAGCCCATCAGAACATGACGTTCGTAGCTTCAGCTCATAGATTTCTGGTTTGGGAAGTAAAAGCAGTTCTTTTTTTATTCCCTGCACTTCTCCTTGCAGTTGACCTAGACAAACATACAAAGACTTTACACATTTCTCATTGCTCCTCAATTATCAATTCAACCAGTTCAATAAATAATGAATATCTAAATAATTCAATCTTCAAACATTTTTAAGAGCTGCAGAAGGATGTCAAGAAGAATATTCTTTATCGGCCAAAAGTCGCCTTTGTGACTTATGTTACAGAAGTAGGGTTAGGGTTAGGGTTAGGGTTAGGGTTAGGGTTAGGGTTAGCCCTGATAATTAACCCTAATAATTTTAACAAAACTAAGAGTGCTCAGAAGAAAAAGAAAAGTAGTGCAATGTCATAGAAAATAATAGAAAATAATAACGATAGTAAAGTGACAAGAGGGAAGTGACTAAGAGATGTGGGGATCCAGGTTATAAAGTGACTAAGAGATGTGGGAATCCAGGTTATAAAGTGTCTAAGAGGTGTGGGGATCCAGGTTATAAAGTGACTAAGAGATGTGGGGATCCAGGTTATAAAGTGACTAAGAGATGTGGGGATCCAGGTTATAAAGTGACTAAGAGATGTGGGGTTCCAGGTTATAAAGTGATTAAGAGATGTGGGGATCCAGGTTATAAAGTGACTAAAAGATGTGGGGATCCAGGTTATAAAGTGACTAAGAGATGTGGGGATCCAGGTTGTAAAGAGTTCATAAGTCCAACAGCAGAAGGGAAGAAGCTGTTTTTGTGGCGGGACGTTCTGGTCCGAATGGACCATAGCCTCCTGCCCGAGGGGAGTCGCTCAAAAAGTCCATGTCCAGGGTGGGAAGGGTCAGCTGCTATCCGACCTGCACGCTCCCGAGTCCTGGAGACGTACAGGTCTTCGAGAGATGGAAGGCTGCAGCCAATCACCTTCTCTGCGGAGCGCACAATGCGCTGCAGTCTGTGTTTGTCCCTGGCTGTGGCTCCAGCGTGCCACACGGTGATGGAGGAGGTGAGGATGGACTCGATGATGGCTGTGTAAAACTGCAACAACATCTGGGCGGGCAGCTTGGCTTTCTTCAACTGCCGCAGAAAGTACATCCTCTGCTGGGCCTTTTTGATCAGGGAGCTGATGGATGGCTCCCACTTTAGGTCCTGTGTGATGGTAGTGCCGAGGAAGCGGAAAGAGTCTACAGTGGTGATGGAGAAGTCTGTCAGTGCAAGGGGGGTAATGGGAGCTGTGACTTTCCTAAAGTCCACGATCATCTCCACTGTCTTCTGAGTGTTGAGCTCCAGGCTGTTGTTGCTGCACCAGGACACCAGCCGGTCTACCTCCATCCTGTAGGCCGACTCATCGCCATCAGAGATGAGCCCAGTGAGGGTGGTGTCATCCGCAAACTTGATCAGTTTGACAGAGTCATGGCTGGAGGTGCAGGAGTTGGTGTACAGGGAGAAGAGCAGGGGAGAGAGGACACAGCCCTGTGGAGATCCTGTGCTGATAGTCCGAGAGGTGGAGACATTGTTCCCCAGCCGCACGCACTGCCTCCGGTCTGTTAGGAAGTCAGTAATCCACCTGCAAGTGGAGTCAGGCACGTTGAGCTGGGAGAGCTTGTCCTGAAGCAGGGTAGGGAGGATGGTGTTGAATGCAGAGCTGAAGTCCACAAACAGGATCCTAGCATAGGTTCCCGGGGAGTCCAGGTGCTGCAGGGTGAAGTGGAGGGCCAGGTTGATGGCGTCGTCTACAGACCTATTGGCTCTTTAGGCAAACTGCAGAGGGTCCAGAGAGGGAGAGGTGAAGTGCTTGAGATGAGGGAGGACCAAGCGTTCGAATGACTTCATGACTACAGAAGTAAGCACCACAGGCCTGTAGTCATTAAGTCGGGGCTTCTTGGGGACAGGATCGATGGTCGACAGCTTGAAGCAGGCTGGAACGTGGCATGTCTTCAGCGAGGTGTTAAAATAGTCTGTGAAAACTGGAGACAGTTCCTCAGCACAGTGTTTCAGGGTGGCGGGGGAGACACCATCTGGGCCCGAAGCTTTCCGAGGGTTTTGCTTGTGGAAGAGCTTGAGCACATCCTGTTTTGTCACCAAGAAAGCAGTGGAGGGGGAGGGCTGGTCAGTGGGAGTGATCTCTGTTGTTAATTGGGTGGGGGATGGGAGTGGCTTCAAAGTGACTGAAGGTTCTTGATCAGAGAGGGGGGAGGAGAGTGAGACATCAAACCTGGCATAAAAGGTGTTGAGTTTCTCTGCCAGTTGTAAGTTGTAAGCCAGTTGCCAGTTGTAAGTCACCAGCGGCTTATAATTGGTAATTTGCCGAAGTGATCTCCAGACAGAGGCGGTGTCATTGACAGAGAATTGCTCCTTCAGACGTTTATTGTACCTGGATCTCGCCTGCTGTACCTCTCTCGAGAACCGGTACTTAGCGCCTTTGTAGCTCTCTCTGTCATTGGCTCTGTGAGCTGCTTCCTTTTCCCTCCTGATCTGTCTTAGTCTGGGTGTGAACCAGGGTTTGTCGTTGTTTTATATCACACT
Organism: Neostethus bicornis; assembly: GCA_902685375.1. Classification (NCBI taxonomy): domain Eukaryota; kingdom Metazoa; phylum Chordata; class Actinopteri; order Atheriniformes; family Phallostethidae; genus Neostethus; species Neostethus bicornis. The sequence continues at coordinate 482,786 of CACRXE010000075.1, forward strand.
GGTTTTAGATGGAATAATGCTGTCCTCACAGAATCGTGTATGTATGACATCGCTGTGTCTGTGTAGTCATCCAGACTATCTGTGGCAGCTCTAAACACACCCAGTCTGTTGTGGCCAGACACATACGAAGCTCGTCCACAGCTTCACTGGTCTACTTCTTGGAAGTCCTCACTGCAGGTTTAGAAAGCTTCAACTTCTGTCTGTATGCCGGGATGAGGTGAACTATGTCATGATCAGAGGAGCCCAGAGCAGCTCGAGAAACAGCCTTGTTGGCTTTACTGGCTGTATTGTAGCAGTGATCCAATGTGTTCTTTTCCCTGGTTGGGCAGTTTACAAACTGTCTGTACTCTGGGAGTTCCTGGCTCAGATTTTCTTTGTTAAAACCCCCGCGGATAATAACTAGAGAGTTCGGGAAGTTTTGCTCCACACACAGAATTTGGTCCGCGAGCGCGCGTTGGGCCTCGTGCACGTTTGCGCATGGCGGAATGTAAACAGCAGCCAGAATGAATGAAGCAAACTCCCGTGGAGAATAAAATGGTCTACAGTTTAAAAAGAAGTATTCCAGAACCGGAGAGCAAAGCTGGGAGATCACAGACACATCCGAACACCAGGAGTGGTTGATGTAGAAACAGAGCCCTCCACCTTTTGTTTTCCCACCGGATAAATCTCTCTGTCTATCAGCGCGAAAGAGCTGAAATCCCTCCAGCTGAAGCGCACAGTCGGGGATCTGCTCGTTGAGCCATGTCGTTGAGCCATGAAGCATAGGACACAGGAGGAAGAGAAGTCCCTGTTTCGTTGCATTAGCAGTGCAACCTTGTCTATTTTGTTGGTAAGTGAGTGGACATTAGAGCAAAAAAGGCTCGGCAAAGGCGTATGTGAGCCACGTCTGTGGAGACGAACGAGGACTCCCGCACGCATTCCTCTCTTCCGGCCACTCAGTTTTTTAGCCAATATTTGGACTAAATCTGCCGCAGCCACTAAACAAACTGGTAGTAGGTCCGTAGGGGTCATAGTCCTGAGGTTTAAGAGCTCTTCACGAGTGTAAGAGCACACTGATACACCATTTACCAACAAAAACAGAGAAAAAAGGTTGCACAGAAGTACCGAGGCAGCCATGTTGGACGGCGCCATCTTGGATTAAATATCATGTAATATTGTAATATCATGTAAAATTAAATATCATGTAATATTGAAAAATTATTTAATATTATACTCTCTTGATAATTAAAATACCGTATTTTCACCACCATAAGGCGCACCGTATTAAAAGGCGCCGTCCAAATTTTGCGTGCTCTGTATTTAACACACACGCAAGGCGCACCCGATGATAGGGCACGGGTTTTATATACATATCCTCTACACCATCCACCTTACAACAACACACATGCACACTCACACACACACAGACAAACACACAAGCGTGCGTCATATTTAAAAATAGATTGGGAGCAAATTGAGTTTGGTTGGCTTTATTTAAATATTAGTGACAGTCATCATAAAGTAATTTTTCAAACCCATCAAAGTCCTCATCCTCTGATCGGAATCTAACAGGTGCGCTAAATCCAATCTCGCAGGTTCACTTTCCTCGCTGTCAGTCACTTTTTGTACCGTGCAGCTCCGTGGAAATGATGCCTGTTTTTGCAAAAGCTCGAACAAGAGTGTCAGCAGACAAGCCCAAGCATCTACAATCCACTGGCAAACTGTGGAGTAACTCGCCCGGCGCTGCCTTCTACCCTTCGTGAAGCTGTGGTCTCCTCTGGTCATCCATTGCTCCCACGTACGAAAAGGCGCAGTCTCAGTCACACACCGCCTTACAACAACACACACGCAAGCATGCAAATGTGCGTATTAAAAAATGGATCGGGAGCAAAACTGAGTTTGGTTGTGCTTTATTTAAGCAGTAACGATACTAAACAAGCACATTACCGGTAATAGTCTTTAATCAAATCCGTCGAAGTCCTCATCCTCTGTTTCGGAATCGAACAGCTGTGCAAAATCCAACAGAGCAGGTCCACTTCGCTCCTCGCTGTCAAAGTCACTGTCTGTACTGTGCGGCTCCTCAGAAAGGATACCAGCTTTTGCAAAAGCTCGGATAACAGTACCAGCAGACACGTTAGTCCAGTGCTTCTCAAATAGTGGGGCGCCTTGCCGGGGGGGGCGCATGTGATCCTGTGGAACACATTTTTTTTTTTTGCCGTACTAGAATAAAGTTGTACATCCACTACAGTAGTTGTAGTTATAGTTTAAATAAGAATTTTTTTTTTTTAATTCAAGTTAATTGATGCACTTTAAATATTTTCTCTTACACACTAAAAAACAATGTTAATAAAGCTGTTCTTTTTCTTTTTTTTTTTTTTTCTTTAATGTTAATGAGGATACAATGTTATGCAGAAGTGTACTTAGAACCAGGGGTCCCCAACCTTTTCTTCGCCACGGACCAGTTTAGTGTCTGATATTATTTTCACGGACCGGTCTACAGGTGATAAGACCAGCCGGAAAAACTGGCTTTTTAATCAATAATAATACATTTAAATCCATGTTGTTTTCATGAGAAAATTTATTAGCAGCGTCTTTATAACGTGGAAACATTCTCTCTGCTCGAACGCACTCTGGTTGCCATGGTAACGGTAAACATACCTTCAAAATAAAAGACATCACAAAAACAAAGTGAATATAAATACTAGTTAGGCCCCTCACACAAGGGGTGGTCCACCTGGTGGTTGGGGACCAACTGCTTATAACAATTTCATAGACAAATGATTTCATGGAATAATTATGGTCATGGCAGAGAATGGGGGTGGGGGAGGCAGGCGAGGGGAGCGGAATATTTTCTTCTTTCTAGGGGAGGTGCACCAGGAAATAATTGAGAAGCACTGCGTCAGTACAAGCATCTACAATCCATTGAATTGTTAATGCTGAAATTTCTCGCGGCGGCTCGATTCCCATGTTCCTCCGCCTTAAACTGAGCGTCATAAACGTGTCTCTTTGCCATTTTCAGGGTTAAAACAGCAATGTTGTTCATACAGCACATACCTTTTTTATACACAATCCACGCCCACACTTCACTCTTTAACGTTCTCATGCCTTTTCTTTCAGGTCTGCCTCGACTCACGGGCACCGCTTTTTCTTTTAGGTCCGCCTTTTCTCACACACAAGGCGCACCGCACGAAAGGGCACATCGCTCATTTTGAAGAAAATCTAAGACGTTTATATGCGCCTTATAGTCGTAAAATTACGATAGTCCTGGTCCAGGTGAAAAATTGCTGCGTTTCACAAAGCGAAAGCACCAAGATGGACCTCCTTGGAAATCAGACTATATTTTAATCATCCCACACATGGTAGAAAAAGTTTCAAAAATGTCTTCTGGACAGTTTAATTCTTGTCCAGAAGACTTTTTTGAAACTTTTTCTACTATGGATCACTCCTGGATGAATGATGGACTACACGGACATCCCACACATGGGAAATTTGTGAGTCACAGCAAGAACTTCCTATCTGCTAAGTGAGTCGTTGTAGAGCGCGATCACGTACGGGAAGAAAGACCTCCGGTAACGAGATGCTCTCGAGCGTAGCTGTGTGAGCCTGTTTGAGAAGGAGCTCTGCTGTTCGTCCAGGAGTGGGTAGAGAAGATGGTCATAATTGTCCATGGAAATGCTCGATTTTCATTTCCTCCGCTAGCGTTACTGCCTTTAGCTGAATAGTGACAGTGGAAACACTCCTCCCAGTCATTCTTTGCTCTATGATCTATTGCTGGAGTTTTTCCTCCAACTCTGGCCATCTCGTCTTATTTCCGCTTAAACTCAGCTGCGTCTTCTTCACCTGCCGCAGCTCGTTTTCCAGCTTCCTCCACTTACGAACCATCGACTCGTTAATTTTAAAATTTCTTGCGGCAGCCCGATTCCCATGTTCCTCCGCGTAGCTGATTGCCATCAGTTAAACTGAGCTTCATAAGCGTGTCTCTTTGCCATTTTCAGGGTTGTTAAATCAACAATGTTCTGCATAAAGCACGTAACAGCTTTTTTATACACAATCCACGCCCACACTCCCCCCTTTTCATGTGTTCTCAATTACGTCCGCCTCATGGTTCTCTAATACGTCCAAAAATCACAAATCACATAGGGCGCCCTGCACGATAGGGCGCTCATTTTGAAGAAATTTGAGACTTTTATATGCGCTTTATGGTAGTGAAAATACGGTAGCCTATTCACAATTAATTTTCTCAAGTTATAGCTTGGGCCAGACTGAGGCTGAAACAATTATTCGACTGCTCTGGGTAGTAGAGTAATTGTGTCACAGAATTAATAATTCCAGAAGAATTATGACACAGCAGAATGATACTTTGGTGAAAAATGTTCTGTGTTTGAACTGAACAAATTCGAAGGGTTTGTCAGTGCTGATTTGAAATCAAAATTTTAATCTTGTTTTACTAATTCTGAGAAAAGCATATAATCCCCAATCCCAGACTTTAGCCTGGGTCCAACCAAACTTTTCTCCTATAGGTTATAAATTTGGATTTTGAGTTTCATGCCAACTTGTTAAAGGAACTTCATCACATTGATGGAAACAGGGGCAAAAGTGTGTGTGTGTGTGTGTGTATGTGTGTGTGTGTGTGTGTGTGTGTGTGTGTGTGTGTGTGTGTGTGTGTGTGTGTGTGTGTGTGTGTGTGTGTGTGTGTGTGTGTGTGTGTGTGTGTGTGTGTGTGTGTGTGTGTGTGTGTGTATTTCACGCCCTTTAGAAAATCCTGGATCTGCCCCTGGGAAAGGTCTTTAAAATCCAGCAGAGAGAGTCTTGAACCGCTTCTCATCTTCTTCAATTATGATTGCATCACACACCTTATACCAATTAAAACAATGTTTGGCCATAAAAGTTTAATCTCGATTCTTTCTGTTACTTTTTGTTTAATGTGTCCCACCAGACAAGGTGCCTCATTTACTGAGAATTATATACGTAGATCTTTAGCTCAGCAAGCCTTTTTGGTCAGTGCTCCAACAAAAACCATTGTACCTTTCCTTACATAACGCATAAATCTCATATGGGACTAACCTCAGGTCTAAGCAAACTTTACTTCCATCCCGCCCCAACCCCACCTCTAAGACTCCAAATATGATTTATGCAAATGATGTGAGGCACAAATTGCTCTGTTTTTGCAAAGACACGGATTTGGGCATACGCACGCTTGAGGAAATCAGACCACATGAAAAAACACGTTTTTTTCCAGTCCCATCGTTCGACAAAAGTGAATAAGAGCTTCAATATCACTGTAACCTGAGTTGATGGAGAAAAAGACTATCTTCACTGAGTAGTACAAAATTTTTATAGGAGGAACACAAATCCAAACCCTTTAAATGTATTGATTTTCTCAACATTTACTCAAACATTTACTCCTCTTTTCATTTAATAAAACTCGGGCTGCAGAGTTCCTTGAGTAACACACATAAAAATAAAATGATAATATGTAAACATGTCTACAAAGGGAAGTTTTCAGTTAATCACCGGTTACTCAATTTCCCACAACACTTGAAGGCAGCATTGTCGTGTCTCCGTGAGTCCGCCTCTGCGCTGCGCTGCGCTCTGTCTGGAAAGGAAGGAGGCGTGCGGGGGACCGGTGTGGGCGCAGAGAGGAGGACTATCCTATAAAAACCGCAGAAGACGGAAAGACTTCCTTTTAAAGCAGAGGAAGACAGAAGGACTCTCCTTTAAAAACTGGACTCCTATTGACGCACGCGCTCGGTTTTCTCTATTCAGTTTGGGAAATCCGTTTTCAGACGCTTCGACAAAGATGTCCCGAACTGACGATGTGCACCGCATCACGGAGAATGTTTATAAGGTAAGGAACTGCTATAGTCATCTACCGGCTGATCTCGGAGTTTTAGATCAATGATCATCATAAAAATGCAATGCCAATGAGCAATAAAAAAAACCCCTCATAATTCCCCCACTGAACATTTTATAAGGGGGTGGGGGGTGGAAGCAGTATAAGGGGCAGTAACAATATTTCTGGGGGTGGAGGACCTTCTTTGGTGGCTCTTCTCCCCCCACAGCTAGGATCAGAGGGTATTTACTTAAGAGGATGGAAAGGATGCTGAAAACAGAGGAAAAGAAAAAAAAAGGAGATGGTAAATGTGTACTAGAGCAGAACCTGGTGTGGATGAAGGCTTTATAGCTTTACTAAATGAGTGTATGAATGGTGTTTTTAAAAACCAGGGTCTCTGGTTTCCTCTCACCCTCCAAAAACATGCGTGTTAAAATGAGGACCCCCCTTGAAAACGAGATGTCTCATCTCAATTATCACGCTCCTATAAAAAAAAACAAAAAAAAAACAAACTCTTAAACTTTCTGTGAGACCAGAACTGATGAAAAAAATGTTAATGTAAAGAGTTCTTAAAAATTAAAGTGAAGGAGGTTGTTTGTGCCAGTTTGCACCCACAATGCTTTGTGGTGTGATGTCACAATCATTTTTTTGTTTTTTTAACTGGGCAATAAAAGAAAGGGATCTTTAAAACTTAATAAAGTGCTAATGGTGTTAAACTTATCGTCATTACAAATTATCAGGACATCTTTTTAGCTCACATTGCTAAACCCTGGTTCCAACATAGGAGATCAACTTCTTCAGCCATGGACACATTTTGCTTCTCAAATATGGCAGAGTCTGGTCAGGGATGTCAGAGCCCTGTAGGTGGCAAAGGAAAGGGTTTAAGAAAATAAGACAACTCTTTTATCTAGATGCCAAACTTAATGGGCCATTGTGTTTGTGTCCTAAATACGAGGCACTTGTCATTGCTGCTTTTGTTCAACAGACCTTAACTTGTTTCTCTCTTTGTTTTTAGTCCATCATGGAGCAGTTCAACCCCTGTTTACGTAATTTTATAGCAATGGCGAAGAGCTATGAAAAGGCACTCAACAGTAAGTACCATGTCAACATGTTGGATCCAATATGCTATAGACATTGAAGTCTGTGATGTCATCCATATTTTCATGCAATACCAGTTGTTGTCTCTCTACTACTCAAAACTAAAATTCCTGAATACAATTTATGTCTTTGCTGCTTTTTTCAACTTCTCCTCCCCCTTTCCGGTTTTTATAACCTCTCTGCTGTCCTCTCTGACTTTTGCTACGCAACCTTTCTGATGTTCACACTGTTCTTTCTAACCTCTATGAGATTCATACTGCCCTTTTTTACTTTTCTGGTGTCTGCACTGCCCTTTCCAACTTTTCAGATGTCTTGTACTGCCCTTCTCAACTTCTCCGATGTCTGCGCTTCCTGACCTTTTTGATTTCTCTGCTGCCCTTTCTGCTGCCCTTTCTGACATTCCTGACATCTACACTGCTCTTACCTACTTCTCTGATGAACATCCCGACATCTCTTTTGCCCAAATGTCTTTTCTGCCCTGCACTCCACCGCCCCTCGCTTTATATCCATCACTCTACCAGACATTTTTACTGCCATGAAACCACAAACCAATGCTGATATTTAGGGGGGCAGAAGAAGTGGATCAGTAGGAATATTACCAGAATAATTGGCACTTCCTTGTTCTCTGAGGAGCAGATAAAACCAGGTCAAGTCTCTTTTCAGTACAGTGTAGAAAGACAATGAAAAATTCATTGTTTTTTGTTTTGTTTGTTTTTTAAAAGTAACAAACTTGATTCAGAATATGTGGTTCATCTTCTGAACCACACATTCTGATGATTTCTGGCAAGACACACCCTGAACAGGTCGCCATTCTGTTGCAGGGCCACACACACTCACACACACAAAACCATCCACACACACTCTTTGTTCCTAACAAACTAGTTTTTGGAGTATGGGAGGAAACCAGAATCAGAATCAACAGATCGTAATTTCGCCTGTGATTAACATTGGAATCCATGTTGCCTATCGGTTGTCACGAGCGCCATCTGGTGTTATGAAGCAACAACATATACACTGGTCATGCTCTAGAGCAATGATCGAGTTTTATTTTTGAAATCACAGGGGATTTCGGTTCCCTGTTAGGCGTAATATACCAACACTGGTATCTCGCGACATTCTACAAGCAAGCAAGCAACAGGGTACCCGATTGTCACATCACGCAGAAGTAATGCGAAATTTGCAGCCTGGAATTTTGAGCAAGATAGCGACCAAAACAGTCGTCAATTGCATCCTATTTTGGTGCAAAAACTCAAATTCAAACAAAGAAAGGACTTTTCTTGGCTAAAACTTGACGGCAATCTCCTCAAGGACTCTATTTCTGGGGTGCCCAACCACTCGATCGCAGTCTACTGGCAGCCCGCGGACTGATTTCAAGTCGATCGCTAGGTGTGTAGGAAGAAAAAGGAAGTCAATATTGTCAACTCATTGACTTGACGCTACATTTAGTGAATTTTCAGGCCCTCTAGTCGCTAGAGTGACTAAAATAACCAAGTTTTTCTTAAGCTTCAATCAGGCGGCGTTTTCAAATGTTATTGGAGATTTTAGAAGTCTGTGACGTGGAAGCAAGTTGTTAACTCTAATCAAAAGGCGGCGCCTGGTACTGCTGCAGCCCCTATCCCTTCCAAAGTGCTGCATATGCGCAGAAAATGTGTGTATGAGTGCGTGCGTGCGTGCGTGCGTGCGTGCGTGCGTGCGTGCGTGCGTGCGTGCGTGCGTGCATGTGTGTGGAAAGGGACAAGAGAGAGAAATATGTCAGTGAGTGTTTGATAGAAGAACTTGTGTCTGTTTGTTTGAGACAAAGTGAAGAACTACAGCAATTTCCCCACTGCGGGACAAATAAAGGTTTTCTTTAACTTGTGTGTGTGTGTGTGTGTGTGTGTGTGTGTGTGTGTGTGTGTGTGTGTGTGTGTGTGTGTGTGTGTGTGTGTGTGTGTGTGTGTGTGTGTGTGTGTGTGTGTGTGTGTTTGAGAGAGAAAGGGAGAGAGAGAGAGAATAACTTGTCAGTGTGTGTGTCTTCTGTCTGTATTTGAGAGATGAACTTGTTTTGTGTATGTGTGTGTTTGAAAGAGAGGAACTTGTTTTTGTGTGTGTGTTTAAGAGAGAGGAATTTGTCTATGTGTGTCTGTGTTTGATAGAGTGTGTTTGTGATGTCTAATGGTCGTGTGAGAACAACAAATGTGTTGTGTGAGTAGTTTTACTGCAGGCTAGCAACAATCTGTTACGGATTATCACAAATTTTATTACTATTCATCAAATGACACGTCCTGCCATTAATTACACCAGATTTGGTAAGAACAAAGCTAAAAGCATACAGTATGTAAATTTACTGTTAACCACAAACTTGGTCTTTCGGTAACGAGGTGTTCAGTGTTTCCTTTCAGTCAAAAGGTTTTTATCCTCTGTTTGAATGACAGAGGATATGACATGTTATGCAGAGTTGTCAAGTAGCGAAGTAAGACTACTTCGTTACCTTACTCAAGTAGAAAATCTCGTTATCTTTACTTTAACGAAGTAATTATTTTTTTGTCTACTTTTTACTTTTACTCACTACTTTTTTATGCAATTATCTGTACTTTTACTTCGTTAATTTTATAAAAAGTAGTCGCTACTTTCGCCATTTTGTCACCGTTAAAATGCCGCGACTGTTTGTCGGAGTTTTTTTTTTTTTATGAACTCTGAATGCATCAAACAAAGGAACAGATGAATGATTGGCTGAAGGTCCAGTCAATCATTACTTTGGGGCGAGTAGCACCGCCCACAAACTTTTAAATAGCAGGAACGTCAATTTCCGTTTTACAGAGTTGTTGCGGGCTCGGAAATCAAAGTGTTTCTGATGCTGAAACACTGAACTTTGATTGAATTATCAGTTTTTTTTAAAAAAAACAACAGCAAAGAAATGTTTTACTATTATCATTATTTTCAGTCTGCGGTTATTGTAAACGTCTTTGCTGAAAATGTTGTAGATGGTATTTTTATAAAAAATAATTTTGATCTGTGACGCACTATTTTATCTTTAGAAACAAAGCTAATTAAAGTGATTAATCCATAAATAGTAGTGGATGAAGTATTTGTGCTTAAAAGCATCCAAAATGTTATTGATTAGTTTATAAAGACTGACTGAGGAGATTAAAACTACACATCGCTTAGATTTTGTATCATGTAGATGTTTGGGTTAACGTTAAAAAAACCTTATATGTACACATATATATGTAGATATGTATATATGTAAATTTATATATACCGTCTCCTTTATTTATTTTTTTACATTGAGTGTGTTTGTGTCTTGAAGTTGGTTAAATTAGGTGATGCAGAGTGAAGCTTGATAGCTGAAGGGACGTTACATAATGCCCTGCTTATGATAATACATTTGATTGTGTTCATTAATCGATTTCCTATAAGATTATTAAGAAATAAATGTTTCTGATTCATAAAGTTTAACACCAAAACACTTTCATTTATTATCATATTTTCTTCTCCTTAAAGCATGTGATAATAGTTAAAAAATATGTTCATATGCTTTTGTTAACAATATTCCTTTTTTTTCTGAAAATTACTTTTACTTTTTTTACTTTAAGTAGTTTTAAAATAGGTTACTTTTTACTTTTACTTAAGTAGAAATCTTCAGTTGATACTTCTACTTTTACTAAAGTAGGTTTTTAACTCGGTATTTATACTTCTACTTGAGTAAAAAATGTTGGCACTTTTGACACCTCTGATGTTATGACAGAGAGCATTTCATGACTGAAAAATAATTTGTGGCTAAAGCGAATTCAACTTGGCTAATTAAATTAAACTAGATTTTTTTTTATGCTAGAATGAGCACAGAAATGATATGAAAAAGTTCAAGCTCCATTAAGAAAACGGCTTGGTTGCTTTAGTATTTTTGTCATTGACGTCAGTAATTTATAATTACAGGTTGTTTCTGTTACACTGGGTTGGAAGAATCTTAGTTATCAGCAATATTGTTTATAGGCCTTCTCGTTTCAGTCTTCTACGAGAATCTTTCCAAAAATTAATGTCTTTTATCACCTGTGGAAAATTGTAAACCTATTGAAGGAAAGACTGCAGCTGACCAAATCCCAGGTTGCCTTTAGGTCTGTTTGTAAAAAGGGGTACAGTGCAGCTTTTTTGGACCAACTTTTAATAAGTTGTGTGTGTGGATGGTTGTGTGTGTGTGGCCCCGTGACAGACTGGCGACCTGTTCGGGGTGTACTCTGCCCTTCGCCTTAAATTGGCCGGGATGGGCTCCAGCACCCCCCTTAACTCCAAAAGGGATAGATGGATAAGAAGATGACTGACTGACTGACTTTTGATAAGCTTTTGTTTAGGGACATTTCTGTTTATCCAAAAGTCAGAATGTGAACGCAGTTATTTCTCTCAACGTAATCCAGATTGGATTCTTCAACATGTTATACTGTGGTTAAAATCCACTGTTTGCATTTTATAAATATAAAATGTCAAAATCATTATTTGCTACCTGACTCTGTTAGTGTTCAGGTAGACATTTGCCTGTCAAGACAGATTGTAAAAACTTGGAAAAGACAGCAAGTGTACCAAGGAAACTTGGCACTTTGCTCCAAGAAGAAATATTCCTCTGCTCAACAAAATTTGTTTTGCGTCCTTATATTTCTAGAGACAATGAAGTCTGCACCTGGATATTTATCTATTTGTACGGCATCAGCTGTAGCTGAATAAGCCAATGCACGAGCTGCAACTCCTACCATAAAACTGCCAAGGATGGTTCAATGGGCTGGGTGACTGTCCCGTAACCAAAAGGTTGCCGGTTCGATCCCCTGCCGGAAGTTCATGCCGAGGTGTCATTGAGCAAGACATTGAACCCCCAATTGCTCTTGATGATAGTGGTATGCGCCTTGCATGGCAGCTTCCATCATTAGGCAGCAATGTGTATGTGAATGGGTGAATTTGAGCTACAATGTATCGTGCTTTGGGTACCAACGCAAGTACATAAAAGCGTTATATAAGCATAGTCCATTTTTACCACACTTAATGCAAATAGTAAATAGGCGGAAAGAACCATGGGGGAGCAGTGACAGACTGACTTCCCTATTGTTTCAGAGTCTTTGTAGCCTTGCGCTGGATCTTTCTGTTCTCCTCGGCCGGCTTGACACAGATTTTGACAATGGTCAGGTCACTGACTTTAGATCTGCTGAGTTGATGTCACAAGACATGAAATCCCTCTTCCTGGCCTTTTTGTAGTGCAGGGCAGGTCGACCAGGTGGTCGCATTCTTGTGGCAAGCTCCCCATTGAGGATGTTTTTTGGAATTTGACCATCGTTCATCCTACTCAACGTAATTGTACTGAATTGGATAAATATTCCTCTGGTGCATTGGTGATGCTGCACGTGCAACATGCTATTCCTTTGAAGGAGACTCTCAAATGTTTGTCTTTCGGGGACTTAGAAAGGCAACCTTTCACAGGTTTTTGAAATGGGTAACTTCCATTTCAAAAACAGGTGTCACATGGGTGTCACCTGTTTTTGAAGGTGTCAGGTGTCACATGGGTGTCTTTTTGCAAAGCCTAAATTTCCCCCCTGGCATTGGGATAGAAGGTTGCAACCAACCTGACCTCCCGTGCTTTCGTGTTTACAGGTGTCACATTCGCTGCTAAAGGTTACTTCCATGCTCTGGTACAGATGGGCAAGATGGCAAGCAAGAGCCAGGAATCTGAAAATCTTGGTGAGTCCTTGAACTGGTAGTTAGAATGCTGCTAAGATAGAGGAATGATTAACTGGGATGAAGTTTCTGCTAGGAGGGTGGCATGATGGTACTGTTGTGATGGAATGAAAAATATTGCAGTGTGATGGAGAGAAGGTTTTTTATTAAAATAGATGGTGGTTTTGCTGCAATGGAGGGTTGATGGTACTGCTGGGCAAGGGGAGATAAGGATCTTTTTGGGATTGCGAGATTATGGTACTGCTGGGATGGATGGGTGATGGTGCTGCTGGGATTGAGGAATATTATATAGTAGTGGGATGGAGCGATGATGGTGACTTGATTATGGTAACTGCAGGAATGAAGGGATGATGTTTCTGATCCTTTTCAAGTTAAGTCACAGTACTAGAAAACTACATAAATGATTTATACACATTTAACTTTCCAAAGAGGCTTCAAAGTTGTCTTCTCAAAAGCGTATTTGAAAATCAAGACACTTTGACTTTCTTCCGAAAATACTTTTCAATTTGATGGAAGGGACAGAATTTTTTCCCACAGAATGGACAAACTTTTTTGCATGTAGTTTATATATCTTTTTTTACCTGATAATAAAACTGTTGTAATATGAGGTACGATGAACAGCAACACAATGTCTGCTTTGCTTTTCATCATATCTGCTTTGGATAAACACAACAAAAACATTTATTGAAAGCAATTGTATTTTTTTTTCCTTTTTTTTTTTTTATTTTATTTGCCATTTTAGAATAAAGTGTAATTGCCCATCTACTACAGTAGTCAGAGTTCTGTATATCACGATCAGAGTGCGCATAGAAGTGTTTTTGCATCAAATAGGAAGTAAACAAACCAGAGACCCCAGCCCATGGCATTATATCTTGAGGTCATGGCTTTATAAAAATTAATAGCTTGCTCAATAAAATTAAATTACTCAAATGGTGCCCCCATAATTTAAAATTATTTTCAACAAGCCAGAGGGAAGATGTAATCATACATTTGATACATTCCAGCAGTTTTTAGGGGGTGCCTACAGGAGGATGTTTCATTTAAATATTTGACTGTCAGTCAATTAGTAATATGGAGACACTAGTCTAGCTAAACGGGTTTATCTGGTGTGAGTGAGATTGGGAAGGTTTAGACCAGCAGCGTATGTAAATAAAGCCGCATCAGGAAGCACATTAGGCCTGAGAAGGTTATGTTGACCTTGATTCATGAGGATAGATATCTCCATTTATCCACAAAGCTCTGTCTTTGAAAATCTTTCATTAAAAAGGATCTGAAACAGGGAGAGGCAGAGATGCCTTGTTCCTGCACCCACCCTGTCTGCTGGTGGGATGCGGATCTATGTGGGAGTGCAAAATGCACAGCTCTGCACACATTTCTAAAAATAGATTCAATAAAAACCTTGACTGTGAAAGAGGAGAGGCAGAAAACGATGCTTGATCTGCAGCAAGCATGAGCTGATGTCAGCGATGACTCACAACTTTTCCGTTTGCTATATAAGGGGTTGGGAGAAGATGGGAAACTCCTACAGTTCCGGTGCTTTCCTGGCCAAATAAAGCTGCAGCCTCCAGCTGGTGGGATGTCTGCTTCCCAAAAAAAGTAAAAATTCACTTTTTTTTCTATTAATTTATATTTATGCATAAATTTTTATTAAATAATTCCCTGGGGTCTTTTTGCATCGTTTTATAATTTTTCCAATGCTCCCAATGCCCTATTTAGTTTGCATAAGACATCTTGCAAGGCATCTTTTTTTGGCAGAAGCCGGATGTTCGTTCATCATAACAACGTTGTAGTGTGCAGTAGAAGGATGAATCTACTGACAAAAGACAACTTGAAGAGTACTGTTAAAAATTGTCTTGAGGAAACTTGATAAAGCGTCAAACTTCAAAGCTTTGCTGAAGAGCCTCGGGGAGGAATATCTATATTAAAGGTTTTTATTCTAACCACATTTAAACTAATTAATTATTGTCTTTCTTTGCCAGGCAGAGTCTAAATTAAAAAAAAGTCTCCTTGTTGGCTGCTAAATTTCAGATAAACAAAGTGGTTATGTAGGTGTTCCAAAATAGATATTTTACTACTAATAATAATATTCATGCATTATACTTCTATAGCGCTTTTCAGGACACTCAAAGACGCTTTACAGTCCGGTGTTGTTGGATGGAGTAGGTTGGATGTGTCCGAGCTCCCTACCTTTAACACCTACTACTAAGCCACCTACTTAATAAGGTGATATTTTCCCCGATTATATACATGTTTTCTTTCCTGATCGGACTAGATCCGCATACAGTAATAGTTCTTTTATCACATTAGTGAGTCTTCTTTAACAGGAAGCCTTTTTCTTTGTCTCATATTTTGTTATGTTCATATTGGTGGGTAAAGGCTACACCCAGCTGTGCACTGGCACTCAAGACAATTTTTTTTTTCAACGGGATCCAGGTCTAATGGTATTTTGTGTGTGTGCACGCGTCCGTGTGTGTGTGCGTTGTGTGTGTGTTATGTGTGTGCATGTGTATAAGACCTGGATGTGGGTATTTATGGGGTGGGGAGGGATAAAGGAGAGAAGATCTGTGTTAATGTTCAAAACGCTCATCTCTCTCTTTCTCTGGTGCTGTTGAATAGAGTAGATGCGAGTGTCCGAGCTCCCTGCCTTTAACACCTACTACTACTGTAAAGCCACCTACTTAATAAGGTGATACTTTCCCCGATTGTAATTAGCCCTACAGTACGCCACAAAGCTTACTCAACCGACCATGTCGAAGAAGAGCAGAAAACACGACCACAAAAGGCAAACAGCTGATGTTATCGCGTTCACAGCTGTGCTAACTGCCAAGTTAGCGGAAACAAAGTCAGAGCTGCTGGCTGAGATAAAGGACACGTATGCACAGTACGAGGCCAGACTGGGGGCTGTTCAAGCCACGGTAGACGACCACACTGAACGTTTTACGCACCTGGAGCAGTCTGCAGACTCTATCAGCATTGATGTGACCGAGATTCAGACCACGCTTGCGTCCATCTGCCTAAGCTAAAGGCTAAGCCAGTGGTTCTCAAAGGTCGGAGCCGCTGCAACAATATCTGAATTGCTGGACTTCCTGAAAATATAGAAGGCTCCACTCCAACAACACTTTTTTCACAGCTCCTTTTTGAGGTGCTTGGGGCTGACATTCTCTTGTCGCCTCTGGGATTAGACCGTGCCCACCGCTCGCTAACTGCAAAGCTGGGGCCCGCGTCATGATATGCTTTTAACGCTTTAAGACCTGCGAGTGGGCGGTGCAGGCGGCTTGCAAGCTTTGGGGCAAGATCTTCTACAATTGTTCTCCCATCCACATCTTTGAGGATTACTGCCTGAAAGTTTTGGAACAGCGCACCCAGTACCGAGATGTCATGTGGAAGCTCTACCAGCTGGGTTGCAAGCCGCCCTGAGGAATCCAGCTAAGGTATTGGTTTTTATGGGGGACGGCTCCAGGAAACATATTTTTTCTGTGAAAGATGCCACCGATTTTGCTTCCCGATGTTATCTTTAGATTCAACCAGGAGCTTACATGTGACTATCAGGTTGTTTATTGGCCATGATGCACACAGATTGATGAAAGCTACCACAACGTGTCACTTTTCTGTTTGAACTCACATATGTGGGATATTTGTGTTGAGACAACTTAGTCAAATTTGTTTTTCTTTTTCTCTCCTTCATCTCTTTAGTGAATAACTGGAGGTAGTTATTCTTGACTTTTGTATGTAAGCTTTTTTTTTTCTTTCAACTTTATATTTTCAATTTTTATCATAAAAAATCATAAAGACAACAAACATAACATTCCCTGAAACACAATAGAAATACAGAGTGGAACAGAGCAAGTTATGCCATTCTAACAATCCATAGGTAAAAACAAACCCAAAATTTTTATACGCACAAATGAAGGATAAATCAAACAAAGAACATGCATGCAGTTTGATGTAGTTACAACTTCAAATATAGTTTAACCATGTGCCATCTTCGTTCAAAAACATCTGTATTTAGTTGTAAAAATATGCTGTCATTTTTCCTTCACATAAACTTGTTTAAGCCTTTGTGTCCATTCAGTCAGAGAGGGCGGAGTTACATTTTTTTAATTTCACAGTTATGAATTTTCTAGCAACCAACAGCAAAATCTGCAAGATATATCTTTGATATGCATCAAAATGTTCAGGTATGAGTCCAAGCAAATAGAACAGAGCATTTGAGGGAATCTCTCGTTTTACAATAGTTTCAATCTCACTTTTAATATTTTTCTAATAGTCGCATAGTACAGGACAGTCAAAAAATATATGTGTATGGTCTCCTATCTTCCCACGTTGTCTCGAGCATAACGCTGCTGTGGGAGGCTTTAACAAAAGTAGAAATCACCAAAGGGGTGTGAAAGAACCTCATTTTAGCTTTCCAGTTGAACTCTATTCACAGCTGGCAGTTGATACCTTTATGGCTGTCTTTACACAGTTTGTCCCACTTACTGTCCTCTGTTATGGAGTTTGATTCTAATTCCTATTTTTCTTTAATGGGAAAACTGGCAGCAGATAAAAGTCTCTTGTATAAATTGGAAACATATTTGTGTGTTGGAAAGTTTTTTTCTGCAATTGTGATAAAATATTGTTCTATAATGTTTGGAGTTCTTTCTAGACTGTCCCGCGCTCTGGGGTTTACTATGCAGTGCCTAATTTGTGAATATCTATAAAAGTCATTTTGCACAAGACCAAACTGGTCATAGTTGTGAAAAAGACTTAAGGTCCTTTCAATCAAAGATCTGGTTCAGAATAATAAGTCCTTTGGCGCCAGCTAAAGCCAGGATCCGATATTGAGGGTTTGGGAAGTCAATATTGCCTACAATAGGCATTGCTTTAGACATTGACCCAGTGTCTTTAAGCATCTTTTTAACTTCCGCCCAAATCTTTAAAGTGTTTTGTCCACTCATTCCCGACCCTCCTTTGATGATAGATTTTAGATTTGTAAATGGCAGAGTGGATAACTTAACATCTTAAGTTTCTCCCTGCTCTATTCCAAACCATCTCACTGCCGCTTCATCTCTGTACCAACACACAATTGCTGCCAACTGAGTCGCCCAATAGTAAAATTTGAGGTTTGGTAATGCCAAACCCCCTTTGTTTTATGCTAAGAACAATATTTTTAGTCTGTTTCTCAGTCTTTTTTGCTGCCATATAAACTGAGTAATTATTTTATCCAAAATGACAAAAACTGAGGCAAAAACTTTAACCGGCAGAAACTGAAACAAGAAAAAGAGACAAGGGAGCACGTTCATCCTCACCGTTTGTACACTACCCAATAGATAAAGGCAAAATTTTTCCAGCGGGTCTGATCATTTTTCATCTGTTTTATCAATTTGTCATAGTTAGCGTCGTAGAGTTGTGCAGGCCGATGTGTAAAGATAATTCCCAGGTACCTTATAGGTTAGCAGCTCATCAAGTCTATTTTTACGTTCTTTAAGTTTCTCAAGAGTCTCCTTTTTTCTCTGTCGTTTTTGTTCAAACTCTAGTTTTTTATTTCAGTTTCAATTTGTAATTGTTTTTGCAACCTTTGTTTCTTTAGATTAGACCCAATAGAAGTTATTTTACCTCGTAGTGTAGCTTTCGCCGCATCCCACAAGACCGGGGGTGAGACCATTCCGTTAACATTGAAAAGGAAGTATTTATTTATAGCTGACCGTATTTCTTCCCGAATTGAGGTGTCTGTCAACAATGAGACATTTATTCTCCAATAAGTCCGTGTAGTCCCTCATTCATCCTGGAGTGATCCATGGTAGAAAACGTTTCAAAAGAGTCTTCTGGACAGTTTAATTCTTGATCGAGATGTTTCGTCTTCCATCCGGAAATCATTTTCAATCTAATGGAAATAGATTGAAAACTGGATCTATAGTACTGTATATTAGGGCTGAAATAGTTAATCGATTTAATCGATTATAATCGATTATCAAAATAGTTGTCGACTAATTTGGTCATCGATTAATCGTCTAAAAAGTTTTTATTGTCAGCTGCACTTAAATTGGTCTCCATGTGGGGCAGTAGAGAGCAAATTGATGATGCGCGCTACCAAAATAGGAGGAGAAGAAGATAGCAGCCAATCATTGGCCTTCATTTCACCCCGCCTCACGTGATCAGGCAGATTCAACAAGATGGCGGAAAGAAAAACAAAAACAAAATTCTCAAAAGTTTGGATGATTTTCCGCTAAATTTGAAAAAGACTCGCGTTAATATGCAAAGTTTGCGAAATGAACACTTTTTATTGTCAGCAAAAAAACCAAAAACAACCCAATATGGACTTTTTGCTGTGGAAAACGGTTGCACTCCGCAGCAGAGCGCTTCTCTCAGGGACTCTTATTTTGTAAATGATCACGTCTGATATGAGGCCGCTGTCAGTAGGAAGATGAGGGTTTTTTTTAAAAAAAAAAAGATCGCTAAATTCAATCCAGGATACAAGACCCCCTCCTCTACACCGCAAAGCACATTTTTTCCCACAAATAAATGAGTGCTGTTATATTTGGGCACCCCTTTACCGATTAGTAGATCTGTGTTTATGATATTATAAGTGGTAAAGATGATCATTTTATTTATTAAAGTTACTATTTTTACAGTAGAGATGATGTTTTTTGTTGTTGTTTTTTGCACTAATACTTCACAACTTGAATGTTTTTGTATATTTTTTTCACATGTTAATCTGGGGCCTTTTTTTTTTGTACGATACTTCTGAACAAGGTTAAATTTGCGAATCCAGAAGTGTTATAGGTTTCTTGTTTTCAATTGTGATCCAACAGTTTACATTTAATGTTTTATTAGCCAGTTCTACTAAAGCACATTTTATGCGTGCTTATGATTTACGTTTACTGTATACAGTAAGTAGATTTATTATTTTCTAGAAATGATAATATTCTGCCTCTTTATTTGACAGAAAGATTAACATTTGCTGTTACTGTAATAAACCCAACATGTTGTTTAAGTGGTTATAAGTTGTGTTTTACACAATTACAATATATTATATGCCGAAAAAGTAATATTTATTAAATTGAAATTTTTATCCGATTAATCGAGTAATCGACCCAATAATTGACAGATTAATCGATTACCAAAATAATTGTTAGTTGCAGCCCTACTGTATATACAGATCCAGTCTGTTAGTATATATAGATCCAGTTTTCAGTTCATTTCTATCAGATTGAAAATGATTTTCGGATGGAAGTCGAAACGTCTCGATCAAGAATTAAACTGTCCAGAAGACTTTTTTGAAACTTTTTCTATTATTCTCCATTATTTAATACAAGGCTTTAACCCCAAATTAAGTTTCATCGCCACTGGGCCATGATAAGAGATTGTAATAGGCTCTATCACACAGTCTGTAACTTTATGGATGTCATTTTTTGTTATTAAGAAGTGGTCTGGACGGGACTAACTTCCGTGTACGTGTGACATAAAGGTGTAGTCTTTTTCCAACCGCATGTACCTTGAATCTCTGTTTTTTTGTACCTCCGGGGAGTATTCCTGATCATAAAAGATCTTCCTGTCCTGCAAGGACACCTTTCCTTGTCTCCATACATGTTGCAGAGCACATCCTATTACTGCTGCATTCCCAAACCTCACTTAGGATGGGTCGAGGGGGTGCCGCTGCGCCCATTGGTTTGGACTGAAGGGCACGGTGTGCTCTCTCAATCCAAAAATCTAGGCCTGCTGGCAGCATCAGAACTTTGGGTAGCAAATCTTTAACAAAGGTAACCATATTTCCTACCTCACTTCCCTCTGGTATCTGGTAAATACGCAGGTTGTTTCTTCTCATCCAGTTCTGTAAGTCCTCGCATGCGACATAGAGCTGTTTTTCACACTGAAGCAGATATCAGATCACTCTATGATGTGTTGCCCCTGTATCTTCTACCTTATTCACTCGAACCTCCAACTCTTTAATCCTTTGCTGGTGGTCTGAGAGTTGTTCTTTTATCTCAGTCCCAGATTTCTCTAAGCAACCGAGACTTTCCTTTATATAGTTATGGCGCTGGATGCTTTCTTCGCAGAGTTTTTTCATCTCCTCTAGTTAGCAAGCTAGCTTGTTGTTCTCCATCACTGCTAGCCGCTACAAAGCTAACGCAGCCGAGCACGGCGTTGCTGTTTCTGTTCCTTTTCGTCAGTGCTGTTGTTGTGAGTGGCTCATGCACTCTTCTGACATAACTATTTATTTTGTTTTTGACCATTTCTCGATTGTTTTTCTTTGCCGTTCTTTGTTTTGTTAGCATGGAGGCTAACATTGTTTACATGTGCGATCAGCTGCTAGCTCTCAGAGCCACATCCACAGTGGCTGGAGAATTCTGTTCAATCTCGAAAGAGCTGAGGAGAAGAAGGAGATGTGGGTGCAAAACGGGATCAAAAATTAAATCCAAAAGGAGACAATTTAAGCCATGTGTTCCCTCTGTTGTTGTTGGAAACGTGTGGTCTATCGTCAACAAGACGGATGAGCTGGAAGCGCTCACTCGGACCCAGCAGGAATACAGAGAGGCCAGTTTGATGTGTTTCACTGAATCCTGGCTTCATGTACTTATACCAGACTTATACCAGACTTGTTCAGTCGCCAGGTTTCACACAGTGCGAGCGGACCGGGATGCCTCTGCGACTACATATTACTCCTGGCCAGGTAAGGATAGTACTGGAAAGACTGAATCAGGAAACGGCTGCTGGACCAGATGGTGTCAGTCCACAGGTGCTGAAGAACTGTTCCGTCCAGCTGTGTGGAGTGCTTCATCACCTTTTCAGCACAAGCCTTCCTCTCAGGAGAGTCCCCGTGCTCTGGAAAACATCCTGCCTGGTCCCTGTGCCAAAGAAGCCTCATCCAGAGACATTGAGTGACTACTGGCTGGTTGCACTAACCTCTCATGTCATGACGGTGATAGAGCGACTGGTGCTTTCACAACTCAGATCCCTGGTGAGACCCTTCCAAGACCCTCTGCAGTTTGGATATCAACCCAAACTTGGGGTGGATGATGCAGTTGATTTCCTGCTGCAGAGGGCTTACTTCTCTCTGGACAGACCCAACACCTCAGTGCGGATCATGTTCTTAGACTTTTGTTCGGCCTTCAATACCATCCAGCCGAGACTGATGAGGGAGAAGTTGGAGAAGATGCAGGTGGACACGCCGCTGGTCTCATGGATCGAGGACAACCTGACTGGTAGACCACAGTCTGTGAGACTGAGGAACTGTGTGTCTGACCTCCTGACCAGTAATACCGGTGCTTCACAAGTAACTGTCCTGTCCCAATTCCTATATACCACCCACACCGCTAATTTCCAGTACTGTTCTGGTTATTGTCATCTCCAGAAGTACTCGGATGACTCAGCCATCGTTGGGTGTGTGGAGAACGGACGGGAGGACGAGTACAGGAACCTGGTGAAGAACTTCATTCAGTGGTGTGGTGAGAACCATCTGCACCTGAACGTGGCCAAAACAGAGGAGATAATAGTTAATAGTATAATAGTTTCTTGGAGTTCAGGTAATAAAAAACTTGAAGACTGATTTAAAGCAAACTTTTCAACTTTTCTGCTGAAAGTGAAGGAAGACTTTGAATGCTGGTATAACACTGAATAACCTGTGTTTAGTAGCTCGGATTTACTTTGTCAAGATGAAAATCTTTCCTCTTTTTTATACTTGTTTCAGTTTACCCCCTTTTCTTGACTAGCTCTTTTTTCTTCCTGTTGGATAACCTCGTAACTGAATTTCTTTGAGACAAGAACATTTCTCGACTTTCCAAGACTTATTTACAGAAGCCCAAGATGCTTGGACGAATGGCTCCGCCTAATTTCAGACACTATTACTTGCATTGAATGTCAGGACTTTGAATTTTGTCTACAGTCTCGCTCGATCTCCTCTCTAGATTGGTTAGCCATGGAGTCGAACTCTGTGAGGCCGGCTTTGTTGTTTTCTCCTATATAGTATCCTACAAAAACATACTGTAGTAATTACATAAACTTTCTCTTAAGATTCTGACCCTATTTAAACTATTTTTTTGGTTTTCAGTCTTAATCATACAATCATCCATAGCAGCCAGTCATTTCTTCCATCTCTTGTTGACAATGTTTTTTTTCAAAATGGTCTGATCTAGGCTTGCGAACTTTTAAAGATTTGTTCTGCCTTCTTTCAACGACTGTCAGAAAAATACTTTCTCTCAAAACAACACTTTTTCAGATATTTACAAGTTGTAGTTTTGTTAATGGTCTCTTCATTTCCCAATTTTCCTGAAAGCTCTACTCTAGACTCTTTGCTATTAACTGTTTCTTCTTTGAAGGGGTCCAATTCATTACTTTACAAATATATCTCAGCTTTCCGGTCAAATACTCTGGGCATTAAAAAGGTTCTTTGGGAAGAAGATTTGGGCAAGACTATTTCTAACACTTTTGTGGTCTAAGATCCCGATTAGGGTACATAGATCGTCGATATATGCGAGACACAGCCTGATAAATTGAAAACTGGTTCATAGAGTATATTATCCAATATCATGTCTATCTAAAATATACCCTAATGTTTCTTCAACATGCAATCGGTGCCATCAATGTCCAGGGAACCTCTGCCCCCAACTACAAAGCTATTGGACTGAAAAGTTTTCTATTTTATTTATTTATTTTTTTTCAATAAATGATTTACTCTATTCATCCCTCACCGGGGAAATTTGTTTTGCTGCACTCCTTACACCGCAGCAGGCCGCCCTTCAACGGCGCCAATGGCGGGAGAAGCGGGGGCGAGGTGTCCTCTCCAAGGACCCCAGACGTGCTCTCCGTGGGACGCAAACCCTCCGGTCCGCGGGCGAACGCTCTAACCACGCAGCCACCGTCTCCACCCATTATTATTATGTCTTATTGGAAGAAATAGTTATCCAAATCCTTTAAATGCCCTTTTGGGGGGTTTTGAAGGACCACTTCCCCTATCAAAACACCAAAGTGACTCTGTGGCCTTTATGATTCTCCTTGCATGGAGAGTAATTCTACTGAAGTAAAAATCATCACATCCTCCATCATCCACACAATGGCTTAGGGATGTTTTGTATTTTCTCACGTTAGAAAAAATAAGGATGACACAAAATGGTTCTTCGGATAAATTTTCACAAATATGAAGTCCGTCATTCGAACTAATAGAACAGCTTCCGTTTTCCTCTGTTCCTGACTAATTGTTGTATTCTGATGTTTTGTAGGTTCCTCTTTTGTTTTTGTGTAAATGTATTGTTTTTTCTCTTCATTCCTGTTACTTTAAGTATGTAATTACTACTGGGTTGAAATTCTTAATGTATCTGGATATTTTTCTGTTCACATTTATAAAATTTGTGTGTTGTCTGATGTTCTGTTGGAGTATTGGTGCAGTTGTGTTCTTTAAAATTTAATTTGTTTGTCTTTATATTTTTATTGTATTTGTCTCTTTTTTTTCATTTTCTTTTATCTTTTTTTCCCTTCTTTTCTAAAAAAAAAGACGATTGTACATAAGTATATTTCTTTTGATGGATGTCTGCGATTGCATTGCAATTTTATACCCTCTTTATGAACTACAAATAAACAAAGTTTGAAAAAAGTAAAATGTTTGTATTGCTGATGGGAGAGAAGTGAATCTGTCTGTGGTTGGTTTTTGTATTTGTGAAGGGTTTTGTGGGTAATTATGCCTGTGAATACCTTTGTGGTTGCATCTGTGGATCTTTTCTGTGAGAGGTCTGTAGGTGATTTTGTGAGTGCCTCTGTCTGCTGGGGGTTATGTGGGTGGTTTTGTTGTTTCTTTCTGTAAATGGTATCGTTGATGGTTATTCTTTGATGGTATTATGGGTAGTTCTGTCTATGGTTCTATTAGTGGCACAATGAACTGTTCTGTTGATAGTTCTGAGATTAGTTTTCTCTAAGGTCCTTTCAATGTTTTTGTTGGTAGTTGAACTTTCTACTCACTGATTGGTTTTTTATGCTTTTCTTCCTCAAATTTAGAGGAGGCAGCATGTAGGTATCATTCTTTCCTACGTCATGTTTTCTTGTGTACCTATCTACCGAGTGTTCTGCATTGTCTTCTCTGTTTCTTTTCCTCCGTCTGCATGCTTGTCTGTCTTTATGTACCTCCTCCTTTCTGTCTACAGGAATGCTTGTCTGTCCATCCTGACAGGTTAATCTGTTTTTGTTTGGGCTGAGCTTTCTCTCCCTGATTTCTATACACTTGATTGGAGGGTTGATAGTTTGATCCCCCCATTGTGTCTGCTCTTTATCTACTCTCTGTCTATTGGTTGTTGTTCTTATGTATTGGCTGAAGTGCATGTTGCTCTCCATGTCTGCTGACTGTCCTTCATGTCTGCTTGCTCCCCTCCAAGTCTGATTATTGCAGTTCGTGTTTGTCTATGTTCGCCAGTAAATCTCAACGTATGCTGTTCAACTTCTACATCTGCTGTTTGTCTTGTCTGACTGTCATCCTTGATTGCTGCTGATATACCTTTAAGTATACTGCTTGCCCTTTGTAGCTGTTTGCCATTCATGTCTGCCTGTTGCGCTGCATGTCTACTGTTTTTTTTTTCATAAGTGATTGCTGGCGATGCCTTCTTTTTACTATTTGTGTTTTACACCATGTCAATTGATTGCTTACATATCTGATTTCCAATAGCCAAAAGGTTGGTGAAGGTGCACGGGTTTTCTTTTTTTCTTGTGGTAAAATGTTTTCTCAGCTCACTCACTCTGATTGTTTTTGCAGGGGATGTGCTTTTTCAGATGGCAGAGGTACACCGCCAAATCCAAGTACAGCTTGAAGAGATGGTGAGCATCAAGGTTCCACTTCATCCTTCTAAAACCACCTATCACAAAACACAGTCTTGCTTTTGAAACTCTACTAGAGTTTCAGCTAAAATGAAGAAAATTTTACAAAACTGTGGTGAGACCACCCATGTATCTGGTACTTTTTAATCCCAAATACTGAACTGCTTAATAATATCAGATAATATGGAGTTTTTCATTTAATTGCACTCGACTGACAAACTAAGTATCACAAACAAACTGACTTCAGGCATCCAAAAAACCTTGATAATCCCTCGTTTGTGCAGGGCCTTGTACTATGAATCTCGATTAAGGGTTTAGCGACATAAGTTGTGGGTGAAACCTGGATTTGCGGGACAACGAATCTGGATCAATTCCTATCGAGGGAAGTCTCCATGGCAACATGTGGCAAACTCCTAACCTACTTGTACTCCATACCAGGATAAGTGCTCAATAGCGTGTATAAGTGCCTGTAGAGGACCAATCAGATCTCATCACCTCTTAGACATCACCCTTCCCATACAATCTTGTTGAGATAGACGCACGTTTTAAACGAATTCTACACCTCACATTTATTATCATATTTTCACAACCACAAGGCTCATATAAAAGTCTGAGATTTTCATCAAAATGAGTGGCGCACCCTATCGTGCAGTGCGCCCTATATGTTTAGTAAAATAACAAGTGAAACGGATAAACACTACGCTTGCCGTGATTCCGGGAGTTTTGATAAAGGAACTCCAACCCCTGGACATCAGCGTAAACATCGGCCGTTCAAAGTAAGGCTGAGAGCGGCGTGGGAGCGGCGTGGGAGCGGCGTGGGAGCGATGGATGTGTGTGTGTGTTGTTATAAGGCAGACGTAGTAGAGGATATGTATATAAGAATCCATCTAAGAAAAGACTTCAAAGTTGTCATCTGAACAATGCTCTATTGGGGGGAACAGTTTCAGTTCAAATGCCTATTACGATATGTATAATAAATGAGCATCACAATGTTTAGTCAGTTTTGGTCAGTGCAATAAAAGCAATTAGACAATAATAGAGCTTAAGCCAAGACCCATCCTACCATAGCTAACAAGTTACATAAACTTTAAAAAAAAACACTTAACAGGTTTGTTGTGTTTGGCTCCTCATTAGAGATTAGGCAAACTCAGGTTAGTTTAGATTGATCCAGTTCTCAAGTCCTTCCTATCAGTTTGAAAATGATTTAGGATGGATGTTGATACATCTTGATACCCGCTGGAGAGACTATGTCTCACAGCTGCCCGGGGAACGACTTGAGTTCTAGAGGATCCCAAGTCCCAGGTGAGCTAGAGGATGCAGCCGGGGAGAGAGAGGCCTGGGCTGCCCGTTTGAGGCTGTTGCCCCCGCGACCCGACCCCGGAACAAGCGGAAGATGATGGAATGGAACGGAAGAAGAAGAGGGCCTTCTTGGATGGGGACCGTGCCGAACGCTGCAGAGTTCCTGCAGGAGAAAGCTTGCAGGGAGAGAATCAGGCCAGAGAAGTGTGGAGAGGCAGGAAGAACATCAGGAGGTTCCCGAGGAAAGGAGGCAGCCTACCTGAGGTGTACTCTGCCCACACCAACGAGTTGAACCCCTTTTTTAATAGGTTTGACTCCTCCACTTGCAACACCACGCCGCCTCTGAATAATCACAGTTCCTCCTCACACGTCTCAGAGACCCTGCCATCTCCCAGCTCAGACTATGCCACCTCCACCACACTGCGACCTGGACTATATATTACTCCTGGCCTGGTAAGACTCGTACTGGAAAGGCTGAATCAGGAGAAGGCTGCTGGACCAGATGATATCAGTCCTCGGGTGCTGAAGAACTGTTCCGTCCAGCTGTGTGGAGTGCTTCATTATCTTTTCAACATGAGCCTTCATCTCAGGAGAGTTCCCGTGCTCTGGAAAACATCCTGCCTGGTCCCTGTCCCAAAGAAGCCTCATCCAGAGCAATGTTGTTTGTGGCAGTCATCTTTCGTTTTAGTCTCAGTCTTTGGAACAAAAATTTGTTTAAGTTTTAGTCACATTTTTGTCATCTCTATATATTTTAGTTTTAGTCAGGTTTTAGTCCATGAAAACTCAAAAGAGTTTTTGTCTAGTTTTAGTCAGGGAAGAATAGTTTTAGTCTTACAAAAAAAAGTGAAAAAACCAACAAAAATCTTACCTTAACAATCCTGGCTTCATTAATGAGAATGGTGCAGGTTATTTGTTTAAAAAAAAAGGCGCAACTGTAGGGCAGAAGTTAGTAGCGCCAACAAGCTAGCGTTAGCTTGAAGTCAATATGCCTTTAGCGCAAAATATGTGCTAAAACTTTGAGCATTAAGTTTCAGACCACTAAGCCCCTTTGTTGCTGTTGCCGCCATGGTGTGTGACTTGTGGATGCAGGTGTGTTGTTCAGACAGTGTGAACATGCAGCATTGTGGGGGCCATGAGAAACAGAATGCAGCCGCTGTGCTATTTCTTTTAACAGACAGAAATATGAAAGCCTGACGCCTATTTCGTTACATTTTCATCTCGTCATAAGAAACTTGCAAACGTCTCGTCACATTTTCGTCACCAAAAGCCGTATTTATTTCCCTATTGTTATGTCATCTACATGAAAAAAAGCTTAGTCAACAATACCATTTTGTTGTTGTTGAGGAAAACAACTCAGGTCCAGAGGCACTGAGTGACTACAGGCCAGTAGCACTAACATCTCATGTCATAAAGGTGATGGAGCTGCTGCGGCTTTCACAACTCAGGTCCCTGGTGCGAACTTTCCAAGACCCTCTGCAGTTTGCATATCAACCCAAACTTGGCGTGCGTACTATTTCTGCTGCGGAGGGAGTACTCCTCTCTGAACAGACCCAACACCTCAGTGCAGATCATATTCTTTGGTTTCTCCTCGGCTTTCAACATCATCCAGCCGAGACTGATGACGGAGAAGTTGGAGAAGATGCAGGTGGACACGTCGCTGGTCTCATGGATTGAGGACTTCCTGACTGGTAGACCACAGTCTGTGAGACTGAGGAACTGTGTCTCTGACCTCCTGACCAGTAACACCGGTGCTCCACAGGGAACTGTCCTGTCTCCCTCCCTTCCTACACCGCTGATTTCCAGTACTGTTCTGGTTATTGTCATCTCCAGAAGTACTCGGATGACTCAGCCATCGATGGGTGTGTGGAGAACGGAGGGGAGGACAAGTACAGGAACCTGGTGAAGAACTTCATCCAGTAGTGTGGGGAGAACCATCTGCACTTGAACGTTGCCAAAACAAAGGAGATCGTCACCGGTCTGTATTGATGGATCTTTTGTGGATATGGTCCCGTCATACAGATTCTTGGGCGTTGACATCATCAGTAAACTGGACTGGTCTACCAACACAGACATGATTTACAAAAAGAGCCTTAGTACACTGTACTACCTCAGAAAGCTCAGGTCCTTCCACATCTGCAACAAGATGCTCTCCATGTTTTACCATGCCATCCTGGAGAGTGTCCTATTCTTTGCTGTGGCTGCCTGGGAAACTGGTATAAAAACAAAGAATGCCAACAGACTGAACAAACTGATAAAAACAACTGGACGTGTGGTTGGCTCACCCCTCGCCCGCGTGGAGGATGTGCCAAGGGACAGAATGAAATCAAAACTGTCATCAATCATGCCAAATCCCTCCTACTGTCTCCATGAATATGTACACCATCTGAAGAGCAGCTTCAGCAACAGACTCCTGCAACCCTGCTGTTCAAAGGAACTGTACAGAAAATCATTCAAACTACTTACTATTTCACTTTCAACCCTGTAATTACTTGCCATTCACAACAGTTAAAAAAACTTGTTGTACGCCATTGTATGAATGTAGCACTGCAGTAGGGCTGCAACTAACGATTATATTGATAATCGATAAATCTGTTGATTATTGGAACGATTCATTGGATAAAAATGACAACTTAATAAATATTAGTTTTTCCGCATTTTATTGAAGGTAATTGTGCAAAACACAACGGAAGGTCGCAGGTTCGAACCCCTGCCCAGAGTCCATGCCGAGGTGTCCTCAAGCAAGATACCAAACCCCAAGTTGCTTCTGATAATACGCGTGTGGTATGCGCCATGCATGGTAGCTCCCATCATCAAGAATGAATGTGTGTGTGAATGGTTATATGGCGTGAATGAATAATGCATGTGTAAAGCATTTTTGAGTATCTAGAAAAGCGCTATATAAGTTCAATGCATTATTATTATTGTCAACCGTAAAAATGATAATTTCAATGAATAAAATGACCTGGGTCCATCTTTACCACTTATACTACGTATAACAAACACATCGGTGTTTACAGATCTACTAAGCGGTAAAGGGATGCTTAACTAACGACACTCATTTGCTGTGGGAAAAAGTGCATTGCAGTATAGACTGGGGATCTTGTATCCTGGTTTGAATTTAGCAATCATTTTTTGAAACCCCTCGCCTTCCATCATCAATAGCGTCTTCGCATCGGACACGATCATTTCCAAAATAAGAGTCTGTGAGTGAAGCGCTCTGCTGCGGACTGCACTCATTTTTCCACAAAAAATAGTCCATGTTGGGTTGGTTTTTGCAGACAATAAAAAGTGTATTTAGCGACCTGTGGAATTGTTTTTATTAGAAATAACGTAAATGTATCGCTCTAGTTTGCCATCTCGCTTTGAGTCCAACATGTTTTTTGTTTGGTTTTTTTTTTTAGATGTTCGTGTAGCGATGTTACGCTTCCGTGCCAAAACGTGTCCGTTTTGCAAACTTTGCATATTAACATGAGTCTTTTTCCCATTTAGCGGAAAATGACCCCAAACATTGGATAATTTTGTTTGTGTTTTTCATTCTGCCATCTTGTTGAATTTGCCTGATCACAAGAGGTGGGGTGAAATGAAGGCAAATGATTGGCTGCTATCTACTTCTCCTCCTATTTTGGTTGCTCGCATCGTCAATTTGCTCACTACTGCCACACTCGGAGACCAATTTAAGTGCAGTTGATAGTAAAAACTTTTTAGACGACTAATCAACGACCAAATTAGATGACAACTATTTCAATAATCGATTTTAATCAATTAAATCGATTAGTTGTTTCAGCCCTACACTGCAGTACTCAAATTTTCCTTTGGGGAAATAAAGTATCTTCAATTCAATTATTAGTATCATTATTACTCTCTGACAACTCCGCAGTTGTGGGGTGTCTAAGTGGGGGGCAGGATGAGGAGTACAGGAGGCTGGTGGATGGATTTTTGGAGTGGGCTGGAGAGAATCACCTGCTGCTCAATGTGAACAAGACCAGGGAGATGGTGATTGACTTTCAAATCTTATGGTCTCGCTGCATTCTGGGCAGTGTATCCGTCTCGGCAGACTGAGCTGGAGAAGCAACAGTAATGCCATGTACAAGAAGACCTACTGCCGACTTTACTTCCTAAGAAAGCTGAGGTCCTTCAACGTGTGCAGCAAGATGCTGGAGATTCTCTACCAGTTTGTGGTGGCCAGCACCTTGTTCACCTCTGTCGTCTGCTGGGGGAGCAACATCGCAGCAACAGACTTAATAAACTGATAAGAATGGCTGGCTTCAAATGGCTGTCATTGGCTGCAAACATACACACTTGAAGCAGTGATGGAGAGGAGGTCACTGAATAAACTTTTATCCATCATGGACAACCCTGACCATCCTCTCTACCCACTTCTGGACAAACAGCGAAGCTCCTTCTCCAAGAGCCTCAGATTGAATTACTGCAACATCATCTATTAGGTCGAAACATTTGTTGATCACCATTTCAAATAGGAATATAAAAGTTTTCATTTTACCTTGTATTGCTTACCAAGTATGTTTGGTTTTTTAAATGTCTTTTAATATTGGAAGGTATCTTCGGGACAGATAGGTAGAGCATAAATGTGCATTTCTGAGTAGTCCCCCAGTGTTTCCATCAGATGAAGAACTGATGGAAGATGTCCAGTACGGAGATGTCCAGTACGGGGATGAGTAGATACTCATCCCCGTACTGGACATCTCCGGGCTGAGGAGTCTCCCGTGTTTCCATCAGGATGAAGAACATCTATTGACTTCTTTAGATATTTAGCTGTAGAGTAGAATAAGCTAATATTTAAACAATAATCTGTGACACATTGTTTGCTCGTCCCGGGGGAGGGATCTCTCTTTCACGTGGATCCCCATGAGGTTTCTTATTTTTTCCCCACTGATGGGTTTTTTAGGAGTTTTTCCTCACCGAGAAGGAGAGTCTAAGTGCATAAATGTGCTAGTCTTGTTTAGTTAGCATTTGTTAGTTATTTTTCTTGCTGTGTATCTGTGTTAATACATTCCTCTTGTGAAGCCCATTGAGACGGACATTCTGTGATTTTGGGCTATACAAATAAAATTGAATTGACTTGAATTAAAATCACATTTTAAAGGTTGTTACCAAGTAAACCTACATGGACCAATTAGTAAACACAAGAAATATTCCAGTTTACAAGTTCACTGAGCTTTCTCTGTTTATCTTTTCAGCTTAAGTCTTTCCATAATGAGCTACTCACAGAACTTGAGAAGAAAGTGGAGCTGGATGCACGATACCTAAACGTGAGACCTCTATCTTGTTTGTGACTGGGAGTTGTGCTGTGGATGGAAACTGATGAATGGTACAGGATTGCAAGTAAAATATGGAGTGGTGGGAAGCATTTAGAGAGAGAGCGGAGTGGCATACTTGGGTGTATACTTACGAGGTCGGGGGGAGTTGTGAGAAGTTGAGCAGCAGATTGTGAGAGCACTGAAAAAGATTAGGGAGTGGTGGGGAGCTGAGGAGCAGATTGTGAGGACTACTGAAGGGGGTTAGGAAGTAGTGGGGAGCACTGGAGAGGGTTGGATAGTGGTGGGGAAATGGTGGAGAGCCGAAGGATAGTAGTGAGAAAAATGGTGCAGAGTAGTTGAAAGTCGTAGTGAGCCTCTCAGGGAGTGGAATTTGACATTGTGGTAGGGCGTAGCAGTGTGCTTTCAGTAGAAAGCAGTTGCTGAGAAAGCAACTGCTTTCAGTAGAAAGCAGTTGCTTTCTCAGCAACTGAAAGCATTTGCTTTCTACTGATCCCGTACACTTTCCAAACAAAAGCAGTTGCTTTCTACTGATCTTCTACACTGATTCAACCTGACTCTTGCTGACTGTGCTTCCCCTTCAGGCGGCGCTGAAGAAGTACCAGATGGGACACAAGAACAAAGAAGAGAGTCTTGAAAAGTGCCAAGCTGAGTTAAAAAAACTACGCAGGAAAAGTCAAGGCAGCAAATACTCATCCAAATACGGAGACAAAGAGTGTCAGGTCAGTTCCAATGAGTTTGTTCAAGCAGGGGTATCTGAGCGAGTTGCCACAGTCCGACATTAAAAAACAAGTTTACAACTTTAGCAGCACATTCAATGCACATTGTGATTTGTGGAGACCACCGTCCCACAGGATCTCAAATGAATCGGCAAACATCACAATCACTCGAATATCGCAATTCAATGGAAAACAAGCCCTCAAATAGCATTTATCCCCCCAACACTAAAAAAACACTTACTTGCAGCAGTTCCTCCACATTCAGGTCCAGGAACATGGTTTTGACAGCTTTTGATTCAGTGCAAATTCAGGGTTTCAGAGTTCAAGATCAAACCCCAATGAATCAACAGGAACACATCATCAACTTCCACTTCTCGACTTGAAGCAGTTGAAAAATATTCCTTCCTCATCCTTTAAGAAAAAAGGAGAGCAATATCTTGAGATTTTTTTCTTTACAACTTTTCCACCTCACAGAGACAGCTGGGCAGTTTGGAAGGGGGTCTATCAGCACTTAATGGATCACTCATGGCAGAGGACTACCAACAGTGGATGGAAAGCAAAGTTTCCATCCATAATCAATGTAAAGCTTCACCACAGACCCAGAGAATGGAGGTCTATTCCCACACTCTTCCTCTACGCAAGGTCGCCCCGGCCAAGACCAAGGCTGCTGCTAGTAAGGATATAGACATTTTACCCTACACTGAAAATACTGTGTGCTTGTCTGTTGGCTTTGTGATTCTTCAGACTTTCAGGTTTATGTAACGTGGCTTTATAGGCTTTCAGGATTCAATTCTTCCTTACAATTCAATACAATGCTTGAATTAAGCAAAACTAGTGTTTTTCAGTTTTATCTGAAAACCAAAGCATTAAAAGGATTGGTTTAAAAACCACAGAAAGTTATTGAAAAAAATGTACAAAAAGGGTCAAAATGCATATGGAACAAATGTTCAACTTTAGGTGCAATGGGTTGCAGTTGGAAATGAGAAACATAGGTGTTAAAAATCAAAATTGCCTAAACAAGAATGTTTCCCTCTGCCAGCCAAGACCGGTACACTACCCAGATCCAGCTCCATGGTAGTCGGGTTGCAGAGCAACACGAGTCCTCGAGTTCAAGCAATCTTCTCCCACGCAGCTGGCGATAACAGCACTCTACTCAGTTTCACCCAGGGTGAGGTGATCACGTTGCTCATCCCTGAGGCCCGCGATGGATGGCACTATGGAGAGAACGAGAAGACCAGAATGTAATACTTATGTTCTGTCTTTTTTCTGTTTGTTTTACATTTGTAATGAGTAAAATAGTTTTTTCAATTGATGATCCACTAGGCGTGGGTGGTTTCCATTCTCCTACACGCAGTTAATTTCTCAAATTGATGGACACACTAAGAAGTACCTTCGAGTTCAAAAGTAAGTTTTTTTTTTTAGCCGTGGCATCTTTATTTTATTACTAGAGTAATTACAGGACTATTCTATATCCAGCCTTCAACATGGGAAAAGCAGTAGCACAGGTAACCTTTTGGAAAGGGAAGACACGAAAGCTCCTGACTACATCTTCCAGTCTGCTCATCGGTCTGGAATGCTGCACAATGGACAACGACGCATGGCGGTTCTGACCTATACACAGGTGAGCAGATAAAAACTTATAGGGATTGCTCCTGACCCCAGATTTTGTGATCTGACCCCAGAGAGATTTCTCTGTGTGGGATCCTACCTGCTGTACCCAAACTGGTTTCTCTGCATGGGATCCTACCCGCTGTCCTCAAACTGATTTCTTTGTGTGGGATCCTATCCACTGTCCTCAAACTGGTTACTGTAGGATCCTACACGCTGCCCCCAAAATAATTTTCTCTGTGTGGAATCCTACCCACTGATAACATACAGTCAGTTACAGAAAGTTTTACAAACACATGCTTCTGTGAGTATGCTGGGATTCTTTGTGACTATGGTGGGCATTGGCAAACTATGGCCCGCGGGTTACATGCGACCTGTTAAACGTTTCAATCCCGCCATCGAACTTGAAAAAATTAAACAAATAAACCTTGTTAATGTTTTATTTCCCCTGCAATTCTGATGTTTGTTCCCTAGATGGCACGCTTTAGATAAATTGGCTTTGTTGAGAAAAAGTAGACCAAGACCTGCTCCCAATAAATGTGTTTTGACAACGTGATGGGCACGTTGTTACGTCAAGCACATAAGATTTCAAACCTAGTGTGATAGATGCATGTTTTTTAAGCGCCCTAGATTTGAAATATATTGCAATTGATGTAACATCCAGCATATTTGTTTACGTGGGTGTTTCGGCCCTGACTATGAAAAGGGATTAAATAGAATGTGCTCCACAGGCCGACTTGCTGCAATTGTTTCATCCTTGCACTGGTCGTTGTCGAGTTTTGGCAACGAGGAAACAAATTGAATAGAAGGAGCATGACAAGTACATCTGCATCTCCCACCATTTTTGGAAAAAAAACAACCAAAAAAAGACAGTCCAGAGGAGAGTGATAGTGATATCCTGAAGGATAAAAGAAATTTAAAACAAAATAGTTATTTATTTGAATTTCAATGTAAAATATTAATTTCAAAGTCAGAGATTTTCTTGTAATGCTTTTCTTCATTTTCATTGGAAATTAAAGCACATCTTTTTCTTCATATCCCAAGATGTGTATTTTTTCTCCAATGAGGTGAAAAAGTCATCTGCTCCTGTTCTGACCCTTTCTCAAATGTCAGAACTCAATATCGCCGACAAACCAAAAAGTTTACCCACCCCTGGCCTAGGGCTTGGTGAATGACAATATCTGCCACCACAATAGACAAAATCTCCCAGCAGAAAGGACTGCTGGTTTTATGTGTTTTTGTTTTGCTGTGCCGAATAATTTTTTATCACAACTCACTGCATTTGAAAACTTTAATCTCACTCTCCGCGTTAAAAACAGAGGAAAAGACTATTTTAAAGAGTCATGTAACAGTTTTTTAATTAGTAATTTACTATGTCAAAACGTGTTTGTAGTCTTTTACTCTTATCACTTAAATGATTTTAGCATTTTTAGGCCAACATTGTAAATAAGAATTTGTACTTAGTGTTTTACCCAGTGAAATAAATAGTCATGCATCTACTACTATCATACTACATATTCTGCTTAGGAAAACTATTGCCGGCATCCAGTGTAGGAAACCATCACCTCCTTCTGGCAGTCAAAATTTAGTTGCATGAGTAATTTTTTTTTTTTCTTTTAGCTGCAAGAAATGGAAGGGTTCCAGCCATGCTTTTCTACCAGGTAAAAACTGACTGTGGATAGTAATCCTGTTTTCATCTTTCACCTGGATGCTGCTTCCCTTTCCTGAATGCTTTATCCTCTCCCATGGATTCTTCTTCCAACTGACCAATTCTTTTTACTGCACAGGTTCAGAAAAAAGCACAGGAATGCTCCTTTCTGCATTCTTTATCACATATGAATGCATCTTAATGTTCCTGAATGCTCCTTCCAACATTCTCGTGCTTATTTCATGTTTCCTTACCTGATGTTCCTTTCTGTCTGTTTATTCCAACTTATTTTTAAATTTATTTTGGTTTTATGTACACTATCAAAACATTTACAAGTTTACCTTTTACTTACATGAAACAGAAACAAAAGAAAAGCAGGATGTATAAAAATAACAACCGACCAATCTCTGTTGGTGAGGACACCTAAATTTCTCAATACAGATATAAATACTAAATGATTTGTCAAGGACAGATTGTTTTATAGAATCAGAATGCTTTTATTGCCATGTCAATGAAGAAGAATATAATGTTGATTAAGGAAACTAATTGGCAGATAGTCATAAAATGTTCTTGCTTCCACACCTGGATACTTCCTCCTGCATCCACATGCTTCATTACTCACCTGGATGTTCCACACCGGGATGCTTCCACACCTGGATGTTCCTTTCTACACCCGACCCAAAACTTACAGTTCTTGCAAAATTTTACGTTTTTTTAATGATTGTGAATGTTGAAAAAAAATGTTTTCAACTTAAATGGGGTCTTGAAGGCTCTGGTAGTCTGGTAGTCAAGACATTGGTCTACCCTGATTATTTTTTGGGTCTATTTACCTTCTAATAATTTTCCTTCATCTTCAATGGTGTGGAGAGGTTTTTTCCAGACGAGGTCATTTCAGATTAAATCTTTATGTGCTGAAGTAGCAAATCTTTGTGTATTTTATGTACTAAAGCACCTACAGTATGTGCTTTATGTACCAAAGTGCACCTTACTTACATATCTCAAAGGAAGGTGTCACCGAAGGACGGAAGTTTATCCTGAATGTCTTGTGCTGTTTTTGTTTTGCCAACCAATCTGAAATCCCTCTCTCTCTGTCTTTCCACAGCTCCACAGAGAAAAAAATTATATCTACAGTCTGATCGCAGAGGAATGGAACAAACTTAGCCAACTGATGCGAAAGAACTGGCATCACCATGGTTTTAACAATATACCCTACCAATACACCAAGATTGATGTCTCTGCCAATGTAAAACTTACCCTCTTATCATATTCTGAACTGCTTGTCACAGCCCGGCTCACGAAGTGTCGGAGCCTATCCAAGCTAATTTCAGATGAGAGGCAGAGTACACCCTGAGCAAGTCGCCAGTCTTTTGTGAGCCAACTCAGCCAGGCAATGCTGAACTTCCCTCCACCTGTGTTTTCTGATATTGAACAAATCCTGTCATGTTTCTGCCAACTTAGAACATAGTATCTACTAACAGACATGGGAACATGGACTTGCCCATAATGAATATTTTTATTTTAGAAAATTTGTCCTTTTGTTTGTCTATCTTGTATAAATATAATACACTTGTATGTTTCTAACAATGCCATAGGAAAGATATGGAAGGAATTCAAATTGTTGAATTTCTCAATAAACATAACAGATGTTTATACACCTCATTGCATAAATATCAATAAACAATAGTTTCAAGCTGTGCAGTCTTCCTCTGCTCTAGTGCTTTGAAAATGCTCCAATTTCTTTTAATTGTTTTATTTACAAATATATGCTAGTCACAATTCCGTGGTCAAATTATTAAAATGCACTCTATAATAGAAAAGTATTGCTAAAAAAATAGGAAACAACAAAGTTGTCCTCAGTGTATTTGTTCCGTTCGTTCCGTCATCTTCCGCTTGTTCCGGGGTCGGGTCGCGGGGGGAAACAGCCTCAAACGGGCAGCCCAGGCCTCTCTCAACCCGGCTGCATCCTCCAGCTCACCCGGAGGGATCCCAAGTCTTTCCTTGGCCAGCTGTTAGACATAGTCTCTCCAGCAGGTCCGGGGTCTGCCCCTTGGTCTCCTCCCAGTGGGATGTGCCCGAAACCCCATCTGGCTCCTCTCGACCTGGAGGAGGAGCAGCTCGACACCGAGCTCCTCCCGAATGGCAGAGCTCCTCCTCACCCGGTCTCTGAGTGAGAGCCCAGCCACCCTGCGGAGGAAGCTCATTTCGGCCGCTTGTACCCACGATCTCATTCTTTCGGTCACCACCCACAGCTGGTGACCATAGGTGAGGGTTGGAACGTAGATCGACTTGTAAATCGAGAGTTTTGCTTTTCGCTCAGCTCTCTCTTTTCAGTGTATTTGTCCATACCAGAAACCAGACTTGTGTCAAGGGCCAAGTGCAGCAGGGATGGCCCCTGTATTTATCTCAGGTGTTTGAGGTCAACACTGTGCCCACCTCTGCTGTGCATAAAAGATTTGTTGCTCTTTCAGAGTTTGATTCCCCTGATATGGTTTTCTGATCAAAATGAATGTAAATAAGAAACAAGACTCCTCTAACTGTTTTTTCTCAATAAACACTTGTCAACATTTTGTCAAATGCATCGTTCTTTGTCCACAATGAAAAAAGAAACTAGCCTCATAATTTTTTGCTCTCTAAATTTTTTATATTTCCACTCGATTTGTTTTTTGCTATACACTAAGCCGCTCAAGCTAGTCCCCATCACACACACTTGTTGAATGCAAATAAATCCATTTTTATGAGAAAACAAACAAGAACTGTGATGTTCTGAGTTGCTCCACAACTCAGTGAGCAGGTTCACACAGGATAATGATTCTGTTTGAATGCAAAGAATGCCTCAGTTTATATTCCAATGAAACTTGTAAAAAACAAGTCAGATTGATATTTAAATTGATTATCTATCTTATTGATGTAGCTTAATTCATAATAACACTCAGTTTTTTTTAACTCTCGTCTGCTGGTCATTTATTCATTGTTTGCTCATTGTCTGAGCAGAAAACAGGAAATTCACAATATCCCAACAGTACTGTAAACTGGTAAGGTGACCAAGCTACGGCCCCCATGACCTCCAGCAAGGATGCGGTCAACAGTCTCCACAAACAGTCCTCCATCAACCTCTGGAGAAATTGCAGTCTAAATGCTGCACCACGACTCGCAAGGTGCACCAACCCTCTGGCCCCTTGCTTCTTCGGGAGGAAAAGGACAGATTACGAGACCCAGTAGAGTTTGTCCCAAAAAAAGTCGACCAATATCTTCTGCACATCGGAAAGAGGGAAGCGGGTCCACGCATCGGAGCTTGTGCCAGAACTGGGAAGCGACCAGGTTGTTAAGAACCAGCACCCTTCTCCAATAGGACATCTGCGGCAAGATCCACTTCCTGCGATGGATCGATATTGGCAGCGTGGCTGCCCATACCGAGGAAGACCCACAAGTATTTGAACCAACTGGATCGCCAGGGCAAACCATCCAGCGGCGAAAAACGTCAATACTGTCCCCAAAA
Organism: Neostethus bicornis; assembly: GCA_902685375.1. Classification (NCBI taxonomy): domain Eukaryota; kingdom Metazoa; phylum Chordata; class Actinopteri; order Atheriniformes; family Phallostethidae; genus Neostethus; species Neostethus bicornis. Next base: position 522,210 of record CACRXE010000075.1, read on the forward strand.
GCGCAGGCCCCACACTTCATCCAGTTCACCCTGGCGCTGAAAAGCCGCCCCAACAGCGTCACAGCCTCAGTTCGCACATTGACGTCTTCCTGACAGGCGACAAAGACTATGATGTCACCCGCATAAGCTGAGAGTTTAAACAGGGTAGGACATTCAGACAAACGCACCCCTCTCACCCTCTGAAGAAAAGGTTTGATAGCCAAGGGCGTATAGCATCCCTGACAAAGAGTAATCCTGCCTAATGCCCCGCCCCTCAGTGATTGGAGCATCCAGTCCTCCGTTGACCTTCAGCACACATTGTATGTCGCTGTATACTGTCTGGAGAAAGAAAATGAACACCGGACTCAATCCAAAGAAACTCAATCCAAAGCGACCGGTGCACAACCCGGTCAAAGGCCTTCTCCTGGTCTAAGGAGACCAACCCTGAACTAACACTGAGCGAGCTTAGGGCTTCAGCCAAATCCCTTGCCATGAATAGGCAAGTCCCCATCGTGCCTGTACGTATTGGACACATTGGTCTAAAGAGGCGGAAGTCTCCATTCTCTGGTTACTGAAACAGAGCAGATACACACAGCTCTAGACCGAGCTCTAACTTTCAAAACTCTCCTCCACCTTCACAGAGACTGGCAGAAAAGATCTGGACAGCAAGAGTGCCACTCTAGCGTTGTTGGATGAGCCATAGCTAAAGTGCACCTGGCCAGTCCACATCCTGCCCACTCAGCCTTTAAGTCAGGAGTGCTTTGAGTTGTCAATAGAGGGCTGCCTGGGGGGCACGTTTTGAATTGAATAGAATATACTTTATTTACCCCGAAGGGAAATTTGAGTGCTGCTGTGTTCCAGTCATACAATCTCAAAAACGTTGTTGAATGGCAAGTAATTACAAGTTTGAGAGTGAAAGGTTAAATAGTTTGATGGAGGATGGTAAGAATGATTTTCTGTAACGTTCCTTTGAACACCAGGGTTGCAGGAGTCTGTTGCTGAAGCTGCTCTTCAGATAGTCCACATATTCATGGAGAGGGGGGGAGGGATTTAGCATGATTTATGACAGTTTTGCCTTCATTCTGTTCCTTGCTACCTCCTCCACGCAGGCAAGGGGTGAAGCCAATCACATGTCCAGCTGTTTTTTACCAGCTTGTTCAGTCTGTTGGCATTCTTTGTTTTTATACCAAATCCCCTGGCGGCCACAGCGAAGAACAGGACACTCTCCATGATGGTTTTAAATGATTATATTACGCTTTTCTAGAATGTGAATATTGTTTAAAATGTCGTCTTTATTTCTTTTTAGTTTAAGAGTTTTTCTGTTTTAATGGAGATTTTGTCAACAGAAGAACTGACAGGTTCTTCTTCGCTAAAAAAAAAAGAAAGGAGCTGCCAGTTTGCGCGCTCCCCCTTGAGTGAAAGCAGAGTAAATGCCTCTACTGTTGATTTTTTTAATGTGCTTTTTTTTGTGCGATCAGCAGCAATGGTTTTCTCACACACACATAAAATACATTATATAGATGCAGAAAGTTGTGATGTTTCATAAAGATTTCTGTAAAGTCAGAGTTTAGGTCAGAGTTTGTGGCCTTGGGACAGAGCAAATCCCTTCCTCGTATAGTCAGCTGTGGAGTGCCACAAGGGTCTGGTCTTGGTCCAACCCTGTTCACTATTTACATGCTTCCCTTGGTCAAATTATTCATAGACATAATCTTTCATTCCACTCTTATGCAGACGACACACAACTGTATATGAAAATAAACACTGCTCTACCTTCAGCTCTGCCATCTGTGCTTTCGGTCTGCCTGAAGGAGATTAAGACATGGATGTCTGAAAACTTTCTCCAACTCAATAGCAGAAAAACAGAAGCCATTCTCATCGGCACGTCTCACCAAACCCAGTCACTTTCCCTCAGTAGTATCCCCATTTTCGGACACAGCATCCCTCTGTCATCCTCTGTAAAAAACCTTGGAGTCAAAATGGATTCTAACCTCACCTTTGACTCCACATTCACCATCTCTGCAAGGTTTCTGTCCTCCATCTTAAACATATAGCCAAGCTACGTCCATGTCTTTCCAAACCAGACGCTGAGAGGTTGATTCACACTTTCATCTCCTCCAGGCTAGATTACTGCAATGCCCTCCTTGTATTGATCCCATGCAGGGGCTTACAAAAACTCCAGCACATCCAGAACTGCGCTGCCCAGATTCGATAAGGAGGCGCAAATATGACCATATCACTCCCATCCCCAAATCCCTCCACTGGCTACCCGTTAAATAACGAATTCATTACAAGGTCTGCCTCCTCACCCATCAGTGCATACACGGCACTGCACCTGTTTATCTCCAAGAACTCCTAACTCGCCACACCACTGTCCGAGACCTGAGCTCCTCCTCCTCCTCCTACTGCCTGCACCAACCAAGGACCAAACTCTCCACTATGGGGGACAAGGCCTTCCAGGCAGCTGCTCCACGCTCTTCCCGAGAGCTTGAGGGCTCCACAGAGCGTTGAGGCTTTTAAGAAAAGACTGAAGAAGTCCGTGTAGTCCCTCATTCATCCAGGAGTGATCCATAGTAGAAAAAGTTTCAAAAAAGTCTTCTGGACAGTTCAATTCTTGAACGAGACATTTCGACTTCCATCCGGAAATCATTTTCAATCTGAACAGATTGAAAATGATTTCCGGACTATAAAAGACTGAAGACATTTTTATTTCTAAAGGCTTTTCAGCAAAGTTTTTAATGTTGTTTTTGTGTTGTAGTTTTATTTAATTTTTCTGTTTGTTGTTCCTTTTGGTCATTGTAGCACTTTGAGATCTCCACTGGAGATATAAAGTGCATTACAAATAAAATTCATTATTATTATTATTAGAGTTCATGCAGACGATTTGGTGAGGAACTGAAACTGTAACATGAATAAATACACAGCTAAGCTAATATATAGCAACATCCTGACAGCTAATTTTTGTAAATTTAAGTTTTGTTTGATTGTAATTATGCTGTTCAGTAAAATGTATATAGATGTATAAGGATAGGCAGTTACATACCACGCTTCAGCCTATTCCTTTTCTTAGGTCTATTTGTTTCTTTGTTAAATACTGTATTATTAATATTAAAATTTTGTAAAATTTGTATGACCAAATGAATAAATCTAAACCTGATGCATAATTTACATAATTTGTATACAATTCTTACCTCCACATGTTTTTTACATGGTTGGATGGAGAGTTTTTGAAAGCTCACAGTTTGGCTTTCGTGGCAGACAAAGAAGACATTGAAATATAAACCATTTTTCTGTGCTCCACAAACACACAAATATTTCTTGCAAATAGGGCGACGGGTGATAAACTTTTCAGCATCTGTGTCTTCCTCAGAGCCATCCATCGCAAGGCTGTCTCGAGACTTTTTTCAATTTGTGCTGTGTTTGATATTAGTTTTTTGAATGACTGCGAAAAATGTTTACTCTTGATTCTGATTGGTCGTCGATTCATCCCCGTACTGGACATCTCCGGGCTGAGGAGTCCCCCAGTGTTTCCATCAGATGAAGAACATTTACTCATCCCCGTACTGGACATCTCCGGGCTGAGGAGTCTCCCGTGTTTCCATCAGGATGAAGAACATCTATTGACTTCTTTAGATATTTAGCTGTAGAGTAGAATAAGCTAATATTTAAACAATAATCTGTGACACATTGTTTGCTCGTCCCGGGGGAGGGATCTCTCTTTCACGTGGATCCCCATGAGGTTTCTTATTTTTTCCCCACTGATGGGTTTTTTAGGAGTTTTTCCTCACCGAGAAGGAGAGTCTAAGTGCATAAATGTGCTAGTCTTGTTTAGTTAGCATTTGTTAGTTATTTTTCTTGCTGTGTATCTTGTTTTTTAAACATTCACATTCACATTCCTCTTGTGAAGCCTATTGAGACGGACATTCTGTGATTTTGGGCTATACAAATAAAATTGAATTCAATTGAATTGAATCACTTATTCTCCCTCCTGGAGACAGTAGGCTGATCAACTGCTCCCTGTACAGGTTGATTTTGGCGATGCGGTTTTTTTTTTTGGCGATGCGGCTTTTCTGCCCAACCGAAACATTTAAGTTCATCAGTACTAGCGAAAAAAGAACTGTATATTTTTCAAATTCTGACCGAAAATGTAACAAATGCAAAGCACACTTTTAAGAAATGACGGGGTAAAAGTACAGATATTTTCTCTAAAAATGTAGCAGAGTAAAGTACAGATCTCAAATATTACTTAAGTAAAGTACAAATACACAATTTTTTTACTTAAGTACAGTAACAATGTACATTTACTTCATTACGTTCCACCACTGTGGGTCTGGACCCACACGTTCAGGGCAAAAGCGGATCAAGCAGCCCTCTCTGCCCAACCCAAACATTTAAGTTCATCAGTACTAGCGAAAAACACGTATGTAAAAAAAAAATCTAACTCAAAACAAAAGGAAACGTTGAGGTCAGGCCGGTTGCAAGCACGATGACCGCGTACCAGTGATGACAGTAGAAGTGCTTGAGCAACAGAGATTTACACCCCAGAGACATTGTTCTGACTGGAGACACAAGGCAGCCGAATCGGGATAGTCACGTAGCAAAAGTCTCAGTGCACAATGCGTTTAAGATTATAATCCGTTTGGCTGCACTCACCAGAGGTAGCACATAAAAAACATCAGAAATCATCAAAACTTATTATTTCTAGTAGTTTCGTTATAATTTAAAAGCAAAATGGAAAGAAAATTCAAGTTTGAAATTTGCTGTTTCCAGCAGCTGTAAATGCCACACAAGAACAGTGGGAAAAAAGGCTGGTAGTTAAGTTAGTTTCAAAACACTAATCTTGTTCTAATTCTTGTTTGGAACTTAATGCACAAAATAGTTTTAGTAAAGTTAACCTTTTCTAAGTTGGTTTTAACAGTTTTTAACATTCTCCCCTTTGCCAGCACTCAGAATCATCTGACTTCTAACTGCCAAAAAGTGCTTTTTCGGGGGTTAAAAACACAATTTTGACATTTTGCTGTTAATTCCCTATGAATGGTCTAGTTTGCACGAACGAAGTTAGAAATGATCAAAATTGAACATTTCTAGTGGTTTCTTTATGTTTTAGAAGCAAATGGAAAGAAAATTCAAGTTTGAAATTTGCTGTTTTCAGCAGCTGTAAATGCCGAACAAGAACAGTGAGAAAAAAGGTGAGGTGTAAAAAAGTTTTAAAATCTCATTTTTTTTGTTTGAAACTAAATGCACATAATAGTTTTAATAAAGTTAGTCTATTCTACGTTGGTTTTAACAGTTTTTAATACTCGCCTTTGCCAGCACTCAGAATCATTTTCTGACGTCTGACTCCTAAAAATGCTTTTCAGGGGCTGAAAACACAATTTTGACATTTTGCTGTTAATTCACTATGAATGGTCTAGTTTGCAAAAAACAAGTTAGAAATGATAAAAAAAATGAACATTTCTAGTGGTTTCTTCATCTTTCAAAAGCAAAATGGAAATAAAATTCAAGTTTGAAATTTGCTATTTTCAGGAGAACAGTGAGGAAAAAGGCTGGTAGTAAAAAACTTTCAAAACTAATTTTCTTCTTTGGAACTAAATGCACACAGGAGTTTTAGTAAAGTTAGCCTATTCTAGGTTGGTTTTAAGAGTTTTTAATATTCTCCCCTTTGCCAACACTTGGAATCATCTTCTGACTTCTGACTCAAAAAAATGCTTTTCAGGGGCAGAAAACACAATTTTGACATTTTGCTGTTAATTCACTATGAATGGTATAGTTTACACAAAACAAGTTAGAAATTATCAAAAATTAACATTTCTAGTGTTTTTTTTAAGGTTTTAGAAGCAAAATGGAAAGAAAATTCAAGTTTGAAATTTACTGTTTTCAGCAGATAAGTGAGGAAAAAGGCTGTTAGTAAAAAACTTTCAAAACTCTAATTTTCTTCTTTGGAACTAAATGCACACAGGAGTTTTATTAAAGTTAGCCTATTCTAAGTACGTGTCATGAAGCGGAGTACAGGTGGAAAGAGTTGGTCAGGCAACCAAGGAAGACCTGGCTGGAAGGGATTGTGAGACCTGACAGGGAACCCCAGGATGATTCCCCTTAAATAGATGGCAGGGTGCACAGGTTCCCCGGCTGATCCTGATCAGATCGTTGGGAAACGTCCATGGCTGCAGAAGAGGGGATCATGACAGTTGGCTTCAACCGTTTTTAACATTCTCCCTTTTGCCAGCACTTAGAAACATCTTCTGACTTCTGACTGTCAAAAAATGCTTTTTAGAGGCTCAAAACACAATTTTGACATTTTGCCGTTAATTCACTATGAATGGTCTAGTTTGCATAAAGCAAGTCAGAAATGATCGAAAATGAACATTTCTTGTCGTTTCTTTATGTCGTTTATGTTGTTTCTTTATGTCGTTTCTTTTCAGGGGCTGAAAACACAGTATAAAAAAACAGGGGTCCTATAATAGTGTCGTATTATAGGACCCTATAACAGGGTCGTTTACTGGTCTGTGGCTACAATAGGAGCCATTCACGTTTGAAACGTGACGGCCATCTTAGGTAACTCAGGCTCATTGGTCGAGCCCGTCCTTACTATTTTTTTTTTTACCTTTTACTCAGGTTAGTATAAAGACATCCAGTTTTCTGTCCATTTCATTCAGATTGAAAATGATTTCCGGATGGAAGTCGAAACGTCTCGTTCAAGAATTAAACTGTCCAGAAGACTTTTTTGAAACTTTTTCTACTATAAGCACAACAGTGAGGAAAAAAGCTGGCAATAAAAAGTTTCAAAACACAGTTTTTCTTGTTTGGAAGTAAATGCACACAATTGTTTTAGTAAACTTAGCCTATTTGTAAGTTCGTTTTAACAGTTTTTAACATTCTCCCCTTTGCAAGCACTCAGAATCCTCGTCTGACTTCTCACTGATAAAAAGTGCTTTTCATGGACTGAAAACACAATATTGACATTTTGCTGTTAATTCACTTTGAATTACCTAGTTTGCAAAAAACAAATTCGAAATGATGGAAAATGAATATTTCTAGTGGTTTCTTTGTGTTTTAAAAGCAGAAAGCAATGAAAATTCATGTTTGAAATTTGCTGTTTTCAGCAGATAAGTGAGGGAAAAGGTTGGTTGTAAAAAACTTCAAAACACTAAGTCTCTTGTTTGAAACTAAGTGCACACAATAGTTTTAGTAAAGTTGTTCTATTTTTAATTTGGTTTTAACCGTTTATAACATTCTCCCCTCTGCCAAGCCTCAGAATCATCTTCTAACTTCTGAATGCCAAAAGCTGCTGTTCAGGGCTGAAAACACAATTTTGAAATTTTGTTGTTAAAACACTATGAATGGTCTAGTAGGTATTAAACAAGTTAGAAATGATAAAAAATGAACATTTCGAGTTGTTTCTATATATTTTAAAAGCACTATGTAAAGAAAATTCAAGTTTTAAATTTGCTATATTCAGCAGAAAAGTGAAGAAAAAGGCTGGTATTAAAAAACTTCCAAACACTAAGTTTCTTGTTTGAAACTAACTACACACAATAGCTTTAATAAAGTTAGCCTATCCTAAGTTGGTTTTAATAGTTTTTAACATCCTCCCCTCTGCCAAGCCTTAGAATCATCTTCTAACTTCTGAATGCCAAAAGTTGCTGTTAAGGGGCTGAAAACACAATTTTGAAATTTTGTTGTTAATTTACTATGAAAGGTGTAGTCGGAGTAAAACAAGTTAGAAATGATAAGAAAATGAACATTTCGAGTTGTTTCTTTATGTTTTAAAAAAGTAATATGTAAAGAAAATTCAAGTTTGACATTTGCTTTTTTCAGCAGAAAAGTGAGGAAAAAGGCTGGTTGTAAAAAACTTCAAAACACTAAGTTTCTTGTTTGAAACTAAGTGCACACAATAGTTTTAGTAAAGTTAGCCTATCCTGAGTTTGTTTTAATAGTTTTTAACATCCTCCCCTCTGCCAAGCCTTAGAATTATCTTCTAACTTCTGACTGCCAAAAGTTGCTGTTCAGGGGCTGAAAACACAATTTTGAAATTTCGTTGTTAATTCACTATGAATGGTGTAGTTGGAATAAAACCAAGTTAGAAATGATAAAAAATGAACATTTCGAGTTGTTTCTTTATGTTTTAAAGGCATTATGTAAAGAAAACTCAAGATGAAATTTACTGTTTTCAGCAGAAAAGTGACGGAAAAGGCTGGTTGTAAAAAACTTCAAAACACTAAGTTTCTTGTTTGAAACTAAGTGCACAAAATAGCTTTAATAAAGTTAGCCTATCCTAAGTTGGTTTTAATAGTTTTTAACATCCTCCCCTCTGCCAAGCCTTAGAATCATCTTCTAACTTCTGAATGCCAAAAGATGCTGTGCAGGGGCTGAAAACACAATTTTGAAATTTTGTTGTTAATTCACTATGAATGGTCTAGTTGGAATAAAACAAGTTAGAAATGATAAAAAAATGAACATTTCGAGTTGTTTCTTTATATTTTAAAAGCAATATGTAAAGAAAATTCAAGTTTGAAATTTGCTATTTTCAGCAGAAAAGTGAGGGAAAAGGCTGGTTGTAAAAAACTTCAAAACACTAAGTTTCTTGTTTGAAACTAAGTGCACATAATAGTTTTTGTAAAGTTGGCTTATTCTAAGTTGGTTTTAATAGTTTTTAACATGCTCCCCTCTGCCAAGCCTTAGAATCATCTTCTAACTTCAGACGCCGAAAAGTTGCTGTTCAGGGGCTGAAAACACAATTTTGAAATTTTGTTGTTAATCCACTATGAATGGTATAGTAAATATTAAACAAGTTAGAAATGATAAAAAATGAACAGTTCGAGTTATTTCTTTATATTTTAAAAGCAATATGTAAAGAAAATTCAAGTTTGAAATGTGCTTTTTTCAGCAGAAAAGTGAGGGAAACGGCTGGTATTAAAAAACTTCAAAACACTAAGTTTCTTGTTTGAAACTAAGTGCACACAATAGTTTTAGTAAAGTTAGCCAATCCTAAGTTATTTTTAATAGTTTTTAACATCCTCCCCTCTGCCAAGCCTTAGAATCATCTTCTAACTTCTGACTGCCAAAAGTTGCTGTTCAGGGGCTGAAAACACATTTTTGAAATTTTGTTGTTAATTCACTATGAATGGTCTGGTTGTAAAAATGTAAAAAATGTAAAAAATGAACATTTCGAGTTGTTTTTTTATATTTTAAAAGCAATATGTAAAGAAAACTCAAGATGAAATTTGGTGTTTTCAGCAGAAAAGAGAGGGAAAAGGCTGGTTGTAAAAAACTTCAAAACACTAAGTTTCTTGTTTGAAACTAAGTGCACACAATAGTTTTTGTAAAGTTAGCCTATCCTAAGTTGGTTTTAATAGTTTTTAACATCCTCCCCTCTGCCAAGCCTTAAAATCATCTTCTAACTTCTAAATGCCAAAAGTTGCTGTTCATGGGCTAAAAACACAATTTTGAAATTTTGTTGTTAATTCACTATGAATGGTCTAGTAGGTATTAAACAAGTTAGAAATGATAAAAAAATGAACATTTCGAGTTGTTTGTTTATATTTTAAAAGCAATATGTAAAGAAAACTCAAGATGAAATTTGTTGTTTTCAGCAGAAAAGTGACGGAAAAGGCTGGTTGTAAAAAAGTTCAAAACACTAAGTTTCTTGTTTGAAACTAAGTGCACACAATAGCTTTAATAAAGTTAGCCTATCCTAAGTTGGTTTTAATAGTTTTTAACATCCTCCCCTCTGCCAAGCTTTAGAATCATCTTCTAACTTCTGACTGCCAAAAGCTGCTATTCAGGGGCTGAAAACACATTTTTGAAATGTTGTTGTTAATTCACTATGAATGGTCTAGTTGGTATTAAACAAGTTAGAAATGATAAAAATGAACATTTCGAGTTGTTTGTTTATGTTTTAAAAGTAATATGTAAAAAAAATTCAAGTTTGAAATGTGCTTTTTTCCACAGAAAAGTGAGGGAAAAGGCTGGTTGTAAAAAACTTCAAAACACTAAGTTTCTTGTTTGAAACTGAGTGAACAAAATAGTTTTTGTAAAGTTGGCCTATCCTAAGAAGGTTTTAATAGTTTTTAACATCCTCCCCTCTGCCAATCCTTAGAATCATCTTCTAACTTCTGACTTCCAAAATTTGCTGTTCAAGGGCTAAAAACACATTTTTGAAATTGTGTAGTTAATTCACTATGAATGGTCTAGTAGGTATTAAACAAGTTAGAAATGATAAAAAATGAACATTTCGAGTTGTTTCTTTATATGTTAAAAACAATATGTAAAGAAAACTCAAGTCTGAAATTTGCTGTTTTCACAGCAGATAAGTGAGGGAAAAGGCTGGTTGTAAAAAACTTCAAAACACTAATTTTCTTGTTTGAAACTAAGTGCACACAATAGTTTTAGTAAAGTTAGCTTATCCTAAGTTGGTTTTAATAGTTTTTAACATCCTCTCCACTGCCAAGCCTTAGAATCATCTTCTAACTTCTGAATGCCTAAAGTTGCTGTTCAGGGTCTGAAAACACAATTATGACATTTTTTTGTTAATTCACTATGAATGGTCTAGTTGGTATAAAACAAGTTAGAAATGGTAAAAAATGAACAGTTCGAGTTGTTTCTTTATGTTTTAAAAGCGATATGTAAAGAAAATTCAAATTCGAAATTTCTTGTTTGCAGCAGAAAAGTGAGGGAAAAGGCTGGTTGTAAAAAACTTCAAAACACTAATTTTCTTGCTTGAAACTAAGTGCACACAATAGCTTTAATAAAGTTAGCCAATCCTAAGTTTGTTTTAATAGTTTTTAACATCCTCCCCTCTGCCAAGCCTTAGAATCATCTTCTCACGTCTGACTGCCAAAAGCTGCTGTTCAGGGGCTGAAAACACATTTTTGAAATTTTGTTGTTAATTAACTATGAATGGTCTTGTAGGTATTAAACAAGTTAGAAATGATAAAAAATGAACAGTTTGAGTTGTTTCTTTATGTTTTAAAAGCAATATGTAAAGAAAATTCAAGTTTAAAATTTGCTTTTTTCAGCAGAAAAGTGAGGGAAAAGGCTGGTTGTAAAAATCTTCAAAACACTAAGTTTCTTGTTTGAAACTGAGTGAACAAAATAGTTTTTGTAAAGTTGGCCTATCCTAAGTAGGTTTTAATAGTTTTTAACATCCTCCCCTCTGCCAATCCTTGGAATCATCTTCTAACTTCTGACTCCGAAAGGTTGCTGTTCAAGGGCTAAAAACACAATTTTGAAATTGTGTTGTTAATTCACTATGAATGGTCTAGTAAGTATTAAACAAGTTAGAAATGATAAAAAATGAACATTTCGAGTTGTTTCTTTATATGTTAAAAACAATATGTAAAGAAAACTCAAGTCTGAAATTTGCTGTTTTCACAGCAGATAAGTGAGGGAAAAGGCTGGTTGTAAAAAACTTCAAAACACTAATTTTCTTGTTTGAAACTATGTGCACACAAATAGTTTTTGTAAAGTTGGCCTATTCTAAGTTGGTTTTAACCGTTTTTAACATTCTCCTCTCTGCCAAGCCTTAGAATCATCTTCTCACGTCTGACTGCCAAAAGCTGCTATTCAGGGGCTGAAAACACAATTTTGAAATGTTGTTGTTAATTCACTATGAATGGTCTGGTTGGTATAAAACAAGTTAGAAATGATAAAAATGAACAGTTCGAGTTGTTTCTTTATGTTTTAAAAGCAATATGTAAAGAAAATTCAAGTTTAAAATTTGCTTTTTTCAGCAGAAAAGTGAGGGAAAAGGCTGGTTGTAAAAAACTTCAAAACACTAAGTTTCTTGTTTGAAACTAAGTGCACAAAATAGTTTTACTAAAGTTATGCAATCCTAAGTTGGTTTTAATAGTTTTTAACATCCTCCCATCTGCCAAGCCTTAAAATCATCTTCTAACTTCTGACTGCCAAAAGCTGCTATTCAGGGGCTGAAAACACAATTTTGAAATTTTGTTGTTAATTCACTATGAATGGTCTGGTTGGTATGAAACGAGTTAGAAATGATAAAAATGAACAGTTCGAGTTGTTTCTTTATATTTTAAAAGCAATATGTAAAGAAAACTCAAGTCTAAAATTTGCTTTTTTCAGCAGAAAAGTGAGGGAAAAGGCTGGTTGTAAAAAACTACAAAACACTAAGTTTCTTGTTTCAAACTAAGTGCACACAATAGATTTTGTAAAATTAGCCAATTCTAAGTTGGTTTAAACAGTTTTTAATATTCTCCCCTCTGCCAAGCCTTAAAATCGTCTTCTGACTTCTGAATGCCAAAAGTTGCTGTTCAGGGGCTGAAAACACAATTTTGACAATTTGTTTTTAATTCACTATGAATGGTCTCGTTGGTATAAAACAAGTTAGAAATGATAAAAAACAAACATTTTGAGATGTTTCTTTGTGTTTTAAAAGCAAATTGTTAAGAAAATCCAAGTTTGAAATTTGCTGTTTTCAGCAGATAAGTGAGAAAAAAGGCTGGTTGTAAAAAACTTCAAAACACAAATTTTCTTGCTTGAAACTTAGTGCACACAATAGATTTTGTAAAGTTAGCCTATTCTAAGTTGGTTTAAACAGTTTTTAACTTTTTCCCCTCTGCCAAGCCTTACAATCATCTTCTGACTTCTGAATGCCAAAAGTTGTTGTTCAGGGGCTGAAAACACAATTTTGACATTTAGTTTTTAATTCACTATGAATGGTCTAGTTGGTATAAAACAAGTTAGAAATGATAAAAAAAACAAACATTTTGAGATGTTTCTTTGTGTTTTAAAAGCAAATTGTAAAGAAAATCCAAGTTTGAAATTTGCTGTTTTCAGCAGATAAGTGAGAAAAAAGGCTGGTTGTAAAAAACTTCAAAACACTAATTTTCTTGCTTGAAACTAAGTGCACACAATAGTTTTTGTAAAGTTAGCCTATTCTAAGTTCGTTTAAACAGTTTTTAACTTTCTCCCCTCTGCCAAGCCTTAAAATCATCTTCTGACATCTGAATGCCAAGAGTTGCTGTTCAGGGGCTGAAAACACAATTTTGACAATTTGTTTTTAATTCACTATGAATGGTCTCGTTGGTATAAAACAAGTTAGAAATAATAAAAAACAAACATTTTGAGATGTTTCTTTGTGTTTTAAAAGCAAATTGTAAAGAAAATCCAAGTTTGAAATTTGCTGTTTTCAGCAGATAAGTGAGAAAAAAGGCTGGTTGTAAAAAACTTCAAAACACTAATTTTCTTGCTTGAAACTTAGTGCACACAATAGATTTTGTAAAGTTAGCCTATTCTAAGTTGGTTTAAACAGTTTTTAACTTTTTCCCCTCTGCCAAGCCTTAAAATCATCTTCTGACTTCTGAATGCCAAAAGTTGTTGTTCAGGGGCTGAAAACACAATTTTGACATTTAGTTTTTAATTTACTATGAATGGTCTAGTTGGTATAAAACAAGTTAGAAATGATAAAAAATGAACATTTCGAGTTGTTTCTTTGTGTTTTTAAAGCAAAATGTAAAGAAAATTCAAGTTTGAAATTTGCTGTTTTCAGCAGATAAGGGAGAAAAAAGGCTGGTTGTAAAAAACTTCAAAACACAAATTTTCCTGTTTGAAACTAAGTGCACACAATAGTTTTTGTAAAGTTAGTCAATTCTAAGTTGGTTTAAACAGTTTTTAACGTTCTCCCCTCTGCCAAGCCTTAAAATCGTCTTCTAACTTCTTAATGCCAAAAGTTGCTGTTCAGGGGCTGAAAACACAATTTTGACAATTTGTTTTTAATTCACTATGAATGGTCTCGTTGGTATAAAACAAGTTAGAAATGATAAAAAAACAAACATTTTGAGATGTTTCTTTGTGTTTTAAAAGCAAATTGTTAAGAAAATCCAACTTTGAAATTTGCTGTTTTCAGCAGATAAGTGAGAAAAAAGGCTGGTTGTAAAAAACTTCAAAACACTAATTTTCTTGCTTGAAACTTAGTGCACACAATAGATTTTGTAAAGTTAGCCTATTCTAAGTTAGTTTAAACAGTTTTTAACATTCTCCCCTCTGCCAAGCCTTAAAATCATCTTCTGACTTCTGAATGCCAAAAAGTTGCTGTTCAGGGGCTGAAAACACAATTTTGACAATTTGTTTTTAATTCACTTTGAATGGTCTAGTTGGTATAAAACAAGTTAGAAATGATAAAAAATGAACATTTCGAGTTGTTTCTTTGTGTTTTTAAAGCAAAATGTAAAGAAAATTCAAGTTTGAAATTTGCTGTTTTCAGCAGATAAGTGAGGAAAAAGGCTGGTTGTAAAAAACTTCAAAACACAATTTTTTCTGTTTGAAACTAAGTGCACACAATAGTTTTTGTAAAGTTAGCCAATTCTAAGTTGGTTTAAACAGTTTTTAACATTCTCCCCTCTGCCAAGCCTTAAAATCATCTTCTGACTTCTGAATGCCAAAAGTTGGTGTTCAGGGGCTGAAAACACAATTTTGACTATTTGTTTTTAATTCACTATGAATGGTCTCGTTGGTATAAAACAAGTTAGAAATGATAAAAAAAAACAAACATTTCGAGTTGTTTCTTTGTGTTTTAAAAGCAAATTGTAAAGAAAATCCAAGTTTGAAATTTGCTGTTTTCAGCAGATAAGTGAGAAAAAAGGCTGGTTGTAAAAAACTTCAAAACACAAATTTTCTTGCTTGAAACTAAGTGCACACAATAGTTTTTGTAAAGTTAGCCTATTCTAAGTTGGTTTAAACAGTTTTTAACATTCTCCCCTCTGCCAAGCCTTAAAATCATCTTCTGACTTCTGAATGCCAAGAGTTGCTGTTCAGGGGCTGAAAACACAATTTTTACAATTTGTTTTTAATTCACTCTGAATGGTCTAGTTTGTATAAAACAAGTTAGAAATGATAAAAAATATACATTTCGAGTTGTTTCTTTGTGTTTTTAAAGCAAAATGTAAAGAAAATTCAAGTTTGAAATTTGCTGTTTTCAGCAGATAAGTGAGGAAAAAGGCTGGTTGTAAAAAACTTCAAAACACAAATTTTCCTGTTTGAAACTAAGTGCACACAATAGTTTTTGTAAAGTTAGCCATATCTAAGTTGGTTTAAACAGTTTTTAACATTCTCCCCTCTGCCAAGCCTTAAAATCATCTTCTGACTTCTTAATGCCAAAAGTTGGTGTTCAGGGGCTGAAAACACAATTTTGACAATTTGTTTTTAATTCACTATGAATGGTCTCGTTGGTATAAAACAAGTTAGAAATAATAAAAAACAAACATTTTGAGATGTTTCTTTGTGTTTTAAAAGCAAATTGTAAAGAAAATCCAAGTTTGAAATTTGCTGTTTTCAGCAAATAAGTGAGAAAAAAGGCTGGTTGTAAAAAACTTCAAAACACTAATTTTCTTGCTTGAAACTTAGTGCACACAATAGATTTTGTAAAGTTAGCCTATTCTAAGTTGGTTTAAACAGTTTTTAACTTTTTCCCCTCTGCCAAGCCTTAAAATCATCTTCTGACTTCTGAATGCGTAAAGTTGTTGTTCAGGGGCTGAAAACACAATTTTGACATTTAGTTTTTAATTCACTATGAATGGTCTAGTTGGTATAAAACAAGTAAGAAATGATAAAAAATGAACATTTCGAGTTGTTTCTTTGTGTTTTTAAAGCAAAATGTAAAGAAAATTCAAGTTTGAAATTTGCTGTTTTCAGCAGATAAGTGAGAAAAAAGGCTGGTTGTAAAAAACTTCAAAACACTAATTTTCCTGTTTGAAACTAAATGCACACAATAGTTTTTGTAAAGTCAGCCTATTCTAAGTTGGTTTAAACAGTTTTTAACATTCTCCCCTCTGCCAAGCCTTAAAATCATCTTCTGACTTCTGAATGCCAAAAAGTTGCTGTTCAGGGGCTGAAAACACAATTTTGACAATTTGTTTTTATTTCACTCTGAATGGTCTAGTTGGTATAAAACAAGTTAGAAATGATAAAAAATGAACATTTCGAGTTGTTTCTTTGTGTTTTTAAAGCAAAATGTAAAGAAAATTCAAGTTTGAAATTTGCTGTTTTCAGCAGATAAGTGAGGAAAAAGGCTGGTTGTAAAAAACTTCAAAACACAAATTTTCCTGTTTGAAACTAAGTGCACACAATAGTTTTTGTAAAGTTAGCCATATCTAAGTTGGTTTAAACAGTTTTTAACATTCTCCCCTCTGCCAAGCCTTAAAATCATCTTCTGACTTCTGAATGCCAAAAGTTGGTGTTCAGGGGCTGAAAACACAATTTTGACAATTTGTTTTTAATTCACTATGAATGGTCTCGTTGGTATAAAACAAGTTAGAAATGATAAAAAAACAAACATTTTGAGATGTTTCTTTGTGTTTTAAAAGCAAATTGTTAAGAAAATCCAAGTTTGAAATTTGCTGTTTTCAGCAGATAAGTGAGAAAAAAGGCTGGTTGTAAAAAACTTCAAAACACTAATTTTCTTGCTTGAAACTTAGTGCACACAATAGATTTTGTAAAGTTAGCCTATTCTAAGTTAGTTTAAACAGTTTTTAACATTCTCCCCTCTGCCAAGCCTTAAAATCATCTTCTGACTTCTGAATGCCAAAAAGTTGCTGTTCAGGGGCTGAAAACACAATTTTGACAATTTGTTTTTAATTCACTCTGAATGGTCTAGTTGGTATAAAACAAGTTAGAAATGATAAAAAATGAACATTTCGAGTTGTTTCTTTGTGTTTTTAAAGCAAAATGTAAAGAAAATTCAAGTTTGAAATTTGCTGTTTTCAGCAGATAAGTGAGGAAAAAGGCTGGTTGTAAAAAACTTCAAAACACAATTTTTTCTGTTTGAAACTAAGTGCACACAAAAGTTTTTGTAAAGTTAGCCAATTCTAAGTTGGTTTAAACAGTTTTTAACATTCTCCCCTCTGCCAAGCCTTAAAATCATCTTCTGACTTCTGAATGCCAAAAGTAGCTGTTCAGGGGCTGAAAGCACAATTTTGACTATTTGTTTTTAATTCACTATGAATGGTCTCGTTGGTATAAAACAAGTTAGAAATGATAAAAAAAACAAACATTTCGAGTTGTTTCTTTGTGTTTTAAAAGCAAATTGTAAAGAAAATCCAAGTTTGAAATTTGCTGTTTTCAGCAGATAAGTGAGAAAAAAGGCTGGTTGTAAAAAACTTCAAAACACAAATTTTCTTGCTTGAAACTAAGTGCACACAATAGTTTTTGTAAAGTTAGCCTATTCTAAGTTGGTTTAAACAGTTTTTAACATTCTCCCCTCTGCCAAGCCTTAAAATCATCTTCTGACATCTGAATGCCAAGAGTTGCTGTTCAGGGGCTGAAAACACAATTTTTACAATTTGTTTTTAATTCACTCTGAATGGTCTAGTTTGTATAAAACAAGTTAGAAATGATAAAAAATATACATTTCGAGTTGTTTCTTTGTGTTTTTAAAGCAAAATGTAAAGAAAATTCAAGTTTGAAATTTGCTGTTTTCAGCAGATAAGTGAGGAAAAAGGCTGGTTGTAAAAAACTTCAAAACACAAATTTTCCTGTTTCAAACTAAGTGCACACAATAGTTTTTGTAAAGTTAGCCATATCTAATTTGGTTTAAACAGTTTTTAACATTCTCCCCTCTGCCAAGCCTTAAAATCATCTTCTGACTTATGAATGCCAAAAGTTGGTGTTCAGGGGCTGAAAACACAATTTTGACAATTTGTTTTTAATTCACTATGAATGGTCTCGTTGGTATAAAACAAGTTAGAAATAATAAAAAACAAACATT
Organism: Neostethus bicornis; assembly: GCA_902685375.1. Taxonomy (NCBI): domain Eukaryota; kingdom Metazoa; phylum Chordata; class Actinopteri; order Atheriniformes; family Phallostethidae; genus Neostethus; species Neostethus bicornis. The sequence goes on from CACRXE010000075.1 coordinate 539,911, forward strand.
TTGAGTTGTTTCTTTGTGTTTTAAAAGCAAATTGTAAAGAAAATCCAAGTTTGAAATTTGCTGTTTTCAGCAAATAAGTGAGAAAAAAGGCTGGTTGTAAAAAACTTCAAAACACTAATTTTCTTGCTTGAAACTTAGTGCACACAATAGATTTTGTAAAGTTAGCCTATTCTAAGTTGGTTTAAACAGTTTTTAACTTTTTCCCCTCTGCCAAGCCTTAAAATCATCTTCTGACTTCTGAATGCCAAAAGTTGTTGTTCAGGGGCTGAAAACACAATTTTGACATTTAGTTTTTAATTCACTATGAATGGTCTAGTTGGTATAAAACAAGTTAGAAATGATAAAAAATGAACATTTCGAGTTGTTTCTTTGTGTTTTTAAAGCAAAATGTAAAGAAAATTCAAGTTTGAAATTTGCTGTTTTCAGCAGATAAGTGAGGAAAAAGGCTGGTTGTAAAAAACTTCAAAACACAAATTTTCCTGTTTGAAACTAAGTGCACACAATAGTTTTTGTAAAGTTAGCCATATCTAAGTTGGTTTAAACAGTTTTTAACATTCTCCCCTCTGCCAAGCCTTAAAATCATCACTCTGACTTCTGAATGCCAAAAGTTGGTGTTCAGGGGCTGAAAACACAATTTTGACAATTTGTTTTTAATTCACTATGAATGGTCTCGTTGGTATAAAACAAGTTAGAAATGATAAAAAAACAAACATTTTGAGATGTTTCTTTGTGTTTTAAAAGCAAATTGTTAAGAAAATCCAAGTTTGAAATTTGCTGTTTTCAGCAGATAAGTGAGAAAAAAGGCTGGTTGTAAAAAACTTCAAAACACTAATTTTCTTGCTTGAAACTTAGTGCACACAATAGATTTTGTAAAGTTAGCCTATTCTAAGTTGGTTTAAACAGTTTTTAACATTCTCCCCTCTGCCAAGCCTTAAAATCATCTTCTGACTTCTGAATGCCAAAAAGTTGCTGTTCAGGGGCTGAAAACACAATTTTGACAATTTGTTTTTAATTCACTCTGAATGGTCTAGTTGGTATAAAACAAGTTAGAAATGATAAAAAATGAACATTTCGAGTTGTTTCTTTGTGTTTTTAAAGCAAAATGTATAGAAAATTCAAGTTTGAAATTTGCTGTTTTCAGCAGATAAGTGAGGAAAAAGGCTGGTTGTAAAAAACTTCAAAACACAAATTTTCCTGTTTCAAACTAAGTGCACACAATAGTTTTTGTAAAGTTAGCCATATCTAAGTTGGTTTAAACAGTTTTTAACATTCTCCCCTCTGCCAAGCCTTAGAATCATCTTCTCACGTCTGACTGCCAAAAGCTGCTATTCAGGGGCTGAAAACACAATTTTGAAATGTTGTTGTTAATTCACTATGAATGGTCTGGTTGGTATAAAACAAGTTAGAAATGATAAAAATGAACAGTTCGAGTTGTTTCTTTATGTTTTAAAAGCAATATGTAAAGAAAATTCAAGTTTAAAATTTGCTTTTTTCAGCAGAAAAGTGAGGGAAAAGGCTGTTTGTAAAAAACTTCAAAACACTAAGTTTCTTGTTTGAAACTAAGTGCACAAAATAGTTTTACTAAAGTTTTGCAATCCTAAGTTGGTTTTAATAGTTTTTAACATCCTCCCATCTGCCAAGCCTTAAAATCATCTTCTAACTTCTGACTGCCAAAAGCTGCTATTCAGGGGCTGAAAACACAATTTTGAAATTTTGTTGTTAATTCACTATGAATGGTCTGGTTGGTATAAAACGAGTTAGAAATGATAAAAATGAACAGTTCGAGTTGTTTCTTTATATTTTAAAAGCAATATGTAAAGAAAACTCAAGTCTAAAATTTGCTTTTTTCAGCAGAAAAGTGAGGGAAAAGGCTGGTTGTAAAAAACTACAAAACACTAAGTTTCTTGTTTCAAACTAAGTGCACACAATAGATTTTGTAAAATTAGCCAATTCTAAGTTGGTTTAAACAGTTTTTAATATTCTCCCCTCTGCCAAGCCTTAAAATCGTCTTCTGACTTCTGAATGCCAAAAGTTGCTGTTCAGGGGCTGAAAACACAATTTTGACAATTTGTTTTTAATTCACTATGAATGGTCTCGTTGGTATAAAACAAGTTAGAAATGATAAAAAAATGAACATTTCGAGTTGTTTCTTTGTGTTTTTAAAGCAAAATGTAAAGAAAATTCAAGTTTGAAATTTGCTGTTTTCAGCAGATAAGGGAGAAAAAAGGCTGGTTGTAAAAAACTTCAAAACACAAATTTTCCTGTTTGAAACTAAGTGCACACAATAGTTTTTGTAAAGTTAGTCAATTCTAAGTTGGTTTAAACAGTTTTTAACGTTCTCCCCTCTGCCAAGCCTTAAAATCATCTTCTGACTTCTGAATGCCAAAAAGTTGCTGTTCAGGGGCTGAAAACACAATTTTGACAATTTGTTTTTAATTCACTCTGAATGGTCTAGTTGGTATAAAACAAGTTAGAAATGATAAAAAATGAACATTTCGAGTTGTTTCTTTGTGTTTTTAAAGCAAAATGTAAAGAAAATTCAAGTTTGAAATTTGCTGTTTTCAGCAGATAAGTGAGGAAAAAGGCTGGTTGTAAAAAACTTCAAAACACAATTTTTCTGTTTGAAACTAAGTGCACACAATAGTTTTTGTAAAGTTAGCCAATTCTAAGTTGGTTTAAACAGTTTTTAACATTCTCCCCTCTGCCAAGCCTTAAAATCATCTTCTGACTTCTGAATGCCAAAAGTAGCTGTTCAGGGGCTGAAAACACAATTTTGACTATTTGTTTTTAATTCACTATGAATGGTCTCGTTGGTATAAAACAAGTTAGAAATGATAAAAAAAACAAACATTTTGAGATGTTTCTTTGTGTTTTAAAAGCAAATTGTAAAGAAAATCCAAGTTTGAAATTTGCTGTTTTCAGCAGATAAGTGAGAAAAAAGGCTGGTTGTAAAAAACTTCAAAACACAAATTTTCTTGCTTGAAACTAAGTGCACACAATAGTTTTTGTAAAGTTAGCCTATTCTAAGTTGGTTTAAACAGTTTTTAACATTCTCCCCTCTGCCAAGCCTTAAAATCATCTTCTGACTTCTGAATGCCAAGAGTTGCTGTTCAGGGGCTGAAAACACAATTTTTACAATTTGTTTTTAATTCACTCTGAATGGTCTAGTTTGTATAAAACAAGTTAGAAATGATAAAAAATATACATTTCGAGTTGTTTCTTTGTGTTTTTAAAGCAAAATGTAAAGAAAATACAAGTTTGAAATTTGCTGTTTTCAGCAGATAAGTGAGGAAAAAGGCTGGTTGTAAAAAACTTCAAAACACAAATTTTCCTGTTTCAAACTAAGTGCACACAATAGTTTTTGTAAAGTTAGCCATATCTAAGTTGGTTTAAACAGTTTTTAACATTCTCCCCTCTGCCAAGCCTTAAAATCATCTTCTGACTTCTGAATGCCAAAAGTTGGTGTTCAGGGGCTGAAAACACAATTTTGACAATTTGTTTTTAATTCACTATGAATGGTCTCGTTGGTATAAAACAAGTTAGAAATAATAAAAAACAAACATTTTGAGATGTTTCTTTGTGTTTTAAAAGCAAATTGTAAAGAAAATCCAAGTTTGAAATTTGCTGTTTTCAGCAAATAAGTGAGAAAAAAGGCTGGTTGTAAAAAACTTCAAAACACTAATTTTCTTGCTTGAAACTTAGTGCACACAATAGATTTTGTAAAGTTAGCCTATTCTAAGTTGGTTTAAACAGTTTTTAACTTTTTCCCCTCTGCCAAGCCTTAAAATCATCTTCTGACTTCTGAATGCCAAAAGTTGTTGTTCAGGGGCTGAAAACACAATTTTGACATTTAGTTTTTAATTCACTATGAATGGTCTAGTTGGTATAAAACAAGTAAGAAATGATAAAAAATGAACATTTCGAGTTGTTTCTTTGTGTTTTTAAAGCAAAATGTAAAGAAAATTCAAGTTTGAAATTTGCTGTTTTCAGCAGATAAGTGAGAAAAAAGGCTGGTTGTAAAAAACTTCAAAACACAAATTTTCCTGTTTGAAACTAAGTGCACACAATAGTTTTTGTAAAGTTAGCCTATTCTAAGTTAGTTTAAACAGTTTTTAACATTCTCCCCTCTGCCAAGCCTTAAAATCATCTTCTGACTTCTGAATGCCAAAAAGTTGCTGTTCAGGGGCTGAAAACACAATTTTGACAATTTGTTTTTAATTCACTCTGAATTGTCTAGTTGGTATAAAACAAGTTAGAAATGATAAAAAATGAACATTTCAAGTTGTTTCTTTGTGTTTTTAAAGCAAAATGTAAAGAAAATTCAAGTTTGAAATTTGCTGTTTTCAGCAGATAAGTGAGGAAAAAGGCTGGTTGTAAAAAACTTCAAAACACAAATTTTCCTGTTTGAAACTAAGTGCACACAATAGTTTTTGTAAAGTTAGCCATATCTAAGTTGGTTTAAACAGTTTTTAACATTCTCCCCTCTGCCAAGCCTTATAATCATCTTCTGACTTCTGAATGCCAAAAGTTGGTGTTCAGGGGCTGAAAACACAATTTTGACAATTTGTTTTTAATTCACTATGAATGGTCTCGTTGGTATAAAACAAGTTAGAAATGATAAAAAAACAAACATTTTGAGATGTTTCTTTGTGTTTTAAAAGCAAATTGTAAAGAAAATCCAACTTTGAAATTTGCTGTTTTCAGCAGATAAGTGAGAATAAAGGCTGGTTGTAAAAAACTTCAAAACACAAATTTTCCTGTTTGAAACTAAGTGCACACAATAGTTTTTGTAAAGTTAGCCTATTCTAAGTTGGTTTAAACAGTTTTTAACATTCTCCCCTCTGCCAAGCCTTAAAATCATCTTCTGACATCTGAATGCCAAGAGTTGCTGTTCAGGGGCTGAAAACACAATTTTTACAATTTGTTTTTAATTCACTCTGAATGGTCTAGTTTGTATAAAACAAGTTAGAAATGATAAAAAAATATACATTTCGAGTTGTTTCTTTGTGTTTTTAAAGCAAAATGTAAAGAAAATTCAAGTTTGAAATTTGCTGTTTTCAGCAGATAAGTGAGGAAAAAGGCTGGTTGTAAAAAACTTCAAAACACAAATTTTCCTGTTTCATACTAAGTGCACACAATAGTTTTTGTAAAGTTAGCCATATCTAAGTTGGTTTAAACAGTTTTTAACATTCTCCCCTCTGCCAAGCCTTAAAATCATCTTCTGACTTCTGAATGCCAAAAGTTGGTGTTCAGGGGCTGAAAACACAATTTTGACAATTTGTTTTTAATTCACTATGAATGGTCTCGTTGGTATAAAACAAGTTAGAAATAATAAAAAACAAACATTTTGAGATGTTTCTTTGTGTTTTAAAAGCAAATTGTAAAGAAAATCCAAGTTTGAAATTTGCTGTTTTCAGCAGATAAGTGAGGAAAAAGGCTGGTTGTAAAAAACTTCAAAACACAAATTTTCCTGTTTGAAACTAAGTGCACACAATAGTTTTTGTAAAGTTAGCCTATTCTAAGTTGGTTTAAACAGTTTTTAACTTTTTCCCCTCTGCCAAGCCTTAAAATCATCTTCTGACTTCTGAATGCCAAAAGTTGTTGTTCAGGGGCTGAAAACACAATTTTGACATTTAGTTTTTAATTCACTATGAATGGTCTAGTTGGTATAAAACAAGTTAGAAATGATAAAAAATGAACATTTCGAGTTGTTTCTTTGTGTTTTTAAAGCAAAATGTAAAGAAAATTCAAGTTTGAAATTTGCTGTTTTCAGCAGATAAGTGAGAAAAAAGGCTGGTTGTAAAAAACTTCAAAACACAAATTTTCCTGTTTGAAACTAAGTGCACACAATAGTTTTTGTAAAGTTAGTCAATTTTAAGTTGGTTTAAACAGTTTTTAACGTTCTCCCCTCTGCCAAGCCTTAAAATCGTCTTCTGACTTCTTAATGCAAAAAGTTGGTGTTCAGGGGCTGAAAACACAATTTTGACTATTTGTTTTTAATTCACTATGAATGGTCTCGTTGGTATAAAACAAGTTAGAAATGATAAAAAACAAACATTTTGAGATATTTCTTTGTGTTTTAAAAGCAAATTGTTAAGAAAATCCATGTTTGAAATTTGCTGTTTTCAGCAGATAAGTGAGAAAAAAGGCTGGTTGTAAAAAACTTCAAAACACTAATTTTCTTGCTTGAAACTAAGTGCACACAATAGTTTTTGTAAAGTTAGCCTATTCTAAGTTGGTTTAAACAGTTTTTAACATTCTCCCCTCTGCCAAGCCTTAAAATCATCTTCTGACTTCTGAATGCCAAGAGTTGCTGTTCAGGGGCTGAAAACACAATTTTTACAATTTGTTTTTAATTCACTCTGAATGGTCTAGTTTGTATAAAACAAGTTAGAAATGATAAAAAATATACATTTCGAGTTGTTTCTTTGTGTTTTTAAAGCAAAATGTAAAGAAAATCCAAGTTTGAAATTTGCTGTTTTCAGCAGATAAGTGAGGAAAAAGGCTGGTTGTAAAAAACTTCAAAACACAAATTTTCCTGTTTGAAACTAAGTGCACACAATAGTTTTTGTAAAGTTAGCCTATTCTAAGTTGGTTTAAACAGTTTTTAACTTTCTCCCCTCTGCCAAGCCTTAAAATCATCTTCTGACTTCTGAATGCCAAAAGTTGTTGTTCAGGGGCTGAAAACACAATTTTGACAATTTGTTTTTAATTCACTATGAATGGTCTAGTTGGTATAAAACAAGTAGAAATGATAAAAAATGAACATTTCGAGTTGTTTCTTTGTGTTTTTAAAGCAAAATGTAAAGAAAATCCAAGTTTGAAATTTGCTGT